>CM046455.1:52361628-52696922 GCA_025506515.1 Flaveria trinervia
CTAAAAGACTATTTATGTAATTTAAAAATAATGGAATTTTGTAATTTTTTTAATTTGTAGTTAAATTATGTATTTTTACAATTATACCTTTACATTGACTTTTTTTCATAAAACATTATATACAATATTTAATTATATTCATGCATTTTTACATATAAATATAAATTATGTCATAGTGTTTAGTTATTTTTAATACTTAGACCCTTAACTCTGTATACTATATCTTTAATATGTTTTTTGATATATTTTAATATAATTAAATATTACTACCTTAAACTTTATTTATTTAATTTTAAGTATAATAGTGATCAAAAGGGAAGAGCGCATATAGCTAGTTCTTTTTTTAAGTTTTGAGTTTTCATGAATCGTTCGTCCTGTGCTTTTTAACTGAAATTATATTTTAGTTTTAAGTAAATTTAATGAACCTTGTTTTTATTGAGTGGTTGGTAATAAAACAAAGAATAGCCTCTATAAAAGGCTCATCGGTTAAAAGCATTTGTTCGCTTAAACGATGGATCTTTAATTAATATTAATTGTATTTTAGTATTAATTAAGATCTTAATATGTTTTTATTGGATTGTATCGTGTATTTAGGATTGATGATGTTCAAATCAATAAAAAGTTGTTCTATCCTAAATTTTATATTTGATAAAATATTACAATTGCAAATTTGATATTTCAATTATAATCAGTAAAATAATAATTATTAAATATTTATTACATACTATAAAAAAAGTAAGACGAGGAATGGTCAGGTTGTGAATGTATGTTTTGACCACCACAGTTTTTGATATTTGTGATATGGTCCTTTGAATGCTTTTTTTTGTATATAGATTTGGGTGCTTCTTTGCACCCATTTTCATAGTGAGAAGGCCGCCGCCGGTCTACTCTTTCTAGCCTCATACGGCGGAGAGTGAACGCCCGACATGGGGTAAGTCGCGTGGGTGGTCACAGTCGCCGCTTGCACCCATTTGTCGGTTTGCCTCTCATCTGACCTGGTTTCGGGCTTTTGATGGTAGTATTCCCGTGGCCAACCCCGGTTCTCCGCCAGGTTACAGGGTACCATGTCATTGACCTTTCTTTCTTCGACTTTGATTCTAGGGTTCAATGGTGCTGTAGGTCACGTTCCTGGGACGCTCATATATGGTCAATCTTCACACAAAAACATAATATAATTTTAACATTTGTAAAACATACAACGGAATTTACTTAAACCATTATATATATATATTATATATATATATATATATATATATCTATATATATATATAATATATATAATATATATATATATATATATGGTTACAACAGTATTAACAGTTACAAAACATCATTCGTTCGCATTACAATGCAAAAATATCATCGTTATACAATGGATGACATCCAAAATAAGCCAAGTAGCCGTCCGTGCCATCCTTAGCAACATCTACTTGCCAAATGGAAAATGCATAAAAGTCAACGTTGCTGAGTGAGTTCTAGTTTTACAAAACATTATGTTACCTTTCATTCATTAAAAACATTTTCTTTACTATTGCACGTGATCACCATCATACGTACATGAGGTAATAATTATTATCTTCCATTATCGTTCATTTCGTACATTTCGCGCGTTTCACACATTTCGTACTTATCACACTTTCTATACATTTATTATCTTTTCACTTTTATCTAGGTCCTATCGTATGCCTAACCCCCATCTTAAGCACAAAGCCATTTCATCTAGGGTTAAGCGACATGAAACCCATATCACACATATCGCACGTATGGAGTAATCACTAAGACTGACTCCCTTGTTGTGTGTGAACTCTTATGGGTTTAGCCAAAATCGCAAGCTACATAACACACAGTTAATACTATATCACATGTATTGGAGTAGTCCCCAAGACAACTCCTACTGTGTGTATGAACTCTTATGAGTTGCCAAAATCACACGCTGTAAACACACAGTTGAACTAACAACTCTAAATGAGTTGTGAACCTCCTTTCATTTGCTTGCAAGACTTTTTCATTCATTCAGTATGTTCCACTTTCGTTATCTTAAATCTTTCGCTTTGTTAAGATAATACTTCACGTTCATTATCATAATCACACCACGTAAAGTCACATCATCATACGTAATAAGGAACATAAGGAAACACATCATACATAACCTACATAATCATCATACATCATCATCATGCATAAGCATAGCATCAATCAGATATCATCATCATGCCACATCATACATCACCAATCACATCATCTATGACCTCAAAAAGTCAACTTACATTACCTCCAAGAATCTCCCAAGTCAAAGCCTACACTTTATATTTTTCCTAAAATCTCAAAAAATATTCTAAGTCCTAGGCGCATGGGCACCTTACATGCGCATGGCTTTCAGGTGCACGGGGAACACTTAGGCGCATGGGAAACTTCCAAGCGCAATGCCACTATTAGGGTGCATGGCCAACACTTAGGTGTCTGGTCATATTTCTAGGCGCATGAGCACTATGCAGGCGCATGAGTGCGTGGGCGCATGGGCTTTCTGGCGCATGGACACTTAGTCAAATTCAGCTTTATTTCTAGGCACATGGTTACTATTTGGGCGCATGAACTTTGGGCGCATGGGGACACTTAGGCAGTTATGAACCGTTAGGCGCATGGGCCACTATTTTGACACATGGGATGCCGACTTACACTAAACAACTTATTTTAGTCCCCAATCCATCATCTAACATGTTCTAAGCTTAACACTAGCATTCTAAGCCACAGAAACAAATTCATAACATAATCATAACCATATTAACACCCAAATCAAACCCCACCCGCAAACACATTCTTACATATTATACGAGTGTAAACCCATTTTTATAAAAATAAACATACATGCATTTTCACCCCCTATCAGTTAACAAGTAAATAGGGGGTTCTAGAACTCACCTTAGGAGCCTTTGGGTATGACTTTCTTCAAACCCAATTGCAAATTGAGTCCAACCGCCTGAATTCGAACTTCTTCTTGTTCTTCTTACAATATCCTAGAGCTTCACCGCTTTCTCTCTGTAAAACCCAAATAAATGATGTGTGTGGATAACATGGGCTGCCATGCCCTCTTTTACACAAACTTTTGAAATATTCTGTCTTTTTTGATACTTTTAACCCCTCAACTTGGGTTAAATTATGTTTCTTTCTTTCTTGCCTTTAAAAATATCCGGGTCTTATAGGTGCCTACAATTTTTAAGGGGCTGATGGTTGGCCGACAGTGGTGTACCTTCTACCCGCCGATACGAGAGGGTATTTGAGTTATTGTGAATGGAAATAGGAGCCGTTGTTGCCTTCGCTGCCATCGGCCATTGTATGGATCATCAGTGTAACATCCGCCAATTTCCAAGTTAAAACTCATTTTTTTAGTTCTGTTATAAAATTATAATAATAATTGAAATGGACCAAATGTATTAAATTCATAATTTATATTGTGAATTATATAATTGTTAAACATCTAAAGAACTTGTAATATTTTTTTATAAAGTTATTAAATGAATATCGATTTACTATTTATTATAAACTCTAATTATTGAAAATAAATAATCAAATAATAACATTTACAAGGTTTTATAAGATTACCAAATAATTGATTTGGTTTATCATTCAATGGACTTTATAAAGTTTAGGGTGAAGTGGTAATTTTTAATACTTGAAATAAAATTTTATTACATAAAAATAAAAGACTTAAAACTTTAGGACTAATTGTGTAAACTTTGAAAACCCAAACCACCCTCCCTCATTTGCCCGTATTTCTGGCCAAGTCGCCGCCCAACCACTGGCGACCCTCCGGCGACCTCCAAACGTGTATTTCCTCTTCAAATTCCAACCCCAAACGCTCCTAACCGGTTCGTGAAAACAATTCGAGCATGATTATGAACTTTATTTGAGTTAACAACAGTTTGGATCCCAAATAATCCGAGTAACCAAAACTTTTAAGTCATAGAACCGTTCGAGCATTGAAGCTCAATAATGACCAAATTAATTGAATCCTAATCGATGTACTAATCATTACTAAACTGAAACTCAACACAATTTCATCTGGAGCACACTCGAATACCACATGTGAATCTCACCTTCATCACGACCTGCAACTTAACAGAAATCCATGTTTGAGGCTCAATTAAACCAAATTGATAGAGGGCTTTTGCGTGTTATCCTCATACGAAGCTTTTCAAGTGGTCAATCGAATCAACCATCAAGAATCTGTTTTGTTTAATGACTCCAAGATCGCACATGTTCCTGTTCTTGTTGCTAACCAAACGAAACCAATCCAGGTAATTAAGAGCATCTATATGCTCGATTTTACTTGGCGAATCAAAGCCCTAACTTAATTTCGTTAACAACTTCGAATTCTTGGTCAATTTGATCCAAACCGATTCTAGGTTCTTATGAAATTGGGGGATTTCTTGAAGTATTGTTTTTTAAGAATTTAATACCAATTCTTAACGCGACTGAGGCCTTTAGTTCACTGGTTAGTCACTTGTATCCCCACCTTGAGGTCCTGGGTTCGAACCCGGCACCCTCAAACATTTTTTAAAGGCTTTAGTTCTTAAATTAATTATAGAAAAATCTAATAAATAAAAAAATAGTTTTGTAAACTTTAAATATTTTCTAAAGAGACCAAATAATTTTCTATAGTTTTTCTAAATTTAATAATTAAAATTATTTTTATTAAACATTTTAAAGATTATTCTTGGATTATTTTATTAAAATAGATTTTAATATTATAAAGTATAGGTCCAAACATTTCCTTTAAATTCATCGTTTAAAATCACATTATTTTAAATGTAGATTTCTTGAACATTATAAATCATATAATTTCTATTAATCTTTATTTTGGGTTTAATATTATAAAACCTTATAAAGATTAGTTAAAACATTAAAACTTTGTAAAATGACTTTAAATAAGTTTTATATTATTCTGCGAGTCATATATTAGTATTCAATAAATCTCATTATCATTTTAAATAATTAATTCTAAATTAATTATTTCTTTCAAACCCCTTAAATTTAATTTTTATTTATTTAAATAATAATTATTAAATCATTCATTATCGCTCTCATCTCGATTAATTTATTTCGTCTTTATTTAACCAACACATAATTGGTGTTTATTTTACTTGATTTAATTATTAAACCCCCAAATTTCCAATTGACCCTAGTTCACTTATTTCGTTAATCTTACCTAAACATACCTTGGAAAATATACGTTGATAACTTGTAAAAAGAAATCGTTGGAGCTCGGGTAAATTCTTATCATCACCTTATATATATCAAGTGAGTTTCCTTGCCGTCACTTTTTTTAGTATGAAAAAGAGTTGAATCTTATCGTTAAACAACTTGAGTTCAAAACACCTTGAATTCGTTCACTTCTCGTTTAAATCTTTCATCACCTTAACCGTTTGAGAACTGTAAGCACTTGCATTCTCTTTATATTTTGTCATGGTTATTTGTGTGTTGTAAGTTGTTTATATGAGTACTAGTGTAAGGATTCCTGAAGTCTGATGCAACCCAAAACTGCCTAAGTGTTTCAGCAACATGCACTAAGTACTGAAGTGAAGAATGCTTCGGAAGAATTACACAAAGCATTAGAAAATACTCTAAGTGTAATATCTTCCGAAGCCAAGACCAATATCTTCCGAAGCCTAACATGAAGTCTTCCGAAGCTTGAAGAGACAAAGTCTTCCGAAGCTTCAACCTATGAAGACAGATTTCTTCCGAAGACTTTTAGTACACATGCTTTATCTGATGTACTGTTCCATAAAGCACCTTTTCCGCTGCGTCTCTGATAAGTCACCAACTTACAAGAGTTGGTGAAAAGGTCCATGCTTTTGGTAACTGTACATTGAGGTCTTGAGTCTGAAACTTTCCACTTTATGTACTTTATCCTTTTTGTAATGTATAAGGATGTGAGCTATGGCATGTCATAGTCACAAGGTCAAAAGGCAGATATGCCTTTTGATCCTACAATTGATTTTGTTAGTGTCTAGTCAATTGTATCCAGCTGGCTTTCATAGTATAGCCGGCTGTAGGTTGTAGTATAAGTATTCCAGTTCTTGTATCTTTCCATATGCTTTGTAACACTTGTAAAAGAACTTGAGAAAGCAATATACTGCTCCCTTGAAAACTATACTCTCTTGTTCTGTCTCTTGCTTTACTTGTGTTCTCGCATCATCTTTGGTTACCTAGTTCACTGTTTGATTAAGATTAGTAATAATCTCCTCATTGTGTTGTTGTGTTGTAATTGTGTTCAAGCCCTTGAACGATCCTGCAATTGGTATCAGAGCTTTCAGGCTCGTGATATAAGATCTAACCATCTTAAGATCCCTCACACACACAAAAAACTAAACTTTTCAAATGGCTTCCATCTCAAAGACTGATATGGAGACTGGAACCATGAACAAATCCCCATTGATCACTCTTGATGACTTCGACACCTGGTGCATGAGGATGGAAGGCTTCATCAGGTCTCTTGACTCAAGAATGTGGGAATCTGTTGAATATGGACCTTTCATACCCAGCACCCCCTCTGCTACCGGTGCTGGTATGATTCCTAAAGATGTGGCCAACTACTCAGATGAAGATAGGAAAAGAGTAGAGATTGACAGGAAGGCCATGACTGCTCTTCAGACTGCTATCCCAAACTCTGTGTACAGAGGTTTTAAGAAGTGCAAGACAGCTAAACAGCTGTGGGATGCACTGAAGCTGATGTATGAAGGCTCCTCTGAAGCCAAGGAGAACAAGAAAGATCTTCTGAAGCAGCAGTTTGAAAATTTCACCTTTAAAACAGGTGAAACCATGACCCAACAATACTTCAGGTATGTTGAGATTGTGGATACCCTTGTGGATGGAGGAGTTCCTCTTGAGAACAGAGACATTGTAAGGAAGTTCATGTCCTCACTTCCTAGGCAATGGACACACTATGTGTGGTAATCAAGAGGACTGAGAACCTTAAACTCTTACTCTGACAGAGTTATATGGGATTCTCAGTGGATACCAGATGGAGATGAACTTACAAGGTTCATCTGGCAACTCTAACAATCAAATGGGTTCAGCCCTTCATGTGGTTGAAAGGGACAGCATAGACCCCAACATCATCTCCTATGCTACCCTGACAACTCACAAAAGGGTCCTTTCATCACCTTCCCGGAGACACCAAGGGAGAACTTTACTCAAGGAAGCCCATTCCAGAGACAAGTTCTTCTCAAGCCTTTGTGTCTGCAGATGAAAGCTGTGGAAATTATCTCTTCACTCTTGAAGACCTAGACTGTATCCATCCAGATGACCTGGAATACATGGAGATAGTTCAGCAGATGGCTCTTCTCACTCACAGAGCCAAGAAGTTCTACAAGAGGACAGGAAGAAAATTTCCAAGCAATGCTACCAGTGGTAAGTTTGGCCTGGATAAAAGCAAAGTTAAGTGTTACAATTGTAACCTTATGGGTCACTTCGCCAGGGAGTGTAAGGCACCCAGAGCAAATGGGGGTCAAACACAACTCAGACCAAACTTCACCAACAATACCCCTCAGGCTGAGAAGACAAAGCAACATGCTGCGGTTGCTGTTGAAGAGGGAGGATTTGACTGGAGTTTTCAGGTGGAGGATGCTTCTCCAAACCAAGCATTGATGGCTGATCATGATGAAGCCAAGGTATTAGAACATCTTTGCTCCCCTGAATGCATTGCTAAAGTAAATAGATACAGGTCCTACAACCTAGAGATGAGATCTGATCTTGAGTCATTAAACATATTAAAATCTGACTTTAGAAAGTCTGAAAATGATTACAAGTTAAAGATAGAAGACTTGGAGAAAACTATTTCAGTACTAAAACATGAACATACAGATTTTAGAACTCAGATCCAAGATCTCATCACTAAGTTGACTAAGTGCCAGGCTGAGCTTGTGATCAGCAAAGCCCTGGCAGAGAAAAGTGTTCTTGAAGAAGAGACCTTCAAGAACATGATATCCTCATCCCTACACAATAAGGTTTGTTATCAAAATAGACAGGGACTGGGATCAAATGAGATAGCTCCTCCACACACAATCTTGTCTGTAAGATCTCCTAGGTGTGGAACTTGTGAAGATGAGCTTCCTCTCATAGATCCAGTAAGTGAGGATGATGAAGAAGTGATAGTGAGGAATCCCTCTGAGAAGAGTGAAGAAGAGGATTCCTCCAAGGGCCACTATCCTTCTGAGGAGAAGAAATTTACTGTGATGACCAAGTCCAAGAGAAAGAACTTGATCAGGAAGAGCAAAAGGAAAGCAAAGAAGGCTCAAGAAATCAAGGCTACCTTTGATGCTAAGCAGAAACAAGTGTTTATCTCTGCAGGTTTCAAAGCAATAAGGACTGAAGACATCCACCAAAGCCTCTTATCTAAGAGTTCTGGTTCATGTTCAAATCATCTCAGTACAAAGAAGAAGACTGAGCTGCTGTGTACCACTGCTGCACAGCCTGGACCATCAAATTCCAAGAACAGTTCACAGCCCAAGGGAACTGTATCTGAATCTACCAAGATGAAGGTGAAAAAGGGATGTGACCAAGGCCAGTCTTGCTCTCAAAAGGAGATTTCTTTGAAGAAGAAAATGTTGTGTGTTATGTGTGAAAGTACTTCTCATATTGCCAAGGATTGTCCATACAATCCTAAAAGTACTATCCACATGACCAATACAAAGACTTCAAAGAATCTCAAGAAGTCTCAAGCTTCGGAAGGAAAGTCTGTTTCCTTCGGAAGCTCCAAACCAAGAAGAAGGTAAATGGAAAATCACCTTCGGAAGCAAAGTTGGTCTCGGAAGAAAGGAGTTCTTCCGAATACTACTAAGTCTACTGCAGTGACTGTAGATTCTTCCGAAGTATCAGTCATTAAAACTTGTGAAGCTCCAAAAGCTTCTAAGGTTTTGAAGGTCAAGTCCAAGACTCCAAAGGTGGTGTGGAAGTCTAAGAAAGACCAAATGACTGAGGTTTCTCCATCAACAACAGCCGAAGATCCCCTCTGTACAACCATAGGATCTATTACTGTTGCATTACCTTCTATTACACTTACTGAACCCAAGACAAGTAAGGCTTGGGTTTCCAAATGTAACTAATCATTTTCTTTGTGCAGGAACAGCTCAAGACAAACAAGAATGTCTGGATAATTGACAGTGGCTGTTCCAGGCACATGACAGGCGATAGGTCTTACTTCATAATTTTGAGAGAATTGATGGAGGACCAGTTGCTTTTGGAGGAAATGAAGGTGGTTACATTTATGGAAGGGGCAAGGTCACAAATGGTAAGCTCAGCATTGAGAAGGTAAATTTTGTTAAGGAGCTTGGGTACAATCTTCTGAGTGTATCTCAATTTTGTGATCAGAGTCATAACATGCTCTTCACTGAGCATGAGTGCATTGTTCTCAAACCTGGAGTGGTCATTCCTCATGAGCATATCTGCTCAGAGCCCCCAGGAAAGGGAACATGTACAAGATGGATTTGCAAGAAACATCTCCCTCTGGAGAAGTTTCATGCTTTCTATCTAAAGCAAATAGTGATGAGTCTTTCCTATGGCATAAAAGAATGTGCCATGTAAACTTTAAGAATATGAATAAATTAATCAAACATGATCTGGTAACTGGAATGCCAAAGAAAGAGTTTACAAGTGATGATCATTGTGTTGCATGCCTGAAAGGGAAGCAACACAAGGTATCTCACAAGCCTAAGGAAAAGAACTCCATCACTACTCCCCTACACTTATTACATATGGATCTCTTGGCCCCACCAGTGTAATGAGTTTAGGAAGGACCTTATACTGTCTAGTGATCACAGATGATTTTACAAGATTCACTTGGGTTTTCTTTCTTAGAACTAAAGATGAGACTCCTGAGATTCTAAAGAATTTCATCTTAAAGATTGAGAATCAATGTGATCACAAGGTCAAAACCATAAGATGTGATCAAGGAACTGAATTCAAGAACCAAATCCTTGATACATTTTGTGATGAAAAGGGTATTACAAGACAATACAGTGCTCCCAGGACTCCTCAGCAAAACGGAGTTGCTGAGAGGAGAAACAGGACACTTATTGAAGCTGCAAGAACTATGTTGTCTGACTCTAAACTGCCTATCACCTTCTGGGCAGAGGCAGTTAATACTGCCTGCTATGTGCAAAACAGAGTCTTAGTAGTTAAGACACATGGTAAGACTCCTTATGAACTTTGGCACAAGAGGAAACCTTTCATTGGTTTTCTCAGGTCATTTGGATGTCCCTGCACCATCTTGAATACCAAAGATCAAGTTGCCAAGTTTGCTGAGAAATCAGACGATGGACACTTCATTGGATACTCTTCTCAAGCTAAAGCTTATAGAGTATACAATCTCAGAACTAGAATCATTGAGGAGTCAGCCAATGTGACTTTCAATGAGCACACTCCCAGTGTGGCTGGTTCTGGTCCGGATTGGCTATTTGATCTTGATTTAGTTACCAACTGTTTTAATAAATCTTGTGAGCATGTTTCAGGATCTGCAGAAAATTTAAATACAGGTGATCCTGATCCAAGATTTGAGCTTGGAAGACCTTCAGCTCCAGTTGGAACTACTTCAGCAAATGAGGTTTCTATCAGCACAACAATGACAAATCCAGCTGATACATCTGGCATGCCTTCAAATTCCAGTTCAGAGGCCTCTCAACCAGATAAAGACATCTCAATTGCAGAAGATAACAATGGTGATGGTGAAAGTGATCAAGAATCTCTTGATGCTAATAACCATACCATAGATGATAACATCAATGATGTCACACACTCATTGGATCAAGTTAATCTTGATAAGTGTGATAATGTGGAGGATCAATCTTCAAGACCAGATCTAAATTTCTCAAATTTGGATCTATCTCAGCAACTTGCTGTGATCCCTCAGCTAAGGATCCACAAGTCTCATCCTACTACAAACATCATTGGAGATGTTATCTCCGGGGTAAAGACAAGAGGGCAAACCCATGAAGCAAATGTTTGTCTTCACTCTTGTTTTCTATCCCAGTTAGAGCCAAAGAAAGTTGAGGAGGCTCTAAAGGATGGAAGTTGGGTTGAAGCTATGCAACAAGAGTGCTTCAATTCAAAACAGAAAGTTTGGAACCTTTGTCCTCTTCCTCATGGGAAGACTACCATTGGAACCAAATGGGTTTTTAGGAATAAAAAGGATGATAGAGGAATCATCATCAAGAACAAGGCTAGACTAGTTGTTCAAGGATACACACAAGAAGAAGGGATTGACTACACTGATGTCTTTGCTCCTGTAGCTAGACTAGAAGCTGTTAGGATATTCCTGGCATTTGCTGCATCCAAGAACTTCAAGGTCTACCAACTTGATGTAAAGTGTGCCTTCTTATATGGAGTGATTGATGAGGAGGTTTATGTCAAACAACCACCTGGTTTTGTAGATCCTGATCATCCTGATTATGTCTGCAAGCTTGACAAAGCTCTGTATGGGCTGCATCAGGCACCCAGGAAGTGGTATGAGACACTGTCTGAGTATCTCTGTAAACATGGTTACAGGAGAGGTACTATAGATGGAACTCTCTTCATCAAAGGACAAGGAAAAGACATTCTGCTAGTTCAAGTATGTGGATGACATCATCTTTGGCTCAACCAATTCAAGGCTCTGCAAAGACTTTGAAAAGCTGATGAAAGATAGATTTGAAATGAGTTCAATGGGAGAACTTAATTTCTTTCTAGGAATTCAAGTGAAGCAGGTTGAAGATGGCATTTTCATAAGTCAGTCAAAGTATGTTCAAGATATACTCAAGAGGTTCAACATGACTGATTGTAAAACTGCTAAGACACCCATAGCCAGAAACCACTCCCTTGGTCCAGATCTTGAGGGGGAGTGTGTAGATGAGCACTTATACAGGGCTATGATTGGGTCTCTTATGTATCTTACAGCTAGCAGGCCTGATATCATGTTTGCTACATGTATTTGTGCAAGATATCAAGCTAATCCTAAGATGTCTCACTTAATCACTGTGAAAAGGATTTTAAGATACCTCAAAGGTGCCTCAACACTTGGTTTATGGTATCCAAAGAATTCTAATTTCAATCTGTATGCCTATACAGACAGTGATTATGGTGGTTGCAACATGACTGCAAAGTCTACATCTGGGGGATGTCAATTTCTTGGTGGAAGGGTTGTCTCATGGCAATGCAAGAAACAAACCTGTGTGTCTGCATCAACTGCTGAGGCTGAATACATTGCTGCTGCAAGCTGCTGTGCTCAAGTGCTTTGGATTCAAAATCAGATGCTAGACTACGGATTTAACTTCAAAGAGACTCCTATCCACATAGACAACAACAGTGCTATCTCTATCACTGAGAATCCTGTGCAGCACTCAAGGACCAAACACATCAACATCAGGTATCATTTAATAAGAGATAACTATGAAAAGGGGTTAATTAAACTAGTCAAAGTTCACACAGATGAACAATATGCTGATCTGTTCACAAAAGCTTTTGATGAACAGAGATTTAAGTATCTGATATCAGCTATTGGGATGATAACTTTGAGTAGATTTTTCTTAAAACTAATTCTAATTATTTCTTCTTAAAAATGTGTGTCCTAAGTTGTCTAGTTCATCACTTTCATAAGCTCATGTTTTCTTTGAATGAAAAACTCTTTTTGAAGACTTTCCTTGGATTCTTGAAAATTTTCTGATACTTCGGAAGATAACATTTTACCTTCGGAAGAAAAATATGTCTTCAAAATAAATGACTGTCTAAGAAATTTTACCTTCGGAAGAAGTCAAATTTATCTTCCGAAGCTTAAAATTCTCAACTTAGACACTTATTCATTTTTAAGGACTTTTTCCTTCCGAAGCAAAAATTACTTTCGGAAGCTTTGTTCATTCTTATACAAAGCTTCCAAAGTTTATTTCTCTTCCGAAGCATAAATCTTTAAGACTCTCAGGAAAATTCTTCCGAAGTCACTTTAGCTTCGGAAGCTTTTTCAATCAAACTTCCGAAGACATTACTTTCGGAAGCTTTTCGAATCCCAAGAAAACTACTTTTTGAGCAAAAAGGTAAACTACTTTTTCAGAGGTGGGACCGACATACGGATTTCAAAGTTTATCCTCTTTCATTAAACTTTATCTGAAATCCTTCTCTCTCATATAAACCCAACGGTTTCCCCCTCTTTCTATCATCTGCTTTTCTTCCATACCTAAAACCCAAAGCTTTCTCTCTGAAATTTCTTCCCATTCTTTTCTCTTCATCTCTGAGCTACCTCACAATGGCTGACCTTACACACAGAAATGATCCTCACTTTGCCATGCAGCTACACAGACAACACAATCAGGTTGCTCTGTTATGCTCTGACAAAGATCCTCATTTCTCAGAGGTTTGCCGTTTCTTGTCTTTGTCTCACTACTTCACCTCCCTAACCATTGATCCTCCTCTATATGAGGATCATCTGCTTGAATTCTGGAAGACCTGCCAAGAGGTCATTATGGATGGGGAGAAGGCACTGTCTGCCACAGTGCAGGGGAGAACAATTTTCATCACTCCGGCCATCATCAACCGACATCTTCAGCTGGATGATGAAGCAGGTGAAGTGTTCTTTCCAAAAGAAGCGGTTAATCATTCCTTCGAGCAGATGGGCTATGAAGGAGATTTCTCTGTAAAGACCTTCAGGAAAGGGAAGGTCTCATCCCAGTGGAAATACCTGCTCCATGTGGTTATCCACAGCTTATCAAACAAGCATGGTGGATGGGACCAGATTCCTGAGGATCTCTCCTTTATAGTTCATGGGATGGTTCAGGGGGTCAAGTTCAGGTATTCACAATTTGTTTATACTAATTTACTTGCAAACTTAGACTCCTTAGAATATTACATGTTTCCTAGATATGTTCAACACATTCTTAACTGTGAACTGGGCTCACAGTTGAGGGAAACAGGCAATATTCTTAAACTGGGACAGATGAAGCCCGGCATCTTTAAAATTATGAAGAAGCCAACTGTAGGCTTCTCAGGGGTAGAAACAGCCCTAGTCCCAAAAATGTTAGAGCTCATTGCTCAAGGTGACAACATAGCAGTCCAAGCTAGTGTTGAACCCACACCTACTGCTCTCCTACCCTCTTCACAACCTCCAATATTCATCACCTACAAAAGAAAATCCCAACGAACCCCTGCTCAGGCTATTGAGTCTGTGCAGGCCCCCAAATACTCAACTTACAGGAAGAAGTGGACTCCAGAGCTCCCACTTCTCCTGAGGAGCAAACCACTCCCATTACTTTACCTATCAGGGCTGAGGTTCCTCAAGCTCAACCTGATGAGCTCATTAGCCCAACAACTGTAAGCTTCACTCTGAGTCTCAACACTCAAGTGAACAACCTTCAGGGGATAGCTACCATCCCCAGCCTTTGGATCTAAACCAACCAATTCCCAACCTATCCTTTTACACTGATGAAGACTTAGGATTCAGTGAGTACCATGAGTCTCTCTTCTCCTCCCCTACTCAAAGAGAGATGAGTACCTCTGACTCTCCTCAGTCTATCCCTCATCAGTCACCTATTACTGAGGTGGACACATCTGAACCTGTTCAGGATGTCCATATGGAAGAGGCTCTCACTTTTGAAAGTGATTACATCATTAAGACCTCAACCATGGCAACTCAGCCCATTGGCATCTTAACTGAGGTTGCCAGTGAGCAGAGGAAAACCAGCAGCCAAGAAACTCAAGCTGGTGGTGAGAGAAGGGACTTTGGTCCAATCCTCTCATCCCCCAGTGATTCTTCTGATGAAGATGAGGGGAATTTGAGACTAAAGGTACAAAAATTGTCACAAACATGCACCTATCTAGTCTCTAAGGTTAGTCACTTGGAATCTCAGGTGACTACCCTGCAAAACAGGGTCAATGATCAGCAACTCCAGATTTCATATCTGCAGGAAAAACTAGCTGGGAGACCTTTAAGGAGAGCTCAACCAGGAACACAAGAACCTGTGGAAGTGATTGATTTATCCTCCAGCTCACCTATGCAAGTGGGTGATGCTACCAAAAAGGGGGAGAATGTTATCACAACCACAGAACCTGGGAGTTCTTCAAAGAGAATGGACATAGAGGACTCACCATCCTCACTTGCTGTTGTGCATTCTCAGCAACTTCCTCAAGTTCACATTAATGTGGACTCTATAGACTCTCTCATCAGGAGTCTCTTTGAGGAAGGTATACCAAGGGCTGTCTCATCTCCACCACATGGAACTGGCAACTACATCATCAGATGGAGGTATGATGATGACAGAAGAGCCCTCATACTTCACAGAGTTCAAGGTCAACAAGAAGTCTTTCAGTTCCAAAGCCTGAGCTTCTATGAAGGACTGGATTTAGTCAACATGCCACTTGTCAATCCAAGCAAATCTAGACAAGCTGACAGGCTGGCTCAAAGAATCCAAGACAGGATCCTTGCAGAGTTCTCTCTAAGAAGGAGACTTAGGCAATCAGGCAATGTCATCGGTCAACTGGATGTTGAGGTGGACCCTAAGATTAGTTTCATAGGGGAAACCTTGGCTGAAGGCCCAGTGGCAGAACCTGAGACCCTTGTCTCACCATCAACAACTGCTGCAGAGGTCCAAACTCCATCTGAGACACCTGCTGGTGAAGGTGTTTCTCAGCCTCTCTCTGGCCAGAGCATGGAAGCTACACCAAGCAATGAAGGCCAAGCCTCAATCCACCCTGAGTCACAAAGGTCTGTTGGTGACAAAGGGAAAAGGATAATGACTCCTGAGGAAATTGAGGAGGAAGAGAGAGAGAGGAAAAGGAGGCTAAGGGGAGAAAGTTCTTCTGGGTCATCAAAATTCATGCAAGCTGCAATCAGGGCTGCCCCCAGACCAAATACTCAAAATGATGAACAAAGGGCAGTCAGGATTAATTATTTACAGACCAGGAACTATGATGTTGATGAAATCATCTCCCTCCCCTTAGAAGAGTTGAATGAACTGGCTGACATGGAAGTGTCAAGAGAGATTAAGGAGAAAGAGGATGCAAGGTTACTTCTCCAATTCAAAGAGGAGAGGAGACAGAAAAGACTTCACAAGCATACTCCCACTCTCTCTCCAGTTCAAGAAAGTCCTGCACAGGAAGATGTGGCTCCACAAGAACCTCAGGTAGATAAAGAAGAGGATAGAATCAAAATGATAAACTACCTGAGTGCCACAGGCTTCTATCAGGCAAATACACTTCTTCCCCTGTCCTATGACTTCATTGAGTTCGAGTACTTAAAGCAACTTGAGCTTGAGTTAGTCAAAGAAAGAAAAACAACCAAAAGGAAGCTAAGGGAAGAAGCTGCAAAGTCAAGAACCATCATTCAAAAGAATGCAAAGAAGTCTGCTGACAGACAAAGAATGATGAGCTTCTTGAAGTCATATGGATTCTCCGAAGGAGACTTGGTCCCATGTCTCTATCTACAATGGATGAGCATATAAGGGTAATCAAGCAGAAGATTAAAAGTGGTGAACTCATTGACTTGCACTCTCTTCCAAGTCAAGTCCCACCTGAAGTGGAGGTCAAGTTTGAACAACCAGAGACACCTGAACCAGAACCTCCAGCTGAGCCTCAGCAAACTTCATCTTCTGATCCAAGACAGGGTCAAACTCCCTCTCCTTCTGAACCTGTGAGGGAGGAACACCCAACTGAGAAAGACACTGATGATCAACATGGTGCTGCAGACCAGTCTTCTCAGTTAAAGACATTAAAGAGGAAGAAGAAAATGGCCTCTAAACCAAAGACTAAAAAGAAGAAGCCAAAGTCATCTACCTCTACACCCCAGGCTGAATCAGATCAACCTGAGGAAGTGCATGATGAGGCAGCCCAATCAACTCCTATGCAAGTGGCTCCTCTAGCAACCGAGACACCCATCTTATCCTGGACTTACTCTACCAATCCAGAAAGATGGATGTTATCAGAGATCAAGGTGTTGAAAATGTCTACTCATGGCAAGACATAATCAACTTACCTCTGCATGATCTCTTTGAAATGAGAAGATACTATGAGAGTCTTGATGATCCTGACCATCAAATGAAGAAAGGATGGTCTTGATTATTCTGAAGACTACAAACATTTAAAGATCTTCTAAGTGTTTTGGTAGCATCAGCCTAGGGGGAGTTTGTAAGGATTCCTGAAGTCTGATGCAACCCAAAACTGCCTAAGTGTTTCAGCAACATGCACTAAGTACTGAAGTGAAGAATGCTTCGGAAGAATTACACAAAGCATTAGAAAATACTCTAAGTGTAATATCTTCCGAAGCCAAGACCAATATCTTCCGAAGCCTAACATGAAGTCTTCCGAAGCTTGAAGAGACAAAGTCTTCCGAAGCTTCAACCTATGAAGACAGATTTCTTCCGAAGACTTTTAGTACACATGCTTTATCTGATGTACTGTTCCATAAAGCACCTTTCCGCTGCGTCTCTGATAAGTCACCAACTTACAAGAGTTGGTGAAAAGGTCCATGCTTTTGGTAACTGTACATTGAGGTCTTGAGTCTGAAACTTTCTACTTTATGTACTTTATCCTTTTTGTAATGTATAAGGATGTGAGCTATGGCATGTCATAGTCACAAGGTCAAAAGGCAGATATGCCTTTTGATCCTACAATTGATTTTGTTAGTGTCTAGTCAATTGTATCCAGCTGGCTTTCATAGTATAGCCGGCTGTAGGTTGTAGTATAAGTATTCCAAGTTCTTGTATCTTTCCTATGCTTTTGTAACACTTGTAAAAGAACTTGAGAAAGCAATATACTGCTCCCTTGAAAACTATACTCTCTTGTTCTGTCTCTTGCTTTACTTGTGTTCTCTGCATCCTCTCCGGTTACCTAGTTCACTGTTGATTAAGATTTAGTTAATCTCCTCATTGTGTTGTTGTGTTGTAATTGTGTTCAAGCCCTTGAACGATCCTGCACATAGTTTGTTTACAATCATTAACTATTGCTAGCCTAGGGTGTCTAGATCTTTGGGCCTGCCAAGCCTTTTGGTGCTAAATGCCAGAGGTAATTTGCCGGCTCATATTATGTCCTTGTTCTTAACACTTTGTTATTTTTTTTTGTAAAAGACAAGAATAAAGAATACAAAAGAAAGACAATTCATCCAAGTGTAGACTAAAAAGTGTAAAAAAGACAAACTCTTGAAAAGTTGTGTAAAGTGTGCATTGGCCGCCCACTCCTCATTCACATCACCAGTTCTTCGTTTAGAGAGAGAGAGAGAGCAGGTGACACTCTCTCGCTTCTGGAAAAAGAAGAAGAAGTGACAAATTCAAGAGTGTTTTGACTCATAGCAAGCGGGTAAAAAGGAGAAACGCCCAATTTGCGCCAGTGAGTTCTAGACCCCAGTTTTTACTTCTTTTCAAACGTCTTTGGGGCTGAAAATGTATATAAATGATTTCCAATGTTTTAGTATGTATGCCGTATGTATTGTGCATGATTGAATGTGATTCTTGAATGCTCATAGGGTGTTCATGTTTAGAATAGCCACATTAGCTTGAACAGATGGATTTGATGATTGGATTGAAAACATACTCAAAATATGTTGAAAGAAGGTCCATGCGCCTGATAAGGCTCATGTGCCTGAAAATGTCTTAGAAAGAATTAAGTGTAATCCATGCACCTAAACAGTACCCATGCGCCTAAGATTACCTTAGAATGTTTAAGTACACCCCATGCGCCTGAACAGTGGCCCATGCGCCTAGAAATGTTGCTGGAAGACTAAGTGTAGGGCCATGCGCCCCAATATGCCCATGCGCCCCTTGGCTCATGCGCCTAAGTGTCCATGCGTCCGAATAACTCATGCGTCAAGTGTTCATACGCACAAATAGTGCCCATGCGCCTGAATAGTTCATGCGCCTAAGGTGAAAATGCTTAAGTGTTGGCTGAAGCCCCTATATAGTGATGAATGCCCGAACAGGCTCATGCGCCCAAATAGTTCCCATGCGCCTAAGCACTTAGAAATTTTTACATAATTTTTCTGGAGTCTGTGCTTTAGGGTTTTGACCGAGGTTGACTAAGGCTTATTAATGATGGTGTTTCATGCTGATATGATTACTTATGATTGTTCCTTATTATTGTTATTGCTATTATTATTATTACTTATAGTATGTGACTTTACATTATGTTATTATCGTAACGTAAAGTATATCGTAATAATAAGTGAAAGAGCAATAAGAAGAAGAGGAACATTAATGAAATGTTAACAAGTCTTGCAAGCTTATAGGAGGTACACGACCATGTTGTCGTTAGCTCAACTATGCTGCAGGTTAGCTACCCTATTGCACATATGGTCAATTTTGAGAATTTAATGGCAAGACATTTGCAGCGTCTCTTGGTTGATTGGGTTGGCCTTCTACATAGTACACAAAACCCTTTCGAGGGATACAGTGACCCTTTCGAGGGATATAGTTACCCTTTTGAGGGATACAACTGACCCTTTAGAGGGATATAGATGGCCTATCACCCGTTTTCCATCGCGCATATAGTTGGGGTATTACTCACTAGACCATACAGAAAGTGAAACATAAAGATAAGGTTTACAGAAAGACAAGGCATACAGTAAAGAGAACGAACAATATTTGTTCATAAGTTGATGTGTGCTTGCATATTTAGTCCAGAGTTGTGCTTTACAGAAAATAGTATTTCTTATACGACATATAGAAAGTATTTTTATTACTTATAAGATTAGAGCTCACTCAGCAACGCTGACTTTTATACATTTTGAGTTGGTAGGTAATTAATGCTGAGGATGGAACGAGGGTGAAGCTACTCGGCATGGAAAGTCTGACATCCATTCGTATTTTATGTTTCTGTTGTTTTGTAATCCATATAAACAAGTCTTTTGTAAACAGTCAACGATGATGTATTGCTTAACAACAGTGTTTTAAATGAAATTAATGGCTTTTGATAAATTATTTCCGCTGCTTAAGTTTGTTTAATTGTAATGTTTAAACTTTTAACTGCTATGATGACCAACTGTGAGGTTTCCGGGATCGGGGCCTTACAAGTTGGTATCAGAGCCAAAGTTTAAGAGAATTGGGTTAAATAAACTTTTAAAACCTAAACTTAAACTGAAAATAGGACAAATGGAGGGATGTTAGCCTGAGTAGCTACGTGCCATCAGGTATGTCTTTTCCTAATGTTAACCGGTATTATGTGCGCATGCTATTTGATTATGTGCTCTTAGTAGATTTAGATACTGATTAAGTCAGGATAGGAGATGCTTGGGGTATGAAGAGTAAAGTAAGTGGCTAATCACAACTGGCCACTGTAATTAGGGACTTACTATACTTGACATAAACTGAGCATTACCTTGAATGACCGTGTTAGTGTTTGAATCTTATAGTGTTTTATAGAGGATGGCTGATGGTAGATCTTCAAAAGCCTCTCGAGGTAGGGGTCACGGTACTGCTCCACGACCCAAGAGAGGGAGACCTAGAGTCGAGAAAGTGGTTCATGAAGAACTAGAGACCTCTCCTCCGGAGGGTGGCGATGAGAGCGCCAATCTGAGGTGCTTAGTAAAGGAGGCTGTGGTGGAAGAGGTTCACCAGGTCATGCGGACGATTCTACTGTCTGTGGTGACTGAAGTGATCAATGCAGTTAGAAAGGGAGAAAGAAAGGAAAGAACAGGTCCTCGGGAGGACGGGATCAACCAGAGCCGGAAACGGTTCTCTCTGATGATGAGGAAGAGAAGAATAGGAGCCTGCTGTGGAGGCGACTCGAGGTTGTAACTATGGGGCGTTTATGAGATGCAAGCCCCCAACTTTTGATGGAAATGGCACTGCGGAAGCTGCTCACCAGTGGGTAAGGGAGATGGAGGTGTCCTCGATATCAGTAAGTGTCGTGAGGATCAGAAGGTGAATTCGCTACCCACTCCTTTGTGGACTCGGCTTTGTGCTGGTGGGACAACATTGTCCACACCGAGGGTAGCAGGGCCATTGGAAGAATGAGATGGCCTGAACTGAAAAAGCTAGTGATCGAGGAATTCTGTCCTCACAGAGAGATGGACAAGGTAGAAAGAGACTTCCTGTAGCTGGAGGCGGGAATGATGACACAACAGTAGTACACCACCAAATTCAATGAAATTGCACGGTTGGTGCCCGATCAAGTGACACCATTGTCACGAAAGATCAAAATGTACATCCAGGGGCTGGCTGCGGATATTCGTAGGCATATGATTGCTGCCTGTCCGAGCACTTGAGGTCGGCAGTTGACTTGGCTGGCAGATTATACGATGAGCGTGAGGTGGTGGTGGCTGAGGCAGATAAGAAGGATGGTGATGGTTGGAACTGGAATAGGAAACAGTTTGGACATGGTAGAACTGCTCCAAACAAGAAGGTGGCAAAGGTGGGTGATCGACGTTTGTTACATCTGGATCAGGGCGAAGGAGGTGTGACGAATATGGAAGGGAGCATACTGGTGAGTGCAGAATGGGGATGAACGTATGCTTCAGGTGTGGTCAGCCTGGCCATATTGCTAGAGACTGTAAGAAGCTGAGGGCGGAGAGCTCTGGGGTAGAGAAGAAGAAGCTGGAGGAAGGAGGGCAGAGGGCAAGTGCTAGAGCTTACACCATAACCCGGGAGGAAGCTAGAGCTGATCCCGATGTTGTGTCAGGTATGTTTTTGGTAAACCAAACATGCACCTTTATATTGTTTGATTCTGGTGCTAGTAGGAGTTTTATTATACTACTTTCTGTGCTAAGTTGCCTGTTATTAGTAGAAAGGTCAGTGCACCATTCGATGTAGAACTGCTATTGGTAAGTCCACTAGAATTACTGATGTGCTAGAGGATTGTGCCATAGAACTAGAAGGTCATAGGTTTGCTGCTAGGTTACATGTGATACCCCTAGTGGATTTGATGTAGTACTAGGGATGGACTGGTTAGCAACCTATGAAGCAAACATCATATGTCGCAAGAAGATGATTTGATTAGTTGCGTCCGATGGGAGTTTGGTTACGATTTATGGAAATCGCGTCACGACGTTTCCGAAAGTGATTTCGATGGCGGTGGCGGGAAGGTGCATGAGGCGTGGATGTAGTGCCTACTTGGACTACGTGAAGGATGTGGATGTGCCAACACCGCAACTATCTGACGTACCAGTTGTGTGTGACTTTCCAGACGTATTCCAGGAAGACCTACCCGGCGTGCCATCGGATTGCGAGATTGAGTTCCAAATTGACTTGATACTCGGTGCTCAGCCCGTTGCCAAAGCACCGTATCGATTAGCTCCCATAGAAATGAAAGAACTCATGGAACAGTTGCAAAAACTGCTTGATAAGGGGTTCATTAGACGAGTATCTCTCCCTGGGGTGCTAAAGTCCTATTTGTGAAGAAGAAATATGGTCGTATGAGGATGTGTATTGACTACCGAGAGCTGAACAAGTTAACGGTGAAGAACCGATACCCCCTACCAAGAATAGATGATTTGTTTGATCAGCATCAAGGTGCCAGTTGGTTTTCAAGAATAGATCTTCGATCTAGTTACCATCAGCTGAAGGTCAAGGAGCAGGATATCCCTAAAATAGCTTTTCGCACGCGCTACGGTCACTATGAATTCCTTGTTATGTCATTTGGTCTGACCAATGCGCCAGCTGCTTTTATGGACTTGATGAATCGAGTGTATGGGCCAATGTTAGATAAATCAATGATTGTGTTTATTGATGATATCCTGATTTATTCAAGGAGCAAGGAGGAGCATGCCGATCACATTCAGGAGGTGTTAGAGACCTTAAGAAGGGAGAAGTTGTATGCCAAATTCTCCAAATGCGCGTTCTGGTTACACGAAGCTCAATTCTTGGGTCACGTGATAAATCCTAAGGGGATTATGGTAGACCCTGCTAAGGTGGAGGTTGTGATGCAATGGAAGTCTCCAAGGACACCATCTGAGATTTGTAGTTTCTTGGGGTTGGCGGTTATTATCAAAGGTTCATTAAGGACTTCTCCAAGATCGCTTCTCCACTGACCCAGTTGACCTGAAAGGAGGTAAAGTTTACGTGGGGTCAAGCTCAAGAACAGCGTTCGGGGAGTTAAAGGTAAGGTTGACTCAAGCTCTTATCTTGTAGTTACCCGAAGGAAGCGAGGATTTGGTAGTATACTCAGATGCCTCTTACTCGGGGTTGGGGTGTGTATTAATGCAGAGGGGGAAGGTTATAGCTTATGCATCCCGACAGTTGAAATTTCATTAGGTCAACTACCCTACTCATGACTTGGAGCTAGCGGCCATGGTCTTTGCACTAAAGATTTGGAGGCACTATCTGTACGGGACGAAGTGCACTATTTTCACGGACCACAAGAGCTTAAAGTACTTCTTCGAGCAAAAATATTTGAACATGAGGCAGAGGCGATGGTTGGAGCTTATAAAGGATTATGATTGCGAGATTCATTACCATCAGGGCAAAGCCAACGCGCTGGCCGATGCTCTTAGCCGGAAGGAGAGGCCTGAGCCAATTCGGGTGAAAGCATACCAACTAATCATGACCTCTGATGTAATGAAGCAAGTCAAGGAGTTTTAGGATGAGGCATTAAAAGAAGATCATCTAAACTCTGAAAGAATGAGAGGTCTGGTTGGGGAATTGAGTGAAAACACACTTGGTGTTAAAACTCGATTTGAACGGTGTGGATTCCTCGTTTCGGGGATCTACGTGTGAGGATTACGGATGAAGCTCACAAAAATCGATACTCCAATCATCCTGGTGCCACAAAGATGTATGAAGACATGAAGAAAGATTATTGGTGGCCGGGTATGAACGTGACGTGGCGAAGTGTGTGAGTAAGTGCCTTACTTGCTTGCAAGTGAAGGCGGAACATCAGAAGCCGTATGGGAAGATCCAACCTTTGGATATACCAGAATGGAAGTGGGAGCACATCACCATGGATTTCATTACAAATTTACCACCTACTCCGAAGGGGTACAATGCCATATGGGTGATTGTTGACTGCTTGACGAAGAGTGCTCACTTCTTACCGATCCATGAGACATATTCATCCGAGAGGTTGGCTGACTTGTTCATCAAGGAGATTGTAACTCATCATGGTGTACTGGTGTCCGTTGTGTCTGATCGTGACACCCGGTTTACGTCTAAATTCCGGAAGAAATTCCACGACGCCATGGGGACGAGGTTACATATTAGCACGGCTTATCATCCCCAAACTGATGGTCAGTCAGAGAGGACCATTCAGACGTTGGAAGACATGCTTCGGGCATGTGTAATTGATTTGGTGGAAGTTAGGACGACCACTTACTGGTAGCCGAATTCTCATACAACAACAGCTATCATGCGAACATCGGTATGCCACCTTATGAGAGGCTATATGGTAGGAGATGCAGAACACCCATTTGTTGGGGTGACATTGGTCAGAAAGAGTTGGGAAGCGTCGAGGTAATCGAGGCTATGACTGAGAAGCTTGAGAGGATCAAAGCCTTCATGAAGGCAGCCAAAGATAGACAGAAGTCGTATGCCGATAAACGACGTAGACCAATTGAGTTCTAGGTGGGTGACCGAGTTATGTTGAAGGTCTCACCTTGGAAGGGTATTATCAGATTCAGGAAGCAGGGCAAGTTGAGCCCAAGATATATAGGCCCTTTCCGAATCATTGCTCGAGTAGGAGAGGTGGCCTATAGATTGGAGTTGCCAAATGAGTTAAGTGGAATTCACCCGACATTCCATGTATCTCATTTGAGAAAGTGCTTAGCTAATGAAGACATGATTGTCCCACTGGAGGACATTAAAGTTGATGAAAGGCTCAATTACGTGGAGCAACCAGTGGCAATTATTGATCGTAAAGAGAAGAGGCTGAGAAATAAAGTGGTTCCTCTTGTGCGTGTACGGTGGAAGCATAGGAAGGGATCCGAATCTACGTGGAAACTGAGGAGGAGATGAGGCAGCATTA
Organism: Flaveria trinervia; assembly: GCA_025506515.1. Lineage (NCBI taxonomy): Eukaryota > Viridiplantae > Streptophyta > Magnoliopsida > Asterales > Asteraceae > Flaveria > Flaveria trinervia. Next base: position 52,386,523 of record CM046455.1, read on the forward strand.
TCCTCGTCTGTTTGAGGAATAACAGGTTTCGGGTACGAAACCTATATAGGGGGGGTGGACTTGTAACACCCGGTTATTTTTTTTTGTAAGAGACAAGAAATAAAGAATAAAAGAAAGAAAGACAATTCAGTCCAAGTTGTCACACCCCAACCTTGACTGCGGAAACATCGAGATGTGAGGGATAAGATTGTTCACAACTACATAACGCTATGTTAAAATGTAAATATTAAGTTTATAAGTTTTAAAAGAGCATACAAGCATAAGTCTTAAACATGAGATAATTTCCAAACAAAATAAAACATTACATAAACATTTTATTTTAAATTAACTAGGTCCAACTCCTAGTCTTATTGCAAGCTTCAAAAGACACTTTAATCTTGGGGATTTCCTGAAACATGATGAAAATAAAAAGTCAACAAAAAAAATAGTTGGTGAGTTTCCAGGTTTTCATACATAATAAGATTACAAGTAGCAATTCATGTCATGGATTATAAGCTAGTAAGGTTATAGAACACATATCATTACAACCAAACCTCGACTTGATTACAAGTATAAAAGATGGCTAAGTGTATTTGGTTCCCTAGTGCACAAGCGTACGGCCCCTAGGAGTCGGCAATACCTCGACTTTAGCACCAAATAGGCTTGTCAGGCCCAAAGATCTAAGACGTCACCAGGCTAGCAATAGTTAATGATTGTAAACAAACTATGTATCTCATATAAACACTTACAATACACTAATAACCATGACCAAATAATAAGTAGAATTGCATGTGCATTACAAGTCTCAAATGTTTAAACGTGTATGTAATATAAGCATCATGTTTCACCCCAATAAGTGTGAAAATATAAAAAAAGGGCAAGGAAAACTCACATGCCAAAATAAGTATATGATGAATGAAGATTAATAAGATTAATAATGAGCGTCGTTCCAAGGTCGTTTCGTCCCAAGGCACCTAAATATATATATATTCACAAGGATAATAAGTTTAGCGAGTTACCATGGATTACGGTTTAATTTGATGTTTGGGGTTTTTTTCTTGTCATTTATATCAACCAATGAAAATCATTTATATCTTCGTGGAAATGATTTGTTTACAACACTTATAGTAATTTTATAATATTTATAACGTTTGAATAAAATACTATAATAAAATGAACATGATTCAATTAATAATTTAGGGCCACGTTAAAAAAATAGCGGTTTGTATAGACTAGTATAAATTTTATATGAAATAAATACATATATATATATATATTATATATATATATATATATATATATATTTATATATATATATATATATTTATATATATATATAGATATATATACACTAGCTATATAATTAGCTTTAAAATATAAGGATACTTTTATAAATAAATTAAAGAGGATTAATTAAATGGTTTTAAAATAAATAAAGTTTACAAGATAAATTTTTAAAATTTTTAGAATATATATATTTTTAAAACTGCAGAAAATTCAAAAATAATAATAAAAATAACGGGAGGGGGGGTCGCTGGGTTCGAACCCGGGACCTCCAACATGGGGTGAGCGAACGTAACCAGTGGACCAAGGATCTCGGCCGCATTAGATCACGCGTTTTAATTCTTAAATACTAAGTTAACAAAACCCCCAAATTACCCATGAACCCTAGAATCGTGTAATCCCAATCGAACCCCAATTCGATTATGATAATGAAATTAAACTTGGGGCTTTTAATCCCCAAGTAAAACCGAGCAGATAGATGTATTTATTTACCCGATTTGTGATCGAATTGTCAGCGGGAAAGACGAATACTGTTCGCGCACTTGTAGAGCTTGATCGATGTTCAAACAATGATGCCAATCAAATTCGTTGCACAGGGAGCTTCTAACGGTGTACAAGATCAAAAGCCCTCTGTCATTTTTCGTTTATGGTGCACAAAAGATGGTTTTCGATTGAGCTGCAGACCGCGACAGTGTTGATGATCGGAGCTCTTTGTTTGTGTGTTTTTAGGTAAAATTACGTTGAGTATTAGCTTAGGTAAGGTTAGACGATCGTGTAGATGTCCCTAATTTGATTAATCATTGAGTATAATGCCCGAACGGCTTGAAGGTTTAATGTGAATCGGTTACCGAACTCATAAGCTCCGATCGCCGACTTAACACTCAAATTAATGTGCATTTCGAGTTCGAAACGGTTACAAGAATGATTTGCGGACGGTTTCGGATCAAGAAACGGTCGATTTTGGTGGTTTTTGTGCCTCGCCGGACTTGGCCGGAGTCCGGCCGGCGAGGTTGCCGGAAAAACGGGGTAATGGGGCGGGTGGTTTGGGTTTTAATTGAATTTACACAATTGGTCCCTGCAGTTTTGTTTTTATTATTTATGCTCAAAACTTGCATTTAAAGTTTTAAAAATAACAATTTAACCCCCCCCTTAACTTAATTGTTTTTAAGTTTTAGTTAGTATAAATCTCTTTATTATTATTAGTGCTATTATTATTAATTTTATTGTTATTATTATAAACTATTTTGTTTATATTATTATTATTATTATTATTATTATTATTATTATTATTATTATAATTATTTTTTATTATTATAATTATGACTTGTATCATTATTACTATTATTAATATTAACATAATTAATATTATTTGATATTTTTATTTTTAACTTTCTTACATTAATAACCAAAGAGAATAAGCATAATAACACATGAGTTTCGTAATTGTCAATAATGACCCTTATAAGAATAAACGAAGTTAACGTTTAGCTAACAAAAATTCGAGATGTTACACAAGTGGAGGGACTAAAAATGTAAAAAGGACAAAAATCTTTGAAAAGTTGGTGTAAAGGTGGGCATGGCTGCCCACCCTTATTTCACATCACCATTTCTTCGGTTTAGAGAGAGAGCAGGAGAGAACTCCCGACTTGTGGAAAAAGAAGAAGAAGTGAACGAATTCAAGGTGTTTTGAACTCATAGCAAGCGAGTAAAAAGGAAGAAAACACCCAAGTTGCACCAGGTGAGTTCTAGATCCCGTTTTTACTTGTTTTCAAACATCTTTGGGGCTGAAAATATATTTAAATGATTTTCCAATGTTTGAGTATGTATGCCCATATGTATTGTGCATGATTGAATGTGATTCTTGAATGCTCATAGGTTGTTCATGTTTAGAATAACCACATTAAGGTTTGAATAGATGGATTTGATGATTGGGTTGAAAACATACCGGAAAAATGTTGAACAAAAGGTCCATGCACCTAGATAAGGCTCATGCGCCTGAAAATGCCTTAAAAAGAATTAAGTGTAATCCGTGATCCATGATCTCTACAGGTTTCTCGACAAAATGTAATGACTCGTCAATCTGAATGTCTTCCAGCGGAACATACAGACTTTCGTCGGCTAAACACTTTCTCAAATTTGAGACGTGGAACACAGATGAATTCCACTAAGGTCGGAAGGTAACTCTAGTTTATAAGCCACTTTCACAATCCTTTTCAGGATTTTGAAAGGTCCTACAAATCGTGGAGCCAGTTTGCGATTCTTTCCAAAGCGAACCACACCTTTCCATGGTGAAACCTTAAGAAGAACCATCTCCCCAACTTGGAATTCCAATGGCTTACGTCGCTTGTCAGCATAACTCTTTTGACGACTTCTCGCCACTTCAAGGTTCTTGCGAATAATAGAAACTTTATCGGTCGTCTCTTGTATAAGTTCAGGACCAGTGATGAAGTTTTCACCAATGTCGGTCCAACAGATCGGTGAACGACATTTTTTACCATAAAGTGCTTCAAACGGTGCCATCTTGATACTCGAGTGGTAACTATTGTTATACGAAAATTCCGCGAGCGGTAGATGCGTATCCCAATCGCGACCAAAGTCAAGAACACAGAGACGTAGCAAATCCTCCAAAGTTTGGATCGTTCGCTCGGTTTGACCATCAGTTTGAGGATGGTAAGCCGTGCTTAGATCTAATTGTGTACCCAAGAGTTCTTGCATAGACGACCAAAAATGTGAAGTGAAACGAGCATCTCGGTCGGATATGATGTGCAGAGGTACCCCATGACGACTTACAATCTCATTAACGTATATACGAGCTAACTTGATGTCTTTTAAGTGTCACGTATGGGTATAAAATGTGCCGACTTGGTCAAACGGTCAACGATCACCCATATGCTATCATGTCCTCTAGAGGTTCGGGGTAGCTTTGTTATGAAGTCCATGGATATGTGTTCCCATTTCCACATAGGAATCTCGGGTTGCTCAAGTAATCCACTTGGACGTTGATGTTCGGCTTTAACCTTTGTACATGTGAGGCACTTAGCTACATAAGTCGCTATGTCTTTCTTCATTCCAGGCCACCAATATTGACCACGTAGGTCCATGTACATCTTATCGGAACCAGGATGAATAGAATAACGAGTTTGATGAGCTTCGTTCATAATAAAGGTACGAATGTTATCCTGATTTGGAACCCAATACGATTGGCGAAGTACATCAACCCATTGGCTTTCGTTTCCAATTGAATTAGAAGATTATGCTCCAACTCATCCTTCATTCTTCCTTCTCGTTGAACCATTGTTGAGCCTCCAGGATGCTAGACTCGATGTCACTATCTATTCTCAGGTTTTATAGTAGTACCGTGGTCTCGTTGACATCTAGTCGGATCTCAGTATCGAACTCACCCAAAGTGTCAAACCATTGACGTCGATCGCGAATTTCTTGGAATGAGATCATCTTGTTGTGAATCTTTCGGCTTAGTGCATCGGCTACAACGTTTGCTTTACCAGGATGATAACGAATGTCACAATCATAGTCACTAATCAACTCCACCCAACGACGTTGTCTCATGTTGAGATCTTTTTGATTGAAAACGTGTTGAAGGCTTTTGTGATCGGTGTAGACTATACATTGCGTACCATACAGGTAGTGCCTCCAAATCTTCAAAGCAAATACAACAGCACCAAGCTTGAGATCATGACTTGTGTAATTCACCTCGTGAACCTTCAATTGCCTCGATGCGTAAGCTATGACCTTCCCTCGTTGCATAAGAACACAACCAAGGCCTTGTTTAGATGCATCACAATACATGGTGAAATCGTCGTTTCCATCGGGTAGGGTCAAGATAGGAGCATTGCATAACTTATGCTTTAACGCTTCAAAAGCTTCTTCTTGCTCGGAACCCCACTCGAATGGTTTATTCTTTTGTGTCAAAGTAGTGAGCGGTTTCGCGATCCTCGAGAAATTGGCAATGAGCCGCCGATAATAACCAGCAAGACCAAGAAAAGAACGAACTTCAGTAGGAGTTGTAGGAACACACCAATTTTTCATAGCTTCCCCTTTGCAGGATCAACGTGAATTCCTTGGCCATTCACCACATGTCCTAGAAATTGAACTTCCTCGAGCCAGAAGTCACACTTCGAGAACTTCGCTTACAATTGCTCTTTCTTCAACAATTCAAGAACCAATCTCAAATGTAGTTCATGATCGGTGTTGGACTTGGAATAGATAAGTATGTCATCAATGAAGACGATCACAAACTTGTCTAGATAAGGCTTGCATACCCGGTTCATGAGATCCATGAAAACCGCAGGAGCATTGGTTAAACCAAAATTCATCACCATAAACTCATAGTGTCCATAACGAGTACGGAAAGCGGTCTTTGGGATATCACCATCATGGACTCACAATTGATGATAGCCAGAACGTAAATCGATCTTCGAGAAAATAGCAGCTCCTTGAAGTTGGTCAAACAAATCATCAATACGAGGGAGAGGATAACGGTTCTTGATGGTAAGCTTGTTAAGCTCACGATAGTCGATGCACATACGAAACGATCCATCTTTCTTCTTCACGAAAAGAACAGGTGCACCCCAAGGTGAAGAACTAGGACGGATGAAGCCTTTCTCAGATAGCTCTTGCAGTTGACAAGAGAGTTCTTGCATTTCCGATGGTGCAAGCCGATATGGTGACTTGGCCACGGGGTTTGCTCCCGGTATCAAGTCAATTTTAAACTCGACTTCACGCACGGGAGGTAAGCCACTAAGGTCATCAGGAAATACTTCAGGAAAGTCTCGTACTATAGGGACATCCTTAAGTTCTTTCCCTTTGACTTTGGTGTTGACCACGTAAGCCAAGAAGGCCATATACTTCTTGCTTAAGCATTTTCGGCTTGAGTGCAAGACATGAGTTTAAGCCTTTTGGAAGATTTTTCACCGAACACCTTCAACGTATCTCCAGAGGGTAACGGTATACGAATGCACTTCTCGAAACAAATGATCTCGGCATGGTGTTTGGCTAACCAATCCATACCAATGATGACGTCAAAGCTTCCAAGTTTCATAGGGATAAGATCGATAAGAAAATCATGCGTGTCAAGACTTAAGATGCAATCACGAATGATAACGTCAACGGTGATCGGTTCTCCATCGGCAACTTCAACATTAAGAGGTCTTTCTAGTTTCGTATGTGGCTTAGCAAGTATGGGTTCAAACTCTAATGAAACAAAACTTTTATCGGCTCCAGAATCAAATAGGACATAGGCATAAGTTTTGTTAATAAGGAACATACCTGTTCAATTTTTAAGGTATTTAACGATACAGGTAAAGTATGAAATGAATCAGATCACAAAAGTTAAAGGTGAGTTAACGTACCATTCACCACATCGTTGTTTGCTTGTGCTTGGTTAGCGTTGATTTTGAAAGCACATCCTCGGGCTTGTGGAACATTACCCACAAGACGAGGGCATTGTGGGTGAAAATGGCCAGCTTCCCCACAGTTGTAGCAAACACGGTTTGTGACCACAGCGGCATTGTTGGGTGCACGGTGGCAAGTTGCCACCAAATGACCATATTTACCACATAAGGTGCAAATGCGGCATGGTTGATTCCCCGGATGATGATACCTACACGTGTTGCACATCGGCTGAGGACCAGCATAAGCCCTAGCCCCAGGCACTTGTGCCACAGGTGCAGCCGCAGGTACAGGTTGTCTTTGGGGTTGTTTGGGTGCAGCCATGGCATAGTTGTGTGCCGGTGTGAACTTGCGCTTTTGTTGTTGTTGTTGTTGTAAGACGGTTCAGCTTTGGTCTCCTTAACAGTCTCGGTATCCGTCTTCTCTACCTTCTTTGCACCCTTCACAGACATGGTGCCCGCTCGTATATGGTTCTCGGTGAGTTGAGTGGTGATAGTAATGGCTTCTTCCAAGGTTGTGGGTCGGCTACCCACCACAACATCTTGAATTTGGGGTGGTACACCCTTAATGAACTTCTCGATGTTATGGGGGACAGTTTCGACCATATGAGGCAGCAATATACTCAACTCATGATGCCTAGTTGAGTAGGCCAAATGATCACCATCATTTTGTTTCAAATTCCAAAACTCTTCTTCCAACTTTTGCAATTCACTTCTTGGGCAGAACTTCGCGATGGCGATGTTCTTGAACTCTTCCCAGGTAAGTGCTAGCACAGCTTCAGGACCACGGTTTCTTTTCTCGCTATTCTACCAGGTAAGAGCCCTTTGTTGGAGCATACTAGTGGCATAACGAACCTTGAGTGCATCGGGACACTCACAATTGATAAAGGTATTCTCCATGCTTTCGAACCACTCAAGAAGACCAGTGGCTCCTTCCTTGCCACTAAAACTTGTGGGCTTGCAATCCATGATCCATACTGGAAATATGTTGAACAAAAGGTCCATCCACCTAGATAAGGCTCATGCGCCTGAAAATGCCTTAAAAAGAATTAAGTGTAATCCATGATCCATGATCTCTACTGGTTTCTCGACAAAATGTAATGACTCGTCAATCTGAATGTCTTCCAGCGGAACATACAGACTTTCGTCGGCCAAACACTTTCTTAAATTTGAGACGTGGAACACAGGATGAATTCCACTAAGGTCGGAAGGTAACTCTAGTTTATAAGCCACTTTCCCAATCGCGCATATAGTTGGGTATTGCTCACTCGTCCATACAGAAGGTGAAACATAAAGATAAAAGTTTAGAGAACAGACAGGCATACAGTAAAGAGAACGAACAATATTTGTTCATATAGTTGATGCGTGCTTGCATATACAGTACAGAGTTGTATTTTACAGAAAAGAGTATTTTCTTATATGACATATAGAAAGTATTGTAGAGATTAATGAAGAGGATGATGCAACCTAAACATCTTTAGTCTTTCCTGCATGCTGCATAAGTGCATTGAAGAAGAATGCTTCGGAAGTCTCACATGTGCAACAGAAATACTCTAAGTGTGAAATCTTCCGAAACAAAGACCAATATCTTCCGACGTCAAAGATGAAGTCTTCCGAAGCCTCAGAGAGAAAGTCTTCCGAAGCCTCAGAGAGAAAGTCTTCCGAAGCTTGAAGTTCATGAAGACAGATTTCTTCCAACTACTTTTAGTAACATGCTTTATCTGATGTACTGTTCCATAAAGCTGGACACCTTTCCGCTGCAACTCTGCAAGTCACCAACTTACATGGTTTGGTGAAAAGGTCCATGCTTTTGGTAACTGTACATTGAGGTCTTGAGTCTGTAACTTTCTACTTTATGTACTTTATCCTTGTTATAATAGATAAGGATGTGAGCTATGGCATGTCATAGTAACAAGTCAAAAGGCAATCTGACTTTTGACTCTACAATTGATTTTGTTTGTGTCTAGTCAATTGTATCCAGCTAGCTTTCAAAGTATAGTCGGCTGTAGGATGTAGTATAAGTATCTCATGTTCTTGTATCTTTCGAATAATGCTTTGTAACACTTGTAATAGAACATAGAGAAGGCAATATACGGCATTCTTGAAAACCAAACACTTGTGTTCTTTGTGTTCTGTCTCTTATATTACTTGTGTTCTTAGTGTCACAACTTGGTTAATCCAGTTTACTGTTTGATCAAAGTTTAGTTTATCTCCTCTTTGTGTTGTTGTGTTGTAACTTATACCCTTCAACGATCCTGCATTTGGTATCAGAGCGTTTCAGGCTCTTGATATAAGATCTCTCCATCTTAAGATCCCTCACACACACAAAAGCTAAACTTTTCAAATGGCAGCCATTTCCAAAAATGATATGGAAACTGGAACCATGAACAAGTCCCCACTGATCACTCTATTGAGTTTGATACTTGGTGTTTAAGAATGGAAGGTTTCATCATGTCTCTTGATTCAAGAATGTGGGAGTCTATTGAGAATGGACCTTTCATACCCAGCACACCTTCTACTACTGGTGCTCGTATGATCCCCAAAGATGTGGCTAACTACTCCGATGAAGATAGGAAGAGAGTAGAGATAGACAGAAAAGCCATGACAGCTCTTCAAACTGCCCTTCCAAACTCTTTGTACAGAGGTTTCAAGAAGTGCAAAATAGCCAAGCAGCTGTGGGATGCATTGAAGCTGATGTACGAGGGTTCTTTAGAAGCCAAGGAGAACAAGAAAGATCTCCTGAAGCAGCTGTTTGAAAACTTCACCTTCAAAACAGGTGAGACCATGACTCAACAGTACTTCAGGTATGTTGAGATTGTGGATACCCTAGTGGATGGAGGAGTTTCTCTTGAAAACAAAGACATTGTAAGGAAGTTCATGTTCTCACTTCTTAGGCAATGGACACCCTACTGTGTGGTGATCAAGAGAACTAAAAATCTCAAAACTCTTACTCTGATAGAGTTATATGGATTCTCAGTGGCTACTAGATGGAGATGAACATGCAAGGTTCATATGGCAACTCCAACAATCAAATGGGTTTTTCCATACATGTGGTTGAAAAGGATAGCATAGAACCCAAACATCATCTCGTATGCTACCCTGACAACTCACCCAAGGGTCCTTTCATCACCTTTCCAGAGACACCAAAGGAGAACTACACTCAAGGAAGCCCATTCCAAAAGACAAGCTCTTCTTAAGTTTTTGTGTCTTCTGATGAAAGCTGTGACAACTCTCTTTTCACTCTTGAAGACCTGGATTGTATCCATCCAGATGATCTGGAATATATGGAAATACTCCAGCAGATGGATCTTCTCACTCACAGAGCCAAGAAGTTCTACAAGTGGACTGGAAGGAAGTTTCTAAGCAATGCAACCAGTGGAAAGTTTGGACTGGACAAAGGCAAAGTCAAGTGTTATAACTGTAACTTGATGGGCCACTTTGCAAGAGAGTGTAAGGCACCTAGAACAAATGGTGGCCAAACACAATCCAGACCAAACTACACTGACAAAGCTCTCCATAATGAGAAGTCAAAGTAGCAAGCTGTTGTTGCTGTTGAAGAAGGAGGCTTTGACTGGAGCTTTCTGGTGGAAGATGCTTCTCCAAACCAAGCACTGATGGCGGATCATGATGAAGCCAAGGTATTGGAACATCTCTGTACTCCTGAATGCATTGCTAAAGTTAACAGGTACAGGTCCTACAACTTGGAACTGAGATCTGATGTTGAGTCCTTAAACATTTTAAAATCTGATTTTAGAAAGTCTAAAAATGATTATAAGCTGAAAATAGAGGACTTAGAGAAATCTATTTCAGTTCTAAAACATGAACACACAGATTTTAGGACACAAATCAAAGATCTCATAACTAAGTTAACTGAGTGCCAGACTGAGCTTGTGATCAGCAAAGCCAGGGCAGAAAAGAGTGTTCTTGAAGAAAAGACCTTCAAGAACATGATATCCTCATCCCTGCACAACAAAGTGTGCTATCAAAACAGGTAAGGACTGGGATCTAATGAGATAGCTCCTCCACACACAATCTTGTCAGTAAGATCTCCTAGGTGTGGAACTTGTGAAGATGAGCTTCCTTTTATAGATCCTATGAGTGAGGAGGATGAAGAAGAGCTAGTGAAGAATCCCTCTATAAAGAGTGAAGAGGAGGATTCCAAGAAAGGCCACTATCCTTCTGAGGAGAAAGTGAAGACTGTGATGACCAAGTCCATGAGAAAGAACTTGATCAGGAAGAGCAAAAGAAAGGGAAGGAAGGCTCAAGAGATCAAGGCGACTTTTGACTCTAAGCAGAAACAAGTTTTTATTTCTGCAGGGTTTAAAGTGGTAGGGACTGAAGACATCAACCAAAACTCCTCTGCTAAGAGTTCTGGTTCTTGTTCAACTCATCTCAGTAGCAAGAAGAAGACTGATCTGTTGTGTACCACTGCTGCACAGCCTGGACCATCAAACTCCAAGCACAGTCCTCAGCCCAAGAGGATTGTCTCATCATCTGCAAAGATGGAGGTGGAGAAGGGATGTGACCAAAGACAGCCCTATTCTAAAGACAAGGCTCTTGTAAAGAAGAAGATGAATTGTGTTATGTGTGACAGCACCACTCACATTACGAAGGATTGTCCCTTCAATCCTAAAGGTACTGTCCATATGGCCAAAACAAAGGCTTCAAAGAGTTCTAAGAAGATTCAAGCTTCGGAAGGAAAACCAATTTCCTTCGGAAGTTCCAAATCTAACAAGAAGGGAAGTGGAAAATTCTCTTCGGAAGAATATTTGGTCTCGGAAGAAAGGAGTTCTTCCGAAGCACTGAAGTCTGCTGTAGTGTCAGCAGAATCTTCCGAAGGTTCAGTCATCAAAACTTCTGAAGTTCCAAAAGCTTTTAAAGTTTTGAAGGTCAAGTCCAAGACTCCAAAGGTGGTGTGGATGTCTAAGAAAGACCAAGTTACTGAGATTTCTCCATCAACAACAGCTCAAGATCCTTTTAGTACAACCATAGGATCTGTTACTGTTGAATTACCTTCTACAAATGAGCACAAGACAAGCAAGGCTTGGGTTTCCAAATGTAACTAATCATTCTCTTTGTGCAGGGACAACTTAAGACAGACCGAAATGTCTAGATCATAAATAGTGGCTGCTCCAGGCACATGACAGGCAATAGGTCACTACTCCAGAACTTTGAAAGGATTGATAGAGGACCAGTTTCTTTTGGAGGAGATGAAGGTGGTTACATTTCTAGAAGGGGCAAGGTCACAAATTAAGCTCAACATAGAAAGGGTAAACTTTGTTAAGGAGCTTGGATACAATCTTCTGAGTGTATCTCAATTTTGTGATCAGAGTCATAACATGCTCTTTACTGAGCATGAGTGCATTGTTCTTAAGCCTGGTGTGGTCATTCCTCATGAGCATATCTTGCTTAGAGCCCCCAGGACAGGAAACATGCACAAGATGGATTTGTAAGAAACCTCTCCCTCTGCAGAAGTTTCATGCTTTCTGTCTAAAGCCAATAGTGATGAGTCTTTCCCATGGCATAAAAGAATGTGCCATGTAAACTTTAAGAACATGAATAAATTGATTAAGCATGATTTGGTAACTGGAATGCCAAAGAAAGAGTTTACAAGTTATGACCACTGTGTTGCATGCCTGAAAGGGAAGCAACATAAGGTATCTCACAAGCCTAAGGAAAAGAACTCCATCACTACACCCTTACACTTGTTACATATGGATCTCTTTGGCCCCACCAGTGTAACGAGTTTAGGAAGGACCTTATACTGTCTACTGATCACAGATGACTTTACAAGATTCACTTGGGTTTTCTTCCTTAGAACTAAGGATGAGATTCTTGAGATTCTAAATAATTTAATCTTAAAGATTGAGAATCAATCTGATCACAAGGTCAAGATCATAAGATGTGATCAAGGAACCGAATTTAAGAACTATATCCTTCATACATTCTGTGATGAAAAGGGTATTACAAGACAATTTAGTGCCCCCAGGACTCCTTAGGAAAATGGTGTTGCTGAAAGGATCTGCAAGAACCATGTTGTCTGACTCTAAACTGCCCATCACTTTCTGGATAGAGGTAGTCAACACTGCCTACTATGTGCAGAACAGAGTTTTAGTAGTTAAGACTCATGGCAAAACTCTTTATGAACTTGGCACAAGAGGAGACCTTTCATTGGTTTCTCAGGTCATTTGGATGTCCTTGCACCATCTTGAATACCAAAGATCAAATTGCCAAGTTTGTTGAGAAATCAGATGATGGACACTTTATTGGATACTCTTCCCAAGCCAAGGCTTATAGAGTGTACAATCTCAGAACTAGAATTGTTGAGGAGTCAGCCAATGTGACCTTCAATGAACACACACCTTGTGTTGCTGGTTCTGGTTCGGATTTGTTGTTTGATCTTGATTTGGATACCAACTGTTTTAACAAATCTTGTGAGAATGTTTCAGGATCTGCAGAAAATTTAAATACAGGTGATCCTGATCCAAGATTTGAGCTAGGAAGACCTTCAAGACATATATCTTCAGCTCCAGTTGCAACCACTTCTGCAAATGAGGTTTCTGTCAGCCCAACAATGACAAGTTCAGCTGATACATCTGGTATGCCTTCAAATTCTAGCTTAGAGGCTCTACAACCAGATAAAAACACCTCAACTGTGGAAGACAACAATGGTGTGGTGACAGTGACCAAGAATTCCTTGATGCCACTAACCACACCATAGATGAGAACATCAATGATGTCACACACTGCTTGGATCAAGTTTCACTTGAAAAGTGTGCTCATGTGGTGGGAGAAACATCTATGCCAGATCTAAATTTTTCTAATTTAGATCATTCTCAACAACTTGCTGTGATCCCTCAGCTTAGGATCCACAAGTCTCACCCTACCACAAACATCATTGGAGATATTGTCTTAGGGGTAAAGACAAGAGGATAAACCCAGGAAGAAAATGTTTGTCTTCACTCTTGTTTTCTATCCCAGATAGAGCCAAAGAAAGTTGATGAAGCTCTAAAGGATGGAGGTTGGGTTGAAGCTATGCAACAAGAGCTGCTTCAATTCAAAAGGTAGAAAGTTTGGAACCTTTGTCCTCTTCCTTCTGGGAAGACTACCATTGGAACCAAATGGGTGTTTAGGAACAAGAAAGATGATAGAGGCATCATCATCAAGAACAAAGCTATACTGGTTGTTCAAGGATACACACAAGAAGAAGGGATTGACTACACTGATGTCTTTGCTCCAGTGGCATGATTAGAAGCTATTAAGATATTTCTGGCATTTGCTGCATCTAAGAACTTCAAGGTCTTTCAACTTGATGTGAAGTTTGCCTTTTTATATGGAGTGATAGATGAAGAGGTTTATGTCAAACAGCCACCTGGTATTGTAGATCCTAATCATCCTGATTATGTCTGCAAGCTTGACAAAGCTCTCTATGGGCTGCATCAGGCACCCATGAAGTTGGATGAGACACTATTTAAGTATCTCTATAAACATGGACACAAGAGGGGTACTATAGATGGAACTCTCTTCATCAAAGGACAAGGAAAAGACATATTGCTAGTTCAAGTATATGTGGATGACATCATTTTTGGTTCAACTAATCCAAAGCTCTGCAAAGACTTTGAGAAGCTGATGAAAGACATATTTGAAATGAGTGCCATGTGGGAACTCAATTTCTTTATGGGAATTCAAGTGAAGCAAGTTGAAGATGGCATCTTCATAAGTCAGTCAAAGTATGTTCAGGACATACTCAAGAGATTCAACATGATTGACTGCAAGATTACTAAGACACCCATAGCCAGAAACCACTCTCTTGGTCCTGATCTTGAGGGGGAGTGTGTAGATGAGCACTTATACAGTGCTATAAATGGGTCTCTTATGTATCTTACCGCTAACAGGACTGATATCATGTTTGCTACATGCATCTGTGCAAGATATCAAGCCAACCCTAAGATGTCTCACCTTATCACTGTCAAGAGGATTCTAAGATACCTCAAAGGTGCATCAACACTTGGTCTATGGTATCCCAAGAATTCTAACTTCAATCTATATGCCTATACAATAGTGATTATGGTGGTTGCAACATGACTGCAAAGTCTACATCTGGGGGATGTCAATTTCTTGGTGGAAGGGTTGTCTCATGGCAATGCAAGAAACAATCCTGTGTCTCTGCATCAACTGCTGAAGCTGAATACATTGCTGTTGCAAGCTGCTGTGCTCAAGTACTTGGGATTCAAAATCAGATGCTGGACTATGGGTTAAACTTCAAGTAGACTCCCATTCACATAGACAACAACAGTACTATCTCAATCATAGAGAACCCTATGCAGCACTCAAGGGCAAAGCACATCAATATCAGGTATCATTTAATAAGAGATAACTATGAAAAATGATTAATTAAACTAGTCAAGGTTCATACAGATGAACAATATGCTGATATGTTTACAAAGGCTTTTGATGAACAGAGATTTAAATATCTTATATCAGCTATTGGGATGGTCAACCTTGAGTAGATCATTGTTAAAACTAATTCTTATTATTTCTTAAAATATGTGTGTCCTAAGTTGTCTAGTTCATCACTTTCATAAGTCATGTTTTCTTTGGATGAAAATTTCTTTTTGAAGACTTTCCTTAGATTTTTGAAAATTTCTGATACTTCGGAAGTTATGCTTTTAACTTCGGAAGTAAATCATGCCTTCAAAATAAATAACTGTTTGAGAAATTTACCTTCGGAAGACTTTTCAAATTTATCTTCCGAAGCTTAAATACTTCTCTCAGACATTGACTCTTTTTTAAGGACCATTTACTTCCGACGCAAAATTAACTCTCGAAAGCTTTGTTAGTTTATACACAAAGCACTCAAGTTTTAATTTTTCTTCCGAAGCAAAATTCTAAAACCTCTCAGGAAATTCTTCCGAAGTCATTTTAGCTTCAGAAGCTTTTTTATTAAAACTTCCAAAGATAATTAACCTTCGGAAGCTTTTTGTTTTCCAAGAAAACTACTTTTTGAGCAAAAGTAAACTACTTTTTCAGAGGTGAGACCGATATCCGAATCCTTCAAAGTTTATCCTCTTTCATTAAACTTTATCTAAAATCCTTCTCATGTATAACCCAACAGTTTCCCCCTCTTTTCTATCATCTGTTCTTCCTCCTAACCTAAAACCCCAAATTTCTCTCTGAAATTTCTTTCTTTCTTCTTTCTCTGTCCTTAAGCTACTTCTAAATGGCCAACCTTGCTCACAAAAATGATCACAACTTTACCATGCAGCTACACAGATAACACAATCAGGTTGCTCTGTTACGCTCTGAGAAGATCCTCATTTGTCAAAGTTTGTCGTTTCTTATCTCTGTCCAACTACTTCACCTCCCTAACCATTTATCCTCCACTCTATGAGGATCATTTGCTTGAATTCTGGAAGACCTGCCAAGAGGTCATTATGGATGGGAGAAGGCAATGTCTACCACAGTGCAGGGGAGAACAATCTTCATCACTCCGGCCATCATCAACCGACATCTTCAGCTGGATGATGAAGAAGGTGAGGTGTTTTTCCCAAAGGAAGATGTCAATCATTCCTTTGAGCAGATGGGATATGAGAGAGATTTCTCTGTAAAGACCTTCAGGAAAGGGAAAGTCTCATCCCAATGGAGATTCTTGCTCCATGTGGTCATCCACAACTTATCAAACAAGCATGGTGGATGGGACCAGATTCCTGAGGATTTCTCCTTCATAATCCATGGAATGGTTCAAGGGGAAAATTCAGGTATTCTCAGTTTGTTTATACCAATTTACTTGCTAATTTAGACCCAAAGTATTACATGTTTCCTAGATATGTCCAGTACATTCTTAACTGTGAACTGGGCTCACAGTTAAGGGAAACAGGTAATATTCTTAAATTGGGACACATGAAGCCCGACATCTTTAAAATACTAAGAAAGTCCACTGTTGGATTCTCTGGGTAGAAACAGCCCTAGTCCCAAAAATATTAGAGCTCATTGCTCAAGGTGACAACCTAGCAGCACAAGCTAGTGTTGAACCCACACCTGTTACTTCCCAACCACCCACACCTGTTACTTCCCAACCACCCACACAGCCTCAAATCTCCATCACCTACCAAAGAAAATCCAAACGAACCCCTTCTCAGACTATTCAGTCTGTGGAGGCCCCTATATACTCACCTATACAGGAAGAAGTGGACACTGGAGCTCCCACTTCTCCTAAGGAGCAGACCACTCCCATCTCTTCAAGAATCAGTGCTGAGGTTCCTCATGCTCAGCTTGATGAGCTCATTAGCCCTATTGCCTTAAGCCATCACTCTAAGTCTCAACACTCAAGTGACCAACCTTTAGGGGACAGTTACCATCCCCAGCCTATAGATCTCAACCAACTAATTCCCAACCTTGATTTATACACTGATGAAGATATAGGTTTCAGTGAGTATAATGAATCTCTCTTCTTTCCCTCTACTCAAAGAGAGATGAGTACTCCTGAGTCTCCTACATCTATCCCACATCAGTCACCTACAACTGAGGTGGACACTCCTGAACCTGTTCAAGATGTCCATATGAAAGAGGCTCTCACTTCTGAAAGTGATTACATTATTATGACCTCAACCATGGCAACTCAGCCCACTTACATCTCAACTGAGACTGGCAGTGAGCAGAGGAAATCCAGTAGCCAAGAACTTAGAACTGGTCATGAGAGAAAAGACTCTGGTTCAATCTTCTCCACCCCCAATGATTCTTCTGATGAAGATGAGGGGGATTGAGACTAAAAGTGAAAAAACTATCCAAAACATGCATCTATTTAGTCTCAAAGGTCAGTCACCTTGAATCTCAGGTGACTACCTTACACAAAAGGATCAATGATCAGCAACTTGAGATTTCATATCTTAAGGAAAAACTAGCTGGGACACCCTTAAGGAGAGCTAAACCAGGAACACAAGAACCTGTGGATGTGATTGACCTATCTTCCAGCTCACCTATGCAAGTGGGTGATGCTACCAAAAAGGGGGAGAAAGTCATTACAGCCACAGAACCTGGGAGTTCTTCAGAGAGAATAGACATTGAGGACTCACCATCCTTACTTGCAACTGTGCATTCTCAGCAACCTCCTCTAGTTCACATTGATGTGGACTACACATACTCCTTCATACAGAGTCTGTTTGAGGATGGGATACCGAGGGCTATGTCACCTTCACCATCCTTCAATCATATCATTAGGTGGAGGTATGACAACAACAGGAAGGCCCTCATCATCATAAGAGTTCAAGGATAGCAAGAAGTCTTCAATTTTCAGACCTTGGACTACTATGAAGGTCTGGATCTAGTCACCATGCCACTTGTCAACCCAAGCCAATCAAGACAAGCTGACAGACTGGCTAAAAGAATCCAAGACAGGATCACTGTAGAGTTCAGCTTAAGAAGGAGACGTAGGCAATCAGGCAATGTCATCAGTCAACTGGATGTTGAGGCAGACCATAAGATTAGCTTCATAGGGGAAACCTTGACTGAAGGCCCAGTGACAGAACCTGAGAGCCCTGTCTCATCATCTCCAACTGCTGCAAAGATCCATATTCCTTCTCAGACACCTGCTGGTGAAGGTGCTTCTCAACCTCTCTCTGGCCTGAGGTCAGATGCTGCAACGAGCAATGAAGGCCAAAGCTCTCTCCACCCTGAGTCACAAAGGTCTGTGAGTGACAAAGGGAAAAGAAAGATAACATCTATGGAGATTGAGGAGGATAAGAGAAAGAGGAAAAGGAGGCTAAGGGGAGAAAGTTCCTCTACTGAGTCTCCAAGACTCATGGAGTCTGCAATCAGGGCTGCCCCCAGACCAGATACTCAGAATGATGAGTTAAGGGCAGTCAGGATTAACTATCTGCAGACTAGGAACTATACATAGATAGTGTCATTTCTCTCCCCTTGGATGAATTGAATGAACTGGTTGACCTAGAAAGGTCAAGAAAGAAGAAGGAGGCAGAAGATGTAGAACTCCTAGTACAAATCAAAGAAGAGAGAAGAAGAAAAAGACTGTACAAAGGTATGCCTACCCTCTTACCAGTTCAAGAAAGTCCTGAATAAGAGGATGTGGTTCAACAAGAACCTCAAGTAGATAAGGAAGAAGACAAAATCAAGATGATTAACTACCTGAGTGCCACAGGTCTCTATCAGGCAGATGCACTCCTTCCCTTACCTTATGACTGTATGAGTTTGAGTACTTAAAACAACTTGAGCTTGAGTTAGTCAAGGAAAGAAAGACAACAAAGAAGAAGCTAAGGGAAGAAGCTACAAAATCAAGAGCCATCATCCAAAAGAGCATGAAGAAGTCTGCTGATAGGAGGATGATGAGCTTCTTGAAGCTGTATGGATTCTCCGGAAGGAGACTTGGACCCATGTATCTATCTACTATGGATGAGCATATCGGGGTAATTAAGCAGAAGATTAAGAGTGGATAGCTCGTTGACTTACACTGCACTCCAAGTCAGGCCCCACCTAAAGTGGAGGTTAAGGTTGAACAACCAGACACAACACAACCCAGACCTCCTGCTAATGCTCAGCAAGCTTCATCTTCTGATCCACGGTAGGATCAACCTCCCTCTCCATCTGAACATGAGAGAGAGGAAGTCCCAACTGAGAGAGACAGTGAAGATCAATCTGGTGCTGCAGGCCAGTCTTCTCAGTTAAAATTTGGAAAGAGAAAGAAGAGGACGGCTTCTAAACCAAAGTCTAAGAAGAAGAAGAAGCCTGCATCCCCTTCTGAACCTCAGGATGAATCAGAACAGCTTGAGGATGTGCAGCCAGAGGATGCTTAATCAACTCCAACTTTAGTAGCTCCTCTATCATCAGGAAGACCCATCTTGTCTTGGACATACACCACAAATCCAGAAAGGTGGCATGTTATTAGAGATCAAGGCATTGAAGACATTTATACATGGCAAGATATGTTTTAGTTTCCTCTGCATGACCTCTTTGACATGAGAAGACACTTTGACAGCCTGAAGGATCCTGATCATCTTATGAAGAAAGGAATGGTGATCATCCTAATGAGGACTGTTAATATCTGAAGTTTTCTAAGTGTTTTGGTAGCATCAGCCTAGCGGGAGTTTGTAGAGATTAATGAAAAGGCTGATGCAACCTAAACATCTTTAGTCTTTCCTGCATGCTGCACAAGTGCATTGAAGAAGAATGCTTCGGAAGTCTCACATGTGCAACAGAAATACTCTAAGTGTGAAATCTTCCAAAGCCAATACCAATATCTTCCGAAGCCAAAGATGAAGTCTTCCGAAGCCTCACAGAAAAAGTCTTCCGAAGCTTCAAGTTCATGAAGACTATTTCTTCTGAAGACTTTTAGTAACATGCTTTATCTGATGTACTGTTCCATAAAGCTGGACACCTTTCCGCTACAACTCTGCAAGCCACCAACTTACATGGTTTGGTGAAAAGGTCAATGCTTTTGGTAACTGTACATTGAGGTCTTGAGTCTGTAACTTTCTACTTTATGTACTTTATCCTTTTTATAATAGATAAGGATGTGAGCTATGGCATGTCATAGTCACAAGTCAAAAGGCAATTTGTCTTTTGACTCTACAATTGATTTTGTTTGTGTCTAGTCAATTGTATCCAGCTAGCTTTCAAAGTATAGCCGGCTGTAGGATGTAGTATAAGTATCTCGCGTTCTTGTATCTTTCGAATAATGCTTTGTGACACTCGTAATAGAACATAGAGAACGCAATATACTGCATTCTTGAAAACTAAACACTTGTGTTCTTTGTTATCTGTCTCTTATATTACTTGTGTTCTTAGTGTCACAACTTGGTTAATCCAGTTTACTATTTGATCAAATTTTAGTTTATCTCCGCTTTGTGTTGTTATGTTGTAACTTATACCCTTCAACGATCCTGCAAGTATTTTTATTACTTATAATACTAGAGCTCACTCAGCAATGCTGACTTTTATACATTTTGAGTTGGCAGGTAATTAATGTTGAGGATGGCACGAGGGTGAAGCTACTCGGCTGGGAAAGTCTGACATCCATTCGTATTTTATGTTGCTGTTGTTTTGTAATGCATATAAACAAGTCTTTTGTAAACATTCAACAATGATGTATTGCTTAACAACAATGTTTTAAATGAAATGAACGGCTTTTGATAAATTATGTCTGCTGGTTAAGTTTGTTTAATTGTAATGTTTAAACATTTAACTGCTATAATTGACCAACTGTGAGGTTTCCGGGATCAGGGCCTTACATGTTCATCATGGGAACTAGATACACCTAGCCAATCTTATATACTTGTAATCAAGTCGAGGTTTGGTTGTAACGATATGTGTTCTATAACCTTACTAACTTTTAACCTATGACATGAATTGCTACTTGTAACCTTGCTATATTATGTATGAAAACATTGGAAACTCACCACTATTTTTTAGTTGACCTTTTATTTTCCTCATGTTTCAGGTTTGATGCTTGAAGATCTTCTTGTGCTCATATATGACTTGGACCTAAACTAATTGAAAGACTTGTGTTTTTGGTTGTATTTTGATTGTTATGTTATTATTTTATTTGTCTTGTAATGTTTATTGAATAATGATATTTAATAATATTTCACTTAACTAGTTCCATGTGCTATGAGCAATCGTCTCCCATTCGTCGGCCCCGATGATTCCGTCGTCAGTCAGGGTGTGACAGATTGGTATCAGAGCCACTCCTGTGTCGTTCGGGGTGTGGAACATACGTCACCAAGGATGGTGAGTTCTCGGGCTCATGGAGGATGATGAGTCCAAACAGGGGGTGCTTGTGACACCCTACACATATCCCACATCGACCGTGGAGAGATCCCTGGTTGATAAGGAATGTCTGGCCTTTAACATCAACAACGCGTTTTGGGCCTATTAGCTGTGGATGAGAGGAGAACTCCGTAGTTAAGCGTGCTTAGGTGGGAGCAATCCAAGGATGGGTGACCTCCCTAGGAAGTTTTCACCCAGGCAACCAAAAGTAAATCCGTGAGCTCCCCGTGGGCAAAGCGGACAATATTGTTGATGCGAGGGGCCGAGTGTTACAGATTGGTATCAAAGCCATGGTTATAGGGATTTAGGTTATTAGAATTGGAATGACCTAGACTATAACTAAGTACCTTTACACATGGGTCCTCTCATGTATTTTATATGCTTAGATAGGATTTTATGTGCCTTATGTGTTTATACTTGATTATGTGATTATATGTCTTGTGTGTTTATGCTTATACCTTGAATCTTATCAATGCACCCAAATCTTAAATCATATTCTACGGAATTATATGCCTGAATCAAATGGTTTTCAAAATGTGCTTTTGAATCGTTATTCGTGATTTTCAAGTCTCGTCAAAGTTTGTGTCCTACAACTTGAAACATGTAATGCTGGAAGAGCGCGATGCCCGTATCTTGAGGTGTTCTGTCTAGGAAAGGTATTCATATAAATCAAAACCAACTGATAGATCCGTTTACCTTACTTGGGAACCCTTGGGTTGAGTGTCCGCTTATAGGTACGCATGTCTTGATTAAGGTGTAGTTGACCTAATACTTTGATAAGTCAACGTAATGCTTTGGTTTGTAACCGAATGTTACACTCGAAACATCTTGTTATTTTAAATCGCCTTATATTTGATCTTGTCTTTTTGATCTTAAAAATCATTATTCAATTCTCGTAAAACCCTTATAATCTTTCCAAATGTCTTCCCTTAAAATCAGACTTATCCTGAAAACCTATTACAATGATGCTCTCATTCTAAAGTGAATCTTTAATCTTAAACAAAATGATCAACGTTACACTAATGAAACCTTGAAGCCTTAAAGACTTAATTAAACAACAATCAACCATCCTGAAACCCCGTAAAAATTGTTTCATTGAGAAGCCCTTATGAATTCCTTATCTCATTCAAAAACATCTTGAACTTATCTCCGAGTCTCATGTCACACTAATACTTAGTGTTCCACTCATGACAAAACCTTTCTGACCATCTTGAACTATTTAAAATGCAAACGTTTATCAACTAAAAATTCTAAATTAATGATCTTGTACCTTTGTCAAGAAACACATGAAATCATGAATCATGAAATTGAACAACTTAAGAGTATCAAAACATCATAAGTAATCTTGTTGAATTTAAACGCTTTCAAAAGTTCACCGCGAAAACATGAAACCGAAATCCAAGTCTTCTCATGTCTTTGAAATTAGTCCCCATGTGATTAAATGTGAGACGAAATTTCTTAAAGTAGGGGAGACTGTAACACCGTCAATTTCCAGTTAAAACTCATTTTTAGTTCTGTTATAAAATTATTATAATAATTGAAATGGACCAAATGTATTAAATTCACAATTTATATTGTGAATTATATATTGTTTGAACATCTAAAGAACTTGTAATATTTTTTTATAAAGTTATTAAATGAATAAAGATTTACTATTTATTATAAACTTTAATTATTGAAAATAAATAATCAAATAATAAAGCTTACAAGATTTATAAAGATTACAAATAATTGATTTGGTTTATCATTCAAATGGGTTTTATAAAGTTTAGGGGTGAAGTGGTAATTTTTAATACTGAAATAAAATTTATTACATAAAATAATAAAGACTTAAAACTCAGGCACTAATTGTGTAAACTTTGAAAATCCAACCCAACCCTCCCTCATTTGCCCGTATTTCCGGCCAACTCGCCGTCCAACCAGCGGCGACCCTCGGCGACCTCCAAACGGTTATTTCCTCTTCAAATTCCAACCCCAAACGCTCCTAAACGGTTGGTGAGAACAATTCAAGCATGATTATGAACTTTAATTGAGTTAACAACAGTTATGATCCCAACAATCCGAGTACACTCAAACTTTTAAGTCATAGAACCGTTCGAGCATTGAAGCTCAATAATAACCAAATTAATTGAAACCTAATTGATGAACTAATCATTACTAAACTGAAACCCAACACAATTTCATCTGGAGCACACTCGATACCACATCTGAATATCACCTTCATCGCGACCTGCAACTTAACAGAAATCCATGTTCGAGGCTCAATTAAACCAAATTGACAGAGGGCTTTTGCTTGTTATCATCATAGGAAGCTTTTCAAGTGTCAATCGAATCAACCATCAAGAATTTGTTCTGTTTAATGACTCCAAGATCGCACGTGTTCCTTTTCTTGTTTGCTAACCAAACGAAACCAATCCAGGTAATTAAGCATATATATGCTCGATTTTACTTGGTGAATCAAAGCCTTAACATTAATTTCGTTAACAACTTCGAATTCATGGTCAATTTGATCCAAACCGATTCTAGGGTTCTTATGAAATTGGGGGACTTCTTGAAGTATTGTTTTTAAGAATTTAATACCAATTCTTAACGCGGCTGAGGCCTTTAGTTCTCTGGTTAGTCACTTGTATCCCCACCTTGAGGTCCCGGGTTCGAACCCGGGCACCCTCAAACATTTTTTAAGGCTTTTTAGCCCTTAAATTAAACATAAATTTCTAATAAATAAAATAGTTTTGTAAACTTTAAATATTTTCAAAAGAGACCAAATAATTTTCTGTAATTTTTCTAAATTTAAACAATTAAAAATCTTTTTAATAAAAATTTTAAAGATTATTCTTGGGTTATTTATATTAAATGGATTTTAATAATTACTAAAGTATTAGTGCCAAACATTTCCTTTAAATATTCATCGTTTAAATCACGTTATTTTAAATAGAGATTTCTTGAAACATTATAAATCAATATAATTCTATTATTCTTTTTTTGGGTTTTAATATTATAAAACCTTTATAAAGATTATTTAAAAATTTAAAAACTTTGTAAAATGACTTTAATAAGTTTATATATATTCTTCAAGTCATATAATTAAGTGTTCAATAAATCATCATTATCAATTTTAAATAATTAATTTCTAAATTAATTATTTCTTTCAACACATTATATTTAATATTTATTTATTTAAATAAATTAAATTATAAAATCATTATTAAAACCCCCACATAATTTGTTTGTTTATTTTACTTGATTTAATTATTAAAACCCCCAAACTTCCAACTGAACCCTAGTTCACGTTTATTCGTTAATCTTACCTTTAAACTTAACCTTGGAATATATACGTTAGGTAACTTGTAAAAGAAATCGTTAGAGCCTCGTTTAAATTCTTATCATCACCTTATATATATCAAGTGAGTTTCCTTGCCCCTTTTTTTACATTTGTCATACTATTTTGGGTGAAACATGATACTTATACATCATACACTTATAAACGTTTGAGACTTGTAAAGCACTTGCAATTCATCTTTATATTTTGTCATGGTTATTTGTGTTGTAAGTGTTTATATGAGATACATAGTTTGTTTACAATCATTAACTATTGCTAGCCTCGCGACGTCTTATATCTTGGGGCCTGACAAGCCTATTTGGTGCTAAAGCCGAGGTATTGCCGGCTCCTGATGACGTATGCTCGTTCATCATGCGAACCAAATACACTTAGCCAATCTTATATACTTGTAATCAAGTCGAAGTTTGGTTGTAACGATATGTGTTCTATAACCTTACTAACTTATAACCTATGACATGATTTGCTACTTGTAATCTTGCTATATTATCTATGAAAACCTTGGAAACTCACCTACTATTTTTTCGTTGACCTTTTATTTTCCTCATGTTTCAGGTTTGATGCTTGAAGATCTTCTTGTGCTCATATAGGACTTGGACCTAGACTAATTGAAGGACTTGTGTTTTGGTTGTATTTTGATTGTTATGTTATTATTTTATTTGTATTCTAATTTTATTGAATAATGATATTTAATAATACTTCAACTTAATTAGTTCCATGTGCTATGTGCAATCGTCTCCCATTCGTCCGACCCGATGATTCCGTCGTCAGTCGGGGTGTGACAATCTGTATGCCAACAAGCCTCCATTTGGCTGTTGGTGGTAATGCTTGTACCGTAGACGCAATGTCTGCATGTTGGTTCTTAAGGTTTGTTTGGGCAAGGGGAAACATAGGCTCCATCATACCAGTGTACATGTCATGGCCCCTCCCCCCAGTGTCTGCATAGTGGTGGTTGTGGTTTGTTTACCCAAATCTAGCGGCGGTCAGCTGGTGTTCCCTTTTCCATTAACTGATTTACGACAGTGGTTCTCCGCTGTTAAGGTGACCGAAGAGGTGTGGATAGGTTGGTCGAAAGTTCTTTCATCAACATCGTTTATCAATTATACAACATGTTTCAGTGTTCATGAGTCGATGATGATGGCGGCCCATCATTTGAGACCCATTACCTTTGTTACTTATGGTTGATTTTTTGGTTTGTTGATGATGGTGGTTATGGTACGTTTATGATAGTGTCCATTTCTATGATGATTTTGGCTAAGTGGTTGATTGGCGTAGCATACTCAGCGACGGCGAGTGTGGTATTCTGCATTTGCAACCAGTATTGCAACCATGGTAACCGAAAACCCAAATATGACCAACTTTAATTTTTTGGGAAACCAAACACTAACTTGAGATCAATTATCATGTTCATGTATACCTGATACTTAGAATAAATTCAACTTTCATTAAAAAAGGCTATGATGGCAGAAACAATGTGTTTTGTCTAAGCCTTGTCTAAATTTCTCTGTTTTATACACGCGCACGTGCGTCGGGGGCATTATCCTAGTTATTTATATTATTAAAAGTAATAATAAAATCGGTTAATTTGTATTAATATGTTACCTGTATATATATTTTAAAACTATATATATATATATAATTTATATGTATAAATATTTTTAAAGTAAAAGCTCATTACTAAAATGTTCTTTAATTTTGGTTTAGACCACTAACAATAGTCCTTTAGGAGGTAGAAATACTAAAATATCATTGACTTATTGAAGAAATTTAGTGATCATTACATTAAATGACGTAACCTTTTATAAAAAAATATACATAAAGGATGATTAGAGTACTTTATAAAAAAATAAATGATGATATTTGCAAGTATATATAAACCCAAAGGACATTTTCTATAATTTTATCAAAAATAAATGATTTTAGTGGGGATAAGGTGGAAATAAATATGCATGTAGAAACCAAAGTGGAATTAATTTTTGAACTATGGTCTTATATTTAATTCTCACTCTAAAAAAATGTGTAGAGTCGAGTCGAGAGATATTTTAGTTGTGAGGAGGTTGAAGAAGTGATGCTGGTTGGAAAACAGACAGATGAACCTGTTTAAAATAACACCCATCCTTAATAAAGGTCATAGAATTTTTCTCCATGAGAATGGTTCACAAGAAGTGGATGATGTTAAGTAGTTAAGATGATAAGATTTGAAATAATATTAGAACTATTGGGCCATCTATGATTGTGAATTTGTGAGTAAACCAAAAGAACAAGGGTCCAAACATGGTGAGCATTGTAGCACATAATACTATTAAGCCTAATTCACAAGTCCAAAAGTCAAATGTCTTACCGAATTTACTTTCCATTCAAATTGGTTTGCACCCTTTAATGTGTTTACATCCATTGGTAGGGGTGTTAAAAATATCCATAATTCGAAACCGAATCCTCAATATACGAAATCTCGAATATCCGAAAATTCGGTATCCGAATATCCGAATTTGGATATTTCGGATTCGGGTAGTGATTTGAGGATTTTTCGGATATTCGGGGATCCGAATTAATTTTCTAAAAGTTATTAAATAACAAATATTAACTATAAATTTCAGATATTTTTTAAAAATTCAAATATCCAGAATCTTTTTTAATAAAACATATTATTTTTTATAAAAAAATATTAACTAATATCTATATTTTCATAATTCAGATATTCGTTTGGATATCCGAATTTGAAATTTCAAATACGAATTCGTGTAGTGAAATCCACTTACTGAAATTTTTGGATATCCGAAATTGAACACTCATATCCATCGACATCTTAAAACTCAGCTCAATGGGTGAATGTGAAAATCAAGTTTGAGAAGATCAATATATGGTTTGGGCCTTAGAAGTTTGTGCTTTTAGTCTTCATTCTTAGTCCCAAGAAGCATGATAATATCATTGGAAGACCTAACCTTTGTGCTTGGGGTTCACCCGACCCCATGAAAATTTTTAATAGCAGTGTAAATGTTATATTCCCAACCAACCCTGAAGAAATTTTGGCAACGACCCCCAATAAATTTTGACAAGACGGTTCCCATTTTTAATTACCAACGAGTCTACAATCCTATAAATATAAAATTTGAACGTTGTACAAATATAAACCGATAAGTTAAAACAAAAATAACTAATATAAACTTATTATTTAATCAATTTGGACCATTAACCTTATAATGTTTAGCCCATAAAGTTATTATCCAATAGCTTAATATGCTTAACCCCAAAGTCCAATTTTTTTACCCAATAAGTCAGTAACCATAACCCATTAAATTAAAATAATATAACAAATGTCATTCAAACTATTGTATTCCAAACGTCGCAGCTCTTGAAAGTCGACACTTTGGCAATTGGCATCTGGAGAAGCAGTTGTGGTCCGATGGAGCACGATGGAATTCTAGAACGCCCTTTGAGTGTTTGAGTTTTGGCGGTTCCAAAATCCAAGTCAGTAAGTTTGTAATTTGTTTCATTGTGTTTAACTGTTTAATAGGTTAACTAATTGTTTTGTACTTTTGTTTGATTGTTTTAAATTTTTATACTTAGAAATACATTATGTTAGATTCTTTATGCCCAAGACACATAGAACATTGATCTGGTTAGTACGTTATGATTCAAGTCGGTTCATACCCAATAACAAGCTTAGCAAACACCAAATAATATTTAATTGATGATATGATCATACAATTAAATAAATACACCAATTTAGAAAATGAGTTTTCTAAATAAGTTGCATATGAGATTGAACAATTTATATGGATATTTTGTTCATAGATATTGTTTGTAATGTTATTTAAGTTACTTAAATAACATCAAAGAATAATGGATTGTGTGTGAGTTATACAATTAAAAGGTTAATTATATATATAACTCAAATTAGTGACTTGTTAATGTGTTAAATTGGGTGTTTAAGTTTTGGGGGGGGGGGGGGGGGCGGGGCAAAACCCAAATCAAAAGGATTTCGGGTGCCCTTTTTATGGGTTAGTCTCCTTTTGTTTTCACTTAATGCCTTTGAACAAAAACTTGACAAGAGACACACTCCATCTTCTTTTTCTCTTACATGCAAAAGGGCCATTTTCTCTCTATTGTTGAAGATATTCAAGGCTGAAAAATAAGGGTTTTCAATAGCACTTGGTGGTCGTTTTTGGTGTAAAATCCTAGCATCAAGAGGTGTTTGCATCACACTTGTGCGTATGCAAGCTTGACATGAACTTCTTTTGGTGCCTTGGTCTTTTTTCTTTGTCCACATCATCCTCCATATCAGTCTTTTGCTGCTGAAAGGTAGTTTATGGCAGCCTCTTTATGGTTGTCCATAATATATGTTTTGTGTTTACATAGCTAGTCTTATTCACATATAAAGGGTCCTTTGTTCTTGGGTTTGTTTGTAACTTTATAATATCAATTTCAAACCGAAATTTTCAGTTTATAAACTATGTTATAAAGTTTGTTTCCGTTGCGTCTTCACAAAGTTTAAATGGTTAAACTATGTATCTTGGTCTAACAAACCCCAACATTCGCATCTAGAGCCGGTTATATGGATAGCTAGCTTGTTTTGTCCTTGAAAAATTCATTTAAGGGACTTTTAAACCCCTTTAGGGGCTACTATGTTCATGTATTATGAATCCCCAAACTTTCAAAGTCAGACATGCTTGTGATTAAACTTTGAAAGACATGTATGATGTATTGTTTGTTTGTTTGGAAAAGATAAAACCCGAAATTTCAGTTTGTGTTGGCTGAAATTTCGTGGGTTTTAGTGGGGATTCATTGTTGTTTTGGATGATATGATAATTGTTCATTATGGTGCATAACCTAGCCCTTGACCTTGTGTTATTTGGATGATTGTAATGCTTGTTTTTTATTCATTCAATTGGGTTGTATAATCATTTATTTGTGCTATGTTTAAAGTGTATTTTATTTATTATTGGGATGTAATAATAGATTAGGTACTTTTCATTTTACTAGAAATCTTGTATTAGGATATAATATCTTGTAATATGAAGATGTACGCGTTAGAAGCACAAAGGAAAGACACAAGAAACATGGAGCATTTGGATGCGGTTTCAAGTGAGAGGTTCATGGAAGCCTTTTGTGTTGTGTTTTGTCCCTTAGGAATGTCCTATGGTCCACACTTGTGATGGCAAACAAGTGTCGCCACTTTAGATGCTATGGTTATGCACTAACATTTGGTTGATTCATGGTTGTTTTGGTTATGGTATTGTGGTTGATTGCTTATATATGATGTTTGCTTAACAATCCTTTCAATGATCATAACAAACTATCTAAATGGTCCTTAATCATTAAAAGGTAATAAAAGGTTATTAAAATTGTTTAATGATTTTAAGGATTAAAAGGGGTTTTAATCAATGTACCATAGGGTATCTTGTATTTGAAAGCATGCAAATATAAGTACATAGAGTTTTCTAAACTAGAATTATAAAATCTCTAAATATTTTAAAAAATAAGATCAACACCGTCCTTTTACACAACACTTGAGTCACTCGGGACTCTTAGTGGGATAAAGGTCACCTAACCATTTTGAGGGAACTTGTGACTTGAGGTGAGAATGCCATATTCATGGGATAAAGGTCACCTCACCGCTTATTTTGGCAAACTCACACGTGCGTGTAAGTAGGGTGTCTTGATTTGCAAACCATGTCAAATGGATCACCTACGATATGGTTTCCAAATGGTGTTGATGGGATTAACATGCCGACTTTACGTATGATGTTTCAAGTCGATCCCATACCTCTAGAAGTTGCAAATGGTTGCAATCGTCAATCGTTGACCACCTTATTAATTTAAATCGTGGGATAAAGGTCACCTAACCACTATTTAAATGTAATGTTGGGTTCTAGATTTTTATATGAAAATGACCTTAAAAGGTATTAATTATTAAAATAACAATATCGAATATACTAAAATTGATCTTTGTTAAATTTTGTAGATGGCCACCAATAATTATGATAATCATGATAATTCATCCACGTCCGCCCAATCTTTATGAGCGAATCTCCAAAAGGAACGTCTAAATCATAACAATTTTATCGATTGGTATCGAAACTTGAGAATCGTTCTCAAGCAAGAGGAACAATCATATGCTTTAGACGACCCTGTCCCCGATCAACCTAGTGAGGATGATGAGGAGGCCTATAACGATTGGATAAAGTACCCGGAGGATTCTGTCCAAGTGTCTTGCCTTATGTTAGCAAGCATGACTCTGGATCTCCAGAAGGAGTATGAGCATCACAGGGCTTATGACATGATAACCGAACTGAAAGAAACGTTCCAACAGCAAGCGAGGGTTGAGCGCTTCGAAACGGTTCGAGCGCTCCATGCATGTCGTATGGACGACAACCAATCAGATTCAGCTTATGTACATAAGATGAAAAGTCACATTGACCGCCTCGAAAGGCTAAATTGTCCCGTCTCAAAGGAATTGGCCACGGATTTGATCCTCAATGGTCTTACCAAAAGGTTCGAGAAGTTCGTGTGAACTACAACATGAATGCTTGGGACAAAAGCATTGGTGAGCTTCACTCTATGCTCAAAACGGCCGAGGCGGCCATGGGTAAAAGGGTTTTACCCGTTCTCACCATCAATGAAGGTGGGATCAAGAAAAGGCCTCATCCCGCACCCAAGGCAAGAGTTACAAAGGGTAAGGGACACGTAATGGGAAAAGGGAAAGGGGTGGCAAGGGTGCCACCCAAAGCACAGGAGAAGAGGCAAAAGGTTGCTTCCAATGACCCATGCTTCAAGTGTGGGGAGATTGGACATTAGGCAAGAAATTGTCCTGTTCATCTCCAAGCGTTGAAAGCAAAGAGGGATGCCGGGCAGACCTCACGTACCATATACATGATCCATATTGATTTAAACTTAATATCCTCTAACACATGGGTATTAGATACAGGATGTGGAACTCAAAAGAATGGTCTTTTAAAAACAAATGAATGTGATTCATTTAATGTATGTGAGTCTTGTTTACAAGGTAAAATGACCAAGGCACCTTTTAGTGGCAAAGCCGAAAGGGCAAAAGATTTATTAGGTATCATACATTCGGATGTATGTGGTCCTTTTAAACCTATGACAAGGTACAATGAAAGATACTTCATTACCTTTACTGACGACTATAGTAGATATGGGTATGTGTACTTGTTAAGACACAAAGATGAAGCTTTTGAAATGTTCAAGATCTTTCAAAATGAAGTACAAAATCAACTCACTAAGTCAATTAAAATTCTCCGCACTGATAGAGGAGGTGAATACCAAAATAATGCTTTTAGGGACCATCTTAGAACTTGTGGGATTGTCTCACAACTATCTCCACCGGGAACACCACAACATAATGGTGTGTCCGAGTGGAGAAATCAAACTCTATTGGATATGGTTCGATCTATGATGTCTAGAAGCTCATTACCTCTGTCATTTTAGGGTTTTGCTCTGCTCTCTACGGCCCGTATTTTGAATATGGCCCCAACCAAGAAAGTGGAAAGGACACCTTATGAAATATGGCATGGAAGGTTTCTATCATTTACATATTTGAGGGTGTGGGGGTGTGAGGCTTATGTGAAGACTCCCACCTCGAACAAGTTAAAAAGTCGTTCCACTAAGTGTATCTTTATTGGATATCCAAGAGATTCTATGAGATATTATTTCTATGATCCAATACAACAAAAGGAGTTTGTTGCCAAAAAGGGTGAGTTCTTGGAAACCAAGTTCCTTATGGAAGGAACTGGTAGTAGAACCGTGGATCTTGAAGAGGATCAAGAACCGCAACCCGATACACGTTTGGTTGACACTAGCACTCAACATGAGGATGTTGAAAGTGATCAAATAGTTGATCAATACACAAAAAACGTTCGCAGATCTGGTAGAACTAGTAATCCACCTGAAAGATATGGATTTTTCACTGATGGATGCTATGTGATGTAAGGCCTCGTCTCCGGGACGCTTACAGTTGGTCATTCATCACGCATAAAACATATAATCACATTTGTCTTAAGAAAATATTGCAGTGGAAACATTCCAAAATGACATCTCATTTCATTATAAACAATTTGCCAAATAATACAACATTATCCAGTTACAAAATACATGTTTGTATTACATCACAAAAGCATTATAATTGGATGCCATCCCAAAAGAGCTGAGTAGCCTCGCAGTGCCATCCTCAGCAATCACTACCTGCCAACTGGAAAACATATAAAAAGTCAGCGTTGCTGAGTGAGTTCTAGCTTTTATACTAACATACTTTAGTTTTATTAAAATCTTTCATTACAAGTGTATGTGATCATACATCATACGTACATATAGATAACATCATTATTATCTTTGTCATTCTTTCGTTCGTACTTTCATTCGTTTGATATAACTTTACTTGCACATCGGATATCCCTCGTACCAATAGCATATGCTACACCCTGAACAATTTAGCTACTGGGCCGAAGTCAATAAATGAACAGCTGAGCGTATGCCACAGTACTAGAGGTAAGCGGTAGAGGCACTACACGTTTGGTCGATCACAAAGAAGGACCCTGATATCCAATGCTTGCAAGACTTCTTTCATTCATTCATTAATGCATGCATTCATCATCGTATTCCTCTTTCGTTCATTCATTAATGCATGCATTCATCGTCATATTCCTCTTTCATTATCTTTCACTTTACGTTACATAATACTTCATTCTTCCATTCATTATCATAACACGTAAAGCCATAGGAAAGATAAACGTACATCATAATAAGGAACACAACATGCACAGTCATCACATCATACAGAGCAATATCATACATACATAATATGCATATACATGCAACCTCATCATCATGCCCTACATGCTCTCTAAGGCCACAACAATTGTCTTACATGCTCTTACGGGAACCTTTATGTCAACACTTACATCTGCACTTTCCCTCGAAAGTAAGAAGTCAAACTATACTTTCCTCGGGTGCAACAGCCCTATTCAGGCGTATGGACACCCTTCAGTCGCGTGGCCTCCATGCGACTGAACACTATGCAAATGAACTAATGCGGATGAATACCCATGTGAATGAATGCCCAGTCGTACGAATGGACAATGCGGATGAACCTCATGCGAATGGGATTAATGTGGATGAGCACTTATGCGACTGGACCTTCAGTTGCATGTCCTCCATGCGACTAGCCTTTCAATCGTGCGAATGGATCTTCAATCGTGCGAACGGTCCCCAATCGTGCGAATGGACCCAAATCGTACCCTATTCGGCCGTATGGCCTCCATTCGGCCTCCAGTCGGTCGCCTAGCCCTAGCTGAGGCAGAATGAAGTTCATCCCGACTGCAGCCGAGGGTTTTCGGCCTCCAAACTCTTGTAAACCCATTTTTAGCCCAAATTGACCATCCTAAACCTTAGAGATGCATACCATAACACCATTCAAGCACACACAAGCTCACAATCAAGACTCCAACGCATCATACACACACATACACATACACAAACGGGTCAACACACACCCACATGAAAAACCTGATTTCAGATGTTTTCCAGCCCTAAAATCATTTGAAAACAAGTAAAAGAGGGGTTCTAGAACTCACACAAACGAGCAAAATGACAAGGGCTTCGGTTTGGCTTGATACACGACGATTTTGGCCACTCGAACCAACCCGAACCAACACTTTTTTTCTATTCTTCCTTTCTCTCTTCTCCTTTTTTCTTTGGCTGTGTGGGGAGAGGGTAAGGGCTGCCCTCTCCCTTATATACTCCCACTCACCCAACTTTCTTTTGTTTGCGAGTTTGGTCCCTCGACTTTGGACTTTATTTCTTTTTCTTCCTTCGTCGGCTTTAAAATAGTAAATATCCGGGTGTTACATGTGATAGATTCCGATGAACCAATCACATACCATGATGCGTTGTCCAATTTGGATTGTGACAAATGGCTTGAGGCCATGAACGTTGAGATGCAGTCCATGTATGACAATCAAGTATGGGACTTGGTTGTACCACCTCTTAACTCCAAAGTAGTTGGAAGTATGTGGGTTTTCAAGAAGAAAACCGATATGCATGGAAACTTGGATACTTATAAAGCTAGACTTGTAGCAAGGGGTTTCACTCAAACTCAAGGGGTTGACTATGATGAAACTTTCTCACATGTTTGCCATAGCTGCTCATTATGATTACGAGATTTGGCAAATGGATGACAAAACCGCTTTCCTAAATGGATATCTTGAGGAAGATGTCAATATGGTTCAGCCTGAAAGTTTTGTCGATCCAAAACATCCTAACAAAGTATGCAAGTTAAAGAAATCAATCTATGGATTGAAACAAGCATCGAGAAATTGGAATCACCGTTTTGATGAAGAAGTAATTAAATTTGGATTCATCAAGAATGCTTATGAAGCTTGTGTATATAGGAAAGCTAGTCGGAGCATCATCACTTTCCTATTATTGTATGTTGATGACATAATACTATTTGGAAATGACATTCCAACCTTGGAAGGTGTAAAAACCTGGCTTGGAAGTTGTTTTTCCATCAAGGATCTTGGTGAGGCCGCCTATATTCTGGGAATAAAGATCTATAGGGATAGATCAAGGCGGTTGATTGGTTTAAATCAAAGTGCATACATTGATAAGATCTTGAAAAGGTTCAAGATGGAGAACTCTAAGAAAGGTACGGTACCTATTCAAAGAGGAACAATATCAAGTACGACTCAATGTCCAAGCTCAAAGGATGAGCAAGATAAAATGAGGCAATCCCATACGCATCTACTATTGGATCCATCATGTATGCAATGATATGCACTCGGCCGGACATTTCATGCGCCTTAAGCATGACAAGCCGATACCAGCAAAATCCTGGAAGCAATCATTGGATGGCTGTTAAGAACATACTTAAGTACCTAACGAGGACTAAAGATATGTTTCTATTCTATGGATCTGGTGATGAGGAACTCGTTGTAAAAGGTTACACGGATGCGAGTTTTCAAACCGATCATGATGATTCACGATCACAATCGGGATACATTTTCATTCTAAATGGAGGAGCTGTCTCTTGGAAGAGCTCTAAATAAGATGTGGTGTCTTTATCAACTACAGAATCTAAATACGTCGCCGCCTCATTGGGAGCTCAAGAAGCTACATGGTTGAAGAAATTCATTGCCGATCTAGGGGGTGTCCCTTCCATTCAGGACCCCCTAGAGATCTTTTGTGATAACTAGGGTGCGATTGCTCAAATCAAGGAACCTTGTGCTCATCAAAAGACTAGGCACATTGAGCGGAGATTCAACTACATACGAGATGAAGTTGAGAAAGGAAAG
This sequence comes from Flaveria trinervia, assembly GCA_025506515.1. Taxonomy (NCBI): domain Eukaryota; kingdom Viridiplantae; phylum Streptophyta; class Magnoliopsida; order Asterales; family Asteraceae; genus Flaveria; species Flaveria trinervia. The sequence continues at coordinate 52,422,618 of CM046455.1, forward strand.
ATATGTATTCGCAAAGTTCACACAGATCAAAATATTACGGATCCTCTTACGAAGCTCCTAGAAAAGGCAAATCATGAAGGTCATACCTGTGCCATGGGACTTCGATATTCTAGTGATTGGATTTGATCTGTGATTTCGTATTTGGATATTTGGAACTCCCTTACTACTTGAATAAAATTATTTGGTTATAATATTTCAATAAATGTTCCAATTTAGCATGTTTAATCCATGGGTAAATTGTTTACTCTAAATGTCCGTAGTCGTTCATACTTGTGGGAACAAGTATGAGGGTAAGATTATTATGAATTTGGATTGGTGGATATTCATAAGGAATGAATATAGAGCAATTGGTTGCTGTCAAAGTTCATAGATATTTGTGGGATACAAATATTGGACTGACCCGCATCTCAAATTTTACTACATGGAATCTTCTAGATTGATCATTAGTAAATTTGAGAAAAGGCGAATATCATTTGGTATCCTCAGACATGAGATACATATTGGGTTTTGATATTCACCAAGTGCTATACCTTGAGCTAGTTCTTCACTGCCCTGAAATAATGGACAGTACGTAAGGTTATGTTCAGGCGTGACACGAAGTGTTTGTAAGAAACGTATGTATTCAAGATGGAATTTGTTCCTCTTATTCGTTGAGAGCAAGATGTCTAAGGCCTGATTAAGTTAAATCATCAAGGAATGATCATTCTGTGTCCTTGGATTTAACATGACATGTGTATCAAAAGGATAAATGATTAATTCACCTAAATCATTTCAAGTTGGATACTTGAAGGGGATGATGTTATTGAATGACTTTTAGTCATGCGTATTAAGGGTAGTAAACCGTTGTTAGGCGGCATTTACTGCTTTTATCCATCTTCTATGAATCTTGTGCAAGTGGGAGATTGTTGGATTCATTATGCCCAAGACACATAGAACATTGATGTGGTTAGTACGTTATGATCAAAGTCAGGTCATACCCAATAACAAGCTTAGCAAACACCAAGTAATATTTAATTGATGATATGATCATACAATTAAATAAATACACTAATTTAGAAAATGGGTTTTCTAAATAAGTTCCATATGAGATTGAACAATTTATATGGATATTTTGTTCATAGATATTGTTTGTAATGTTATTTAAGTTACTTAAATAACATCAAATAATGATAGAGTGTGTGTGAGTTATACAATTAAAAGGTTAATTATATATATAACTCAAATTAGTGACTTGTTAATGTGTTAAATTGGGTGTTTAAGTTTTGGGGGGGAAAACCAAATCAAAAGGAATTTGGCTGCCCCTTTTGTGGGTTAGTCTCCTTTTGTTTTCACTTAATGCCTTGGAACAAAAACTTGACAACAGACACACTCCGTCTTCTTCTCTCTCTTACAAGCGAAAGGGCCATTTTCTCTCTATTGTTGAAGATATTCAAGGCTGAATAATAAGGGTTTTCAGCAGCACTTGGTGGTTGCTTTTGGTGTAAAATCCTAGCATCAAGAGGTGTTTGCATCACACTTGTGGGTATGCAAGCTTGAGAGGACCTTCTTTTGGTGCCTTGGTCGTTTTTCTTTGTCCACATCATCCTCCATATCCGTCTTTTGCTGCTGAAAGGTAGTTTATGGCAGCCTCTTTATGGCTGTCCATAATATATGTTTTGTGTTTACATAGCTAGTCTTATTCACATATAAAAGGTCCTTTGTTCTTGGGTTTGTTTGTAACTTTATAATATCAACTTGAAACATTCAGTTTATAAATTATGTTATAAAGTTTGTTTCCGTTGCGTCTTCATAAAGTTTAAATGGTTAAACTATGTATCTTGTTCTAACAAACCCCACCATATTATAGCTTTGTTTAAATAATTTGCATGACCATTTAGATGGGTTAGTCACTTACAATACAAACACACAATGAGAAGAGTTGTGTTCGAACACTTAATAAATCAAATAGGGAACTGGAAACACATAAGAATAATACTTAGAACACAAGCAATATATGAGACAGAACTAAGAAGTATATGGTTTTCAAAAATGTTGTATATTGCTCTCAAGTTCTTTTACAAGTGTAAAAAGCATAAAGAGAAATCATAAAGACCTGAGATAGTTTGTACTGCATCCTACTGCTGGCCATTCTTAGAAGGACATCCAGATACATTTGAACTAGATAACAAAATCAAAAGTAGAGTCAAAAGGCAATTTGCCTTTTGAATAGTGACTATGACATGCCATAGCTCACTTCCTAATATATACAAAAAGGATAAAAGTACATAATGTAGAAAGCATAGACTTAAGACCTCAATATACAGTTTACCCAAAACATGGACCTTTTCACTGACTCATGTAAGTTGGTGACTGAATAGAGTTGCAGCGGCAAGTGGTTCATCTTTATGGTAAAGTACAAAAGATATATCATGTATTCAAAAGTCTTCAGAAGATAGTTTGTCCCCACCTCTTGTCTTCAGAAGACTTGTCTTTGAAGCTTCAAAGGATTTCACTTTGGGCTTCGGAATATGTTGGTCTTGGCTTCGGAAGATCTTACACTTAGAATATTTCTTGTGCATGGTGTAAAACTTCCAAAGCATCTCTACTTCTGTACTTCAGTGCATATATGCAGGAAAGACTTTGAATGTTTTCGGTGTATCAACTTTACATAATACCTTACAAACTCCCCCTAGGCTGATGCTACCAAAACATTATAAGACTTTAGATGTTGACAGTCCTCATTATGATAATGACCATACCTTTCTTCATCAAATGGTCAGGATCACTCAACCTCTTATAGTATCTTCTCATCTCAAATAGATCATGCAGAGGTAGACTAAACATGTCTTCCCATATGTAGATATCTTCAATATCTTGATCTTTGATTATATGCCATCTTTCGGGATTAGTAGAGTATGCCCAGGAAAAGATGGGTCTTCCTGATGCAAAAGGAGCTGCTTGAATAGGAGTTGTTTGAGCTTCCTCTTGATGCACTTCCTTAGGATGTTCTGACTCATCCTCAGATCTAGAGGTGGATGACCCAGTCTTCCTCTTCTTCTTTGACTTGGGCTTAGAGGCCATTCTTTTCCTCTTCTTTGAACTCTTCAACTGAGAAGACTGACCTACAGTACCTTTTTGTTATGTTTTGTCTTTCTCAATTCGTTCTATCTCCCTCACATGTTCAGAAGGAGAGGGAGTTTGACCCTGCTGTAGATTAGAAGATGAAGCTTTCTGTGACTTAATAGGAGGTCCAAGTTGTGTTGTCTTAAAAGGTTCAACCTTATCCTGCACTTCTTGAGGGGCTTGACTTGGTGGGCCGTGTAAATCAATAAGCTCTCAACTTTTAATCTTCTACTTGATCATCCTTATGTTCTCACCTATGGTGGATAAAGACATAAGGCCATGTCTCCTTCTGAAGAATCCATACATCTTCAAGAAGCTCATCATCTTCTGTCTATCAGCAAACTTCTTTTGACTCTTCTGGATGCTAACTCTTGCTTTGGTTGCTTCTTCCCTCATTTTCCTCTTTGTAGCCTTTTGCTCTTTGAGTACTTGAAGTTCAAGTTGTTTGATGTACTCAAACTCAATATACTCAAAGGGCAAGGGAAGAAGTGCAGCTGCCTGGTAGAGACCTATGACACTCAGGTAGTTAATCATGTTGTTTGTCAATTTCTTTGTCAACCTGAGGTTGTTGTGGTGCCACAGTCTCTTGCACACGGCTTTCTTGAACTGGAGAGAGAGAGTAGTGACATGTTTGTATAGTCTTTTCAGTTTTTTTCTTCTTGGATTTGAAGGAGCAACCTTACATCCTATGCTTCCTTTCTCTCTCTTTATATTTCCATGTCTTCCAGATCATTTAATTCATCTAAGGGGAGAGAGATGATGTGATCAAGATCATAGTTCCTGGTCTGTAGGTATGAAATCCTGAATGCCCTTAACTCATCATTTTAAGTATCATGTCTGGGGGCAGCCCTGATTGCTGCTTGAATAAAGCCTAAATAGCCAATGGAACTATCTCCCCTTTGCTTCCTCTTCCTCTTCCTCTTTCTCTCCTCCTCCTCAATCTCCTTAGGAGTCATTTTCCTTTTCCCTTTGTCACCCATGGACCTTTGTAACTCAGGGTGGAGAGAACTTTGGCCATTATTGCTTGGAGTAGGATCTATGCTCTGGCTAAAGATAGGTTGTGATACACCTTCACCAGCAGGTGTTTCACTGAAGGAATGAATTACTGAAGTAGTTGAATATTTACAAGGCTCTCAGGCTCAATGACTAGGCCTTCAGTTGAAGGTTTCCCTTTGAAGCTAATCTCAGGGTCTGCCTTAACATCCAGTTGACCAATGACATTACCTGATTGCCTTTGTTTCCTTCTCTGGCTAAATCTTTTGTAATCATGTCTTGAACTCTGATCCAGCCAGCCAGCTTGCTTAGATTGGCTTGGATTGGCAAGTGGTATGTTGATCAGGTCAAGATGTTCATTGTAGTTCAAGGTCTGAAAGTTGAAGACTTCTTGTTACCTTTGAACTCTTTGAAGTATGAGAGCTCTTCTATAAGCATCATATCTCCACCTAGTTATGTAGTTTGAAGTTCCATGGGGTGGGAATGATATAGCCCTTGGAATACCTTCCTTAAAGAGACTCTGAATTGTAACACCCGATTATTTTTAAAGACATGAAAGAAGAAATAAAATGAAGGAAAAGAAACAAACACAATAAAACCCAAGTAGAGGGGTTAAAAGTGTAAAAAAGACAAAACATTGATAAAGTTGGTGAATAAAGGTGATGGCCGTCCATCACACTCTTCACACACACACACACACTCAACTTCGAAATTTAGAGAGAGTGAAGAAGAGCAGAAACTCTCAGGTTTTTGGAAGAACAATAAGAAGAATTCGAATTCAAGGTAAGAATTTATGGTTTTGTGATTTTCTTAACTAGCCTTAGCCTCAGTTGTATGCTTATTTGTGTTTGCCCTCGGTTGTGTGTTTTTGGTGGGTTTTAAGTGTTGAACTTGTAGCAAATAGGTTTTGAAGGAAGTCATACCCCAAAGGCTACTAAGGTGAGTTCTAGAACCCCCTATTTAGTTGTTTTAAACTGATTTGGAATTGGAAATGCATGTACGAAACTTTTTATACAATGGGTTTCTTACCAGTATGTATGTGTGGGAATGTGTTTGTGGTTAGGGTTTGATTTGGGAGTGTTTATGGCTATGATGATGTTGTGTATGTGTTTCTAAGGCTTAGAATGTATGAATTAAGCTTAGAACATGATAGATGATGATTGGGGACTGAATTGTGTCGTTTAAGTATCATTTACACTGCCCATGCACCTAAATAGTTGCCCATGCGCCCAACAGTATAAACAAATAAGTGTTACCCTGCACCTATAATCCCATGTGCCCAAATAGTAGTCATGCGCCTAGAATTAGGCTGAAATTGACTAAGTGTCCACACGCCTAGAAAGCCCATGCGCCTAAGCACCCATACGCCTGCATAGTGCCCATGTATCTAGAATTTGCTATGAATGACTAAGTGTCACCCATGTGACCCATAGTGCCCATGCGCCTAAGTGTTCCCCATGCGCCTGAAAGGCCATGCACCTGTATAGGGCCCATACGCCTAAGACTTGGATTATTTTTCTGAATTTTGGGGAAAAGTGAAATGTAGGCTTTGACTTGGGATGTTCCCGGGGGTGAAGTAAGTTGACTTTTGATCATGTATGGGGTATGTTATGGCATGTATGATGATTGTTATGTCATGTATGATGGTACCTTATATGGTGATGTTTTTTATGGTTATGTTTATGTTCCTTGTTATGTATGTTATTTTCCCATGGCTTTATGTTAATGTTGATGAATGAAATGATAAGTATTATGTAACGCGAAGTGGAAGATAAAGAAAAGAGAAACGTAATGAAAGAATGCATGCATTAATGAATGAATGAAAGTAAGAAAGTCTTGCAAGCATTGAAAGGAGGTTCACACCCAATGAAGGGTGTAGCTCAATGGTTTGCGGGTTAGCTACCCCGGAAGGATGCTCAAAGTTAATGAACAAATGTTGAAGATAATAATGATATATGTATGTGTACATTGATGTGTGATCATGTACGAAAACATAGAATGGTTTTGAAAGAAAATAATGTATGTTTTATTTTAAAACTAGATAGATACTCACTCAGCAACGCTGACTTTTATGTGTTTCCAGTTGGCAGTAATGGTTGCTGAGGATGGCATGGGGCAGCTACTTGGCTCATTTTGGATGGCATTCTTTTGTATAATGTTTTTGCATTGTAATACAAACAAATGATGTTTTGTAATGTATGTTGTATTATTTTGCAAAAGCAACTATAATAAAATGAAAATATTGTTTAAATGTTCCCACTACAATGTTTATTAAAGTTAATGTAAATATATGTTTTATGTGCGATGATTGACCAGATGTGAGCGTCCCAGGAATAGGGACTTAAAAGTTGGTATCAGAGCCAAAGTTTAAGTGAAACGGGTAAATTTTCAAAATAAACCTAAACTTAAACTGAAAATGGGACGGAAAGGGAAGGGATGCGAGTCCGAATAGCTGCGTGCCATCAGGTATTTCCTTAATGTTAACCGGCATTATGTGCACATGTTATGTGGTTTATGTGGTTTTAGTAGATTTAGATACTGATGTAGTCAGGATAGGAAATGCTTGGCGTATGAAGAGTAAAGTAAGTGCCTGATCACAACTGGCCACTATAAGTAGGGATTTACTATATTTAACACAAACTGAGTTATTCCCTTGAATGACCGTATTACTTTTTGAATCTCATAGCGTGTTAAAGGATGGCCGGTGGTAGATCGTCAAAGGATTCATGTGGAGGAGGTCGTGGTCAACGTGGTGCCGAAACACGAGTCACATGAGGAAGGCCTAGAGCCAAAGAGGTGGTTCATGAAGAACCCAGGACCCCTCATCCAGATGTCGGAGATGAGAGTGCTAACTTGAGAGCTTTAGTGAAGGAGGCAGTAGTGGAAGAGGTTCATGAGGTCATGTAGACGATCCAACCATTTGTGGTGACTGAAGTGATTAAGGCTATACGAGAAGGAGAAACAAAGGAGAGGAATAGGTCCTTAGGAGGACGGGAGCAATCGGAGACTGAGATGGTTCTCTCTGATGATGATGAGGAAGATGAAGAGCCTGTGTAGGAGGCAGCACGAGGCTGTAACTATGGGGTATTTCAAAGATGCATGCCACCTACCTTTGATGGTAATGGTATTGTTGCTGCTGCTCACTGGTGGGTGAGAGAGATGGAAGCCGTTCTAGATATCAGCGAGTGTCGGGAGGATCAGAAGGTGAAGTTCGCCGCCCACTTCTTTGTGGACTCAGCCTTATGTTGGTGGGACAATATTGTCCAAGCTGAAGGTAGTAGGGCTATCGGGAGGATGAGGGGGTAGAGTTAAAGAAGTTGGTGATTGAGGAGTTCTGTCCTTAAAGGGAGTTGGATAAGGTTGAGAGAGAGTTCCTGTAGTTGGAGGCGGGAACAATGACCCATCAGCAGTACACCACCAAGTTCAACGAAATGGCATGGCTGGTACCGGATCAAGTGACTGCTGTGTCACAGAAGATTAAGAGGTATATCTAGGGCTTGCCGGCGGATATCCGTAGGCACATGATCGATGCCCGACCGAGCACGTTTAGGTCGACGATTGATTTGGCGGGAAGGTCGTATGATGAACAGACTGTGGTGGTAGCTGAAGGCAGCAAGAAGAATGGTGGTGACTGGAATTGGAATAGGAAACGGTTTGGATATGGTGGGGCCACTCCAAACAACAAAGGTGCATGGCTGGATGACCGACGTGTGGTCACATCTGGTGCGGGGATGAAGAGTTGTGGCTAGTGTGGAAAGGTGCACACTAGAGAGTGTAGATGGGGATTGAACGTGTGCTTCAAGTATGGGAAGCCTAGCCATATGGCGAGGGAATGCATGACAGGGAGGTGTTTTAACTATGGTAGGGAGGGCCGCATGAGCAGGGACAACAAAAAGCTGAGGGCTGGAGGTTCGGGAGTGAAGAAGGCTAGTGGAGAAGGGTAGAGGGCAAGTGCTAGAGCGTTCACGATGACGTAGGAGGAGGCTAGGACGAACCCCGATTTTGTGTCAGGTACATTTCTAGTAAACCAAACTCTAGCTTTTGTGTTATTTGATTCTAGTGCTAGTAAAAGTTTTTTTTTCTACTACTTTCTTTGCGAAATTGCCTGTTAGTAGTAGGAGTATAGATATGCCCTTTGATGTTGAAACTACCATAAGTAAGTCTACCAGGATTTCTGAGATGATAGAAGGTTGTGACATAGAATTAGAAGGTCAGAAGTTTCTTGTTAGACCATTCATGATGACCTTAGGCGGGTTCGATGTAGTCCTAGGAATGGATTGGTTGGCAGACTATTAGGCGAATATGTGTGTCACAAGAAGATGATTCGATTGACATCGCTTGACGGGAGTCAGTGATGGTTTATGGAGATCAAGTCACGACGATTCTAAAAGTTATTTTGATGGCGGTGGAGAGAAAGTGCATGAGGTGTGGATGTAGTGCCTAGTTTGCCTATGTAAAGGATGTGCATACGCCAACACCACAACTGTCCAATGTACCAGTTGTGTGTGACTTTTCAGACGGTGTTCCTAGAAGACTTACCAGGTGTGCCACCGGATCGTGAGATTGAGTTTTAGATTGTCCTGATACCCGATGCCCAACCAGTTGCTAAGGCGCCATATCAGTTGGCTCCGACCGAGATGAAGGAACTGATGAAGAAACTACACGAGTTGTTTGATAAGGGGTTCATTAGATCGGGTATCTCTCCTTTGGGTGCCCCGGTCTTATTCGTGAAGAAGAAAGACGGTAGTATGGGATGTGCATAGACTACTGCGAGCTAAATAAGTTGACAGTGAAGAATCGGTACCCCTTACCGCGAATTGATGATCTGTTTGATCAGCACCAAGGTGCCAGTTAGTTCTCGAAGATAGACCTTTGATCTGTTACCATCAGTTGAGGGTGAAGGAGCTGGATATTCCTAAAACAGCTTTTCGCACACGTTATGAACACTACGAGTTTCTTGTTATGTCATTTGGTTTAACCAACGTGCCAGCTGCTTTTATGGACTTGATGAATTGAGTGTGTCAGCCGATGTTAGATAAATCAGTGATTGTGTTTATTGATGATATCCTGATTTATTCGAAGAGCAAGGAGGAGCATGCCTATCATATTCGAGAGGTGTTGGAGACGTTGAGAAAGGAGATGTTGTATGCCAAATTCTCCAAGTGTGCATTATGGTTGTGCGAGGTATAGTTTTTGGGTCATGTGGTGAGTCCTAAAGGGATTATGGTAGACCCAGCAAAGGTGGAGGCGGTGATGCCATGGAAGTTGCCAAAGACGCCATTTGAGATCCGTAGTTTCTTAGGTTTGGCAAGCTATTATATAAGATTCATCCAAGACTTCTCTAAGATAGCTTCACCACTAACCAAGTTGACCCGCAAGGATGTGAAGTTTGTGTGAGGTCAAGATCAGGGGAAGGCTTTTGAGGAGTAAAGGTGGGATTGACTCAAGCTGCTGTCTTGTCATTACCCAAGGAAGCGAGGATTTGGTGGTTTATTCAGATGCTTCTTACTCGGGGTTGGGATGTGTCTTGATGCAACGAGGAAAGGTTATAGTCTATGCATCCCGACAGTTGAAAGTCCATGAGGTCAATTATCACACTCATAATTTGGAGCTAGCAGTTATGGTCTTGGCATTAAAGAATGGAGGCACTATCTGTATGGGACGAAGTGCACCATATTCACTGACCACAAGAGCTTGAAGTACTTTTTCGAGTATAAATATTTGAACATGAGGCAGAGGAGATGGTTGGAGCTCATAAAGGATTATGATTGCGAGATCTATTACCATCCGGGCAAGGCCAACGTGGTGGCAGATGCTCTTAGCCGAAAGGAGAGACCCGAGCCGATTCGGGTGAAGGCTTATTAGTTGATTATGACCTACGATATGATGAAGCAAGTTAAGAAGTCTCAAGATGAGGAATTAAAATGAGGTCATCTTAACTCTGAAAGAATAAGAGGTCTAGTCGCGGATTAGGTGAAAACACACTCGGTGTTAGGACCCGATTCGGACGAATGTGGATTCCTCGTTTTGGGGATCTACGTTTGAAGATTATGGATGGAGCTCATAAAACTCGATACTCTATTCATCCCTGTGCTACGAAGATGTACCAAGACATAAAGAACGATTATTGGTGGCCGGGTATGAAACTGTTAGGACTGTGTACGGACGAAGTACTAACTGATTACGTGTATACCAACTCAAATACTGTGGAATCCTATTTGATTGGCGATCCAATCAATGAGAATGCGTGTAAAATCAATCCAAGAATGTTACTAAATGTCAAGAACGATAGTAGGACGATTTACAGCGATCACTATGAACCTGAACAGGTGTTCTTGGGTCTCTGGACGGCTAGGGTACGAGTAGGAGTCGAAACTTGAAAGTGTTTTGTTTTTCCATGAATTAAGTGGTATTTACAGGTTAGGGTTAGTCAATCGTACGACTGGACCATTAGCATGGTTCAGTCGTGCGACTAATGCATACGACTGAGTCAATCACACGACTGAAGGTTCAGTCGTGCGACTGATTCATCCGTATGTCTCAGTTGTGCGACTAATCCACTTTCCTGGTTCAGTCGTGCGACCGGTCCATTAGCATGAATTATTCATGTGTATGAACCATTAGCATGGTCCATTCGCATGAAAACATCATCCGACTAAGTTTGAATATGTTTCTCAATCATTACTTGACTAAGATCTATTCAAATCGCCTCAAACCTATATAGTTGGTTCAATATGCGTTAATAAATAATAAACATTAAAACATACACTGAAACATTAAACATTAAGATCAACAACAACATATTATGTTTCATTCAACGCATTCATTTCATTACATTTAGGACATGACAGACATATTACATTAAGATCGTAAACTATGTACATATGTATCAACAAACTCCCCCTTGGACCTAGTTTCCTTCATCGGTTGGCATCCTTCATTAGCTCATCAAACTTCTTATGCCTCTCCTCGACTGTGACTTCGGCATGTATTTCGAATGCAAAACAGAGTCTTATCACGTTCTGAAACTGGAGGGCCTGTACCATATCCTGCGTATCATAGAATAATGGCCACCTGTATAAAGTATAAACATCACTAGCTGATTGGTTGGTTAGCCACATTGGATCAAATACTCGGATGGTCTCCATTTGGTGCTCTTTCTGGAAAACTATGACCGCTTCTCCTATTCTCCAATCATAATACCACCACTTGTAGTGGGGAGTGAAGTCCTGTGGCATTTCCCTCATGGGATTCTTTGACATAGTGTGTGGAGGACTCCACTTCAACACTGTTGGATTCTTTATGCCCAAGACACATAGAACATTGATGTTGTTAGTACGTTATGATCCAAGTCGGGTCATACCCAATAACAAGCTTAGCAAACACCAAATATTATTTAATTGATGATGTGAACATACAATTAAATAAATACACCAATTCAGAAAAATGGGTTTTCTAAATAAGTTGCATATGAGATTGAACAACCTATATGGATATTTTGTTCATGAATATTATTTATAATGTTGTTTAAATTAGTTAAATAACATCAAATAATTGGACTGTGTGTATAAGTTATATAACTAAAGGGGTAATTACATAACTTATTTAAAAACATTTGTTTAACAAAGACTAAAAGGTTTTGGGGGGAAAACCCCGAAAGTGCAAAAGGTTCAGCCGCCCCTTTTAGGGGTTCTTTTGGCCTTATGTTTTGCATCTTTTTTCTTTGCTTGAATATACACACTCTCCATTCAGATCTCTCTCACTCTCTCATATGCAAAAGGGTCACAAGAACATCACTCTTCTTTTGGAAGAAAGATATCACAGCTGGAACAAAGCTCTAGCAGCTTTGTTGATTGTTCACGGCTGGAACAAGGTTCCAGCAGCTTTCTTGATCGGATTTGGTGCTCAAATCCTAGCAAGAATGGTGTATGCTTGATGCTTGTGGGTATGGAAGCTTGAGGACACCTCTTTTTGGTGTTTTGGCCGTTCAAGAACATCATTCTCCTCATCTATATCTTGTTTTTTAGCAGCTTTTGGAACGTAGTATGTATTGTTTTTTGGGTTGTTATTTATTGGTGATAGCTAGTTCAAACACATATATAAGATCCTTATGTTCTTGGGTTTGTTGTTATGAAATGAACCATATTTTCAGATTACAAATGATAATATTTGGTGTTAATCTGCTGCGTTTTCAAGTTTAAATGGTTAAACTAGTTTGATTTGGTCCAACAAACCCAACATTGGCATCTAGAGCCGGATATGTGGATGACTAGTTTCATGTGTTCTTGTAAAATTGGTTTTATGAGGCTTTAACAACCATATTGGGGCTGTTTTGTGGTGATGATAATAAATCCCCAACCTTTCAAGGTTATATCTAACATGCTAGTGATTAAACCTTGAAAGTAAGATATCAAGTAGTTGATTATGTTTTTGTTTGGACAAAAGACTCGAAATTCATGGTTTATGTTGGCTGAAAATTTAGGGTCATATGGGGGTTTATTTGGTTCTTCAATGTTGTATATGATGATTCATATTGGTGCATAACCTAGCCTTGATCTTGTGTAGTTTTGGTTTTGAATGGATGTTTTGTGTTGGTTGTATTCATTCTTATGGGTTGTAATATTATTCTTTTGTGTTTAGTATTTGGATGAAATTTATTTATTCATTCAATTGTGATGTAATAGATAGATTAAGTATGTTTTCTTTTATTAGAAAATTTGTATTAGGATATGAGTTTTGTAAAAGAAGATGCACAAGATGGAAACACAAAAGGAAGACACAAGAGAAGGACTTGAAGCATTTGGATGCAAGTTCAAGTGGGGGTCTTTGGAGATCTCGTCTTTGTGTTGTGTTCAACCCTTAGGAAAGACCAAATGACAACACTTGTGATGGCAAACAAGTGTTTTCAACATAGTGGCTATGGTTATGCACATGTGGTTGTTTGATATTTGCTTGTTCGATTGTTCATTTATGTTGATTCTTTGATATATGGATATGCTTAACAATCTAAATAAATTATCACAACAAGCTGAATTTTTTGGTTCTTAATCATTAAGTCACTAATAAAAGGTTATTAAAAGGATTACTGATTTCAAAATAAAAGAGGTTTTATTAAAAGAGAACCATAGGGTATCATGTATTTGAAAGCATGCGAATACAATCCCTTTCAGATCAAGTATCATAGTGAATTGAGACTTGATCTGCTGCAGGGGAGCAACATCGTATTCATCCAGCTGAGATGTTGATCTGCTTGATTTAGAACATGTAACACATCATTCATTAGTAAATAATCAAGATAGTTAAATAATCAAATATAGTACATGAGTTTAATACATGATTCAATTACACAAAAGTTCAAAATACATAAACATTTAATCATTACTTTGCTCTTGAATCATGGGTACATCAGCTGGCGGGCTGAAGACAAGGCTTCTTGATCCTGTCCCTTCTTTGACCTTCTCACTCCGGCTTGGGTGACAGCAGATGCAGCAGCATCATCACCCTCCTCATCATATCTGCTCTCATCCTCTCCCACATCATCATCTCCCCTATCATCATCAGTATCATCCTTATCATTGTCATTATCATCACCATCGTCATCCCCTTCTCTAATCTTTAAAGGCTCATTTTTGGATCCCTTGAGCCTCAACATGAGCTTCTTGTTCTTTGCCTCCAAGTCATGTATCCTCTGTATAAAGGATGTCTGCATCTCACATAGCTTTATGATCTCCTGACTATGAGCCTTAATCCTCTGTATAGTCGAAGTCTGCATCTCATGCAACTCCGTGATCTCTTGGCTCTGAGCCTCAATCCTCTAGGCTTGGGAGACAGTCAACTCCATCAGCTGATTAAGCTGAGTCGCTCTCTGCTCATCTGTGGCCAGCAGCTTCAGTACTAACCGGTTTAGGTTAGCCAGCTGCTCCTCCAACCCAATGGAGGGGAAAGAGGATCCAAAAGTAGGTGGGACATATGATGAGGTCCTGGCTTCGTGAGTGGTGGTGGTGCTCCTGGATGTAGAGTAGATGGGTGGTGGGATATGTATGGATGGTGAAGGGGTGGCTGTAGTAGTGACTGGTGGAGGTGTGGTAGTCATGGTGGGTGGAGTGGAAGTGGTGGTGGTGGGTGAAATGGTGGTAGTGGTGGCTATGGTAGGTAGTAGCTGTGGTGGAGGTGGAGGTAAATGTGGAATGGTGGAGTAGTAGTGGTGGTGGTGGTAGTAGTGGCTGAGGTGGTGGTTGTGGCTGTAGCAGAGGTCAAGGTGAACTTCAGTCTCTTCCCCTTCTTGCCATAGGGTTGCGCCATTCTCTTCTTCCATGTGCCTTTGGGCAACGTGGCTCCCCCTAGGCTGCAGGGCAGGTCTGGGATATATGATGGATCATTATCAGCAGCAACAGCATCCCTGGACTCCCCTTGGCGTCGACCAACCGCCCGTATACCTCTCTATGTGGCTACGACACGGCTCCCCACCGTTCACACCAGAGACTCTTCCTCTGATTCCTCCTCCTCCATCTGAAAGTCAGTGTGTATAAAAGCTGGTTAGGGTCCACCCTGACCATGTCCTCCCTAATCAGTATCATGATCATCGCCATCGAAGTCATCAGAGGGTAGAGCAATCTTCTCTACATCTGAATCACTGTCCTCATGACACCACTTTCGCCTAGCTGGCGCCACGTAGTCTTCTCTTGCTAAGTGCCCAAACAGTCTCTTTACATAGGGTTTTACCAGCTTGCCCCTGTACACCTTCATTCTCCCGAGAATAGTGTCATCCATGATCTCGAGAGATACTACATCATGCTCTCCTTGGGCAGTGAAGGAAGCTTCTCATCTATAATCATCTGCAAAAATCTTGGTACATACAGAAGCCTTCCTTGCCTTTGGCCTCAAGATTCTTGATCTAGTATGAGAATATCATGTTGGAGAAGCTGAAGGGGTGATTCAGCACTAGTGCCACATAGGCATTCTGGATTTGGTTCAATAAGTCATCAAATCCACCCCTTTTTGAAGCAATGCACTTCAGTATAACATGAGCTAGGTACTTGAACTGGGGACACAGGTTGCTTTTATTGAGCACACCTGCATTGATGTCCCAGAGTACCTCATCCAAAGAAAGCATCCCCTTATGGTAAGAGGATGTAGTCTGGTGGGATAAGCAGCATCATCTCTCAAATCAAGAACCCTTCTTAGATCAAATGCTATGATCTCGATCTCCTCGCCAAATATGGAGCTACATATACTGTAGGGCTCAGTCGATTGGTCAACAGAAGCACCTTCCCAGAAGGCCTGCTGTATCGACCTATAGGGTTTGCATGGTGTAGATATCGCTTGATAAATCCTCGATCTCTTTAGGAAAGCAATAATGCCAGCAAAACTCAGCAGCATTCCGAGTTGTGGCGTCCAAGTGAACATAGATATTATGCTTGGTGTTGATGGTCCACTAATCTGCCATAAATCTGTAACACAAGACACATACATATTAGATCGGCACATAACAGACACTAATTCACTCTAAATTGTTTGAGATCAGTCTGGTTCAATCGTGCAATTGAACCATAGAACCAAGTTCAGTCTGTTGACTTATCATGCGATTGAGTTCAATCGGGCGACTGATTCAGCGACTGAGTGCAGTCGGGTGACTGAGCCAGCGACTGAGTTCAGTCGGGTGACTGAGCCTACGACTGGGTTTAGTCGGGCGACTGAGCTCATACACCTCGTTTAATCGGCCGACTGAGTCATTTGCCCAGCTCAGTCGTTGTTGGAGCATATATAGTCACACATAGTGTGTCTGTCGCTTGTCGAATAGTCTAGGCTTAATGTTATACACCTGATATGTTGTAAACACATGAAACTACGTCATTTGCAGGAGCATATGCGAATGAGACTCAGTCGTATGACTGAGCCATGCTAATGGACCAGTCGTGCGACTGAGAGATGCGATTGGGACCTTCGTAAGACTGAACCATAAGTATGGTCCAGTCGTATGATTGAACCATACGCATGGTCCAGTCATACGATTGAACCATACGCATGGTCCAGTCATACGATTGAACCATACGCATGGTCCACTCGCACGAATGGGCCCAGTCGCATCTAATATGCGCTGAGGCCTATTTATACCAATTTCAATGTATAGAGAGGGAAGGATTTCTCAGAGGATTTTGAGAGGAAGTCTGCCCGGAGCCTAGGGCTGCCGGATGAGAGGAGAGATCATGCTTGATCTTCCCCTTGCCAAGAGTTTTGATTCTTATGTTGTAACGAGCTTGTAATCGTTAGGTTTTATCAACGAAACCATTCAATTATAGTTCGTATTATTGTTTGACTTTTTGGTTTGTGCTGTTGTTTATCCTTCCGTCAAGAACATGCTCGGATGTTTATCGATCCCGAAAAACCGACTTCACAGTCGTGCGATTGAAGTTCATCAGGGTGACCATTCGCATGACAGACTGTCTGTTCGATTGAAATTCAAATTGTGAGCAAATCTTAATATTAGACATCGTGGTTTGGTTCATTAGACTCGCAATACCCCTACTTAGCATCTAATAAGCTTGATTTCAATATTTTACTTAGTTTCATTAGTTTATTAATCCAACTAAGTCTCGGTTCTATGTTAGGGCCAAATTCAGTCATTTAAGGCACAAAACAACTTCCATTTAAGTAGATTGCACTGCACTATACCTGTATAAACACTATCGATCATCATAATACAGCAATTTGAAGTCAAGCAAGGTCAATGGAAAATCGGGCAGAGTAACGACACTATTAGTGATTTTAGGGCGAATGAGGAGTGATGAGCATATGTGACCGACTTTAACCCTATTTATACTGAGTCTGGTTTCAGTTGGGTGACTGGATCCATTCGCTCTTTTCATTTGCGCGATTGGAACTCAATCGTGCGATTGGTTCAGTCGATCACATTCAGTCGACCGACTGGGTTTCAGTCGGGTGACTGACTCATTCGGTCAACCCCATTCATGTGACTGGCTCATTTTTATAAGCCAGTTGTGTGTATGGTTCATACTCATGGTCCATTCGGTTACTGGTTCATAAATATGGTCCAATCGTATGACTGGTCCATACTCATGGTCCAGTCGTGCGAATGGATCATACTCATGATTTTGACTTTATAACCATTTGACACTTAATTCCTTTCAACTTTTGATTAAGCATTTTGAGCATTCGATCATCTCAGACATGACCATTTTAACTTAGACAACTTTTGATCACCTTAGACATGATCCTTTTAAAACTATTTGAAAACCCGTTTGGTCACCTTAGACGTGACCCTTTTTAGCGAGTAGATCCTAAACAGAATTCCAATATGTAGTCTGACATTTAGCAACTAAACTAACAAACTTAAACAAATTTAAACTACTAGAACTAAAGGATAGAATTTAAAATATGTTTTTGTGATTTTGCGTGAGGTGGAAGTCTTAAGATAGAAATCTAACAGATTTATTTCTTGAACAGGCAACTTTAAGTTATTTTGACCATAAGAAGAATGATTTATTATGGAATCATACAGGTAATTCAAATCATTCGGGACGTGTTACCAAAATCTTTTGATGCTAGATTCTTGTTTTCATCGAGTCGTTAGCAAATTTAGGAAATCATACAAGTACTACAAGATGCACACATTGATTTGGACTTTCAAGAGTTGCAGCTACGATGATTGTCAGTATACTTGTCCACTTAAATCCATACATAGACTTTTGACACACATTGATGATACATTAACTTTTGACATAGATTGGTGATACATTAGGTTAAATTATTTCAACAAGCATTTATGGTTCCCACGCTTATATGGTAATCAACATTCCTCAGGAGATTTTTGAGCGGTCTACGGGTATTTTGACAAGAAGAAACTATTCTTAGAGCTTTCAAAGAGAAGCCAAGCCTCAGGTCAATGCCACCGCACAACAGAGAGGTGGCAAACGACAATGAATTCTAGAATATCTAGGTTTTGCTTATCCTCAGGTCAGTGCCACCGCACAGCAGAGAGGCACACAGCCTATCTTCTTGTTTGAGCAATTTTATTCTTTTTGCACAGATCGCACCAACAACATAGGTTATTAGTTTGATTGCTTTTTGCATTTTTTGATCATGTGCTTTGCTATATTTTGGTCATCCGCAGACATTTGTGGCGTTTATTTTGCTCGTCACACCTTATTAGAACTCTATTGATTGTGTTAGCCAGGGATAAGAGTATAACCCACAGCTTGTTAAACAACTTAGTTTGATCTTGAGATCACCAACGAGGTCTACTTATCTATTGTGTTGAATCTACCGACACATCAACTAATGGACTAGCAACCTCTGGGTCTACTTTCTCCGTGTTACCTTAGTAATAGCTAGTTTTACTATCATTTCTCCCTTTATTTTTGCTTAGACTTCTCAGACTTATACTTTGAATTTTGCATCTAATTCAATTTAAATTTTTTTAAACTCCCAAATTCTTTGTTCCCGTGTACTATCATTTTCCATAGTGGTTGAATCGATATCTCAGATAAGATCTTATTTCTTTTAGCTTGCCTGTCCCCTGCCTCCTTTTTTATACTAACTTAACCTATTCTCCCCTTAAAATTCTAAAATCGTAAAAGATTTGCGTTTTTAGGATTTTAATAGGTGAAGAAATAAAACCACTAAATTTAATTAAATTAAATAAAATCAAATCAAAGAAAATAAAATAAAAATGGACTCGACGCATCAGACTAAACATATTCATCTTCTAGAATAATATCACCTTTCTTTTTAACGTTGTTGACCTCTAACAGATATAGAAAATGTGGTTTATCAAAGGCTTTTGTGTAGAGATCAGCGCGTTGAAAATCCGTATTATTTTAACCACATTGATTAAATGTATTTCAAAGCAATCACATATAAAATGATATTTAATTCTGTTAGGATCAGTGATCTAAGTTTGATTAATTAGAGAGTATTGCAGCGGAGTTCCAACAACGAATTAGACAATTTACAAGAACACAATTGATATTCAATGTAATAGTAAATGGTTATAGAAAAATAGAATTCTGCAAAAGAGATATTTCATTCATATGCTTTCGTGGTGGCTCAATGTCACACTTTACAATTAGGTCAACATTCCTTATATAGGATATGTGACGTCTGCTGATGTCACTTGATAGTGACATCTAACAGAATTATTCAAACTACTGAAACTATGCAAACTACTGAGAAAGTTCTCAACTACTGATTACATCTTAGAGAATTCTAAGTACAAGAAACATAAAACTACTGAAACTATAACTACTGAAAAGTAAATTACAAGTACTGAAAGGAAACCATCACAACTACTGAATTTGATAACTTCAACTATTGTGACAACTACTGATCACTTTGCTCTTCAGTCTTTGTTCTTCAGACTTTGTTCTTCAGACTTTTACTTTCAGACTTTGTCTTCAGCTGATAGCTTCAGACTTTGTCTTCTGTACTTTACTTTCAGACTTTGTCTTTAGCTGATAGCTTCAGACTTTGTCTTTAGTTCTTTACTTTCAGACTTTGTCTTCAGTAGTAGTCTTCAGTTCTTGTCTTCAGACTTTGTCTTCGGTTCTTTGTAACCAGCTGATGTCTTCAGCTGTTGTGATCTTCTTCAGCAGTTGTAATTTCTGTGGGACTTAGAGGTTTTTCTGATCAGGCTCATTCGTTCTTTTGGTCCAACAAACTCCCCCTGAACCAATGCAGCCGAAACCTCTAAACTTATTGTTGATCCCACTTATTCTTGGCAGAAACACCCTCTTGATCAGCTTCAGAGGTAATCAGTTAAGCACAGGCTGGGAAAAGGTTTCTAATCTTTTGATTGGCTAAGTATGGAAGGGAACTCTATTTTGGGGAAACTGAACACAGAGTCTTATCCCAACCATGAAACCTAATTCCCATGAATGAGTCTATAAGACTCACTAGCATAGGCCTCAAGGAGAACAACTTGTTCCTCCTTGGTGAGTTCTTCTGCTTCTCCCTCAAAGAAGAACTCTGGGCCATAATACTCAGACAGGTATCTCACCGTCTTTCCATTTTTCAACTCCACAGTTGTTATCTCTCTATAAGCAAATTCATCAGGGTGAGAGCCTTCAAGCAACAACTGGAGTTCACTCTTCTGAAGATCTTCAAGTCTTTTGTATAACAACCCCTTCTTGATCATTTTGTTCTCAAGAATAGATTGAGGGGTTGTCTTGGATTTGTGAGCTCTCTTGAATTGTTCAATGATTTCCCAGTGTGAGACTACCATGGCCAATGTAATTGCAGCATTCAAGGTCTTCTTCACTTGGCCATGATATCTACTTGGTAAATTCTTCTTATGAATTCTAGAACTTACCCTGGGGTCTGGCCAGATCCGCACTCTTTCTTTTTATGTTGAAAAGTATGTCTAAGAGTGTACAGCCTCAGAGCCTGTTTCTTCATTTCTTGAATGGATGAGGACTGAGGGAAATCCTTATCAACCATCTTGAGAAACTTCTCATTGTGTTGTTCTGCTTCTTCAATCTTTACCTTCACCATCTGCATTTGCAAGTCAAGAGTAATCACTTGTTGACTTCTATGCTGAGGTGATTTGAGTTTGAGAACAGCAGAGTCCTCTTCTTCATCTTCTTCTACCCTCAACACCCTTCTCCTCCTTCTGGGTGCATCACTGGGTAAGGTTTGAGGTGGTTTTTGGGGTAAAGGGATTGGTTTTGTGGTTGAGTTATGGGTGGCTTTGGTTTAGGGATAGATTTAGGAGATTTTAGAGATAAGGGTTGTGTTTGAGTGGGAGTGTGAGAAGACTGACTTAGCATTTTGGTGGTGAGTTTGGCTTTGGAGAGCTTTGCCATTTCAGTTCTCTTTCCTACACCTGCTTCATCCAGTGCTTCAATTATCAACCCTTTATTATAGCCTCCAGCAGAGCAGATCTTCTTGGTTATCTCCAGGATACTGTCTCTGGACCAGGCCTTTATCTCTATCAATGATCTTCCAAGGTATTTGGCAATGAATCTGATCATTATCTCCAATCTTTCCCTTTCCAACACAATATAACCGGCCCATCTAGCTTGAATCTCTTCTATTTCCAGCCTTCTGATCTCAGTGTCTAGTGTAGCTGTGTCATGACCTTGTCGAAAGAGCTGATCTATAATTTTATTCATGGATCTGCTGTGAGCTTCATCAGCATCTTTGACAAGATCTTCTAAGGATTTATCTTCATCAGCTTTTGACTCAGCACTTTTCTTTCTTTTATATGTGATCAGTTGTTCTGAGATCAGTTCTTCTCCACCTCCTTCTCTTTTGCAGGTTCTTTCTCATCATCAACTCTTTTTCTTTTCTTTTCTTTCACTACCTTAGACTTCGAAGTCTCCCCCTTTTTGGTTGCATTGGGATCAGGGGCTTGAAAGGTAGAAAGAGATTTGTGAACAGCATCATCAATGAGGGTTTGTAGATTTAAGGATATCCTCTCATCAATGGCTTTATGCACTATGTCAGTGATGATGGGGGTGATGAGAGGTAAGGAGTTTTGAAAGATAGCAACCATCTACTCAGAGGGGTTCTGTCCCTGAGAGGTGGTGCCAAAAGTAGTGGCTGGTGGCTCAGTTACGTGTGTAGGCTTAGTGTTTGGGGAACCTTTAATGGAAGGTGCCATCTATGGGGTTTGTGAGGTAGATGGACTTTGGTCCTGAGACATTTTGGCTAACAACTCTTTGAGTCTGCTAACCTCATTCTCAAGGATGGTATTATGGGCTAATACATCATAGAAAAAGCCCAGGTCATCATCAGTTTGTGCTGAATCACCTGACCTCCTGATTGAATCAGGATGTACATGCTCTGAGTGTAGATCAGTAGAAGCATGTGCCCCTTGTTCTTGGTAGTGGGGACTTCCTGCCTCAGGACTGTGTCCTTCATTGGCAGTTGCCTCTGGTAAGGTCTTATGGATGTTACCAACTGCATCCTGATCATTTGCTGAATCAGTAGAAGTGGCAGCCTTACCAGATGTTCTATTCTCCATTTCTACACTTGGAGAGTGAACATTGTAACCCCAGTGTTGTGGGTTATCAGAAGCATTTTGGTCCTCCCCCTTAATAGTTGAGGTATTCCCAGTGGTAAGTGGTTTCTGGGGAGGGGGTGAGGAATGCAACTGACTCAGCACCTTAGCAATTATCAGTGTTGGGCTTTGAGGGGCGGTTGCATGTGGAGATTGGTCTGAAGCAGAATGCACCCGGGGAGAGAGGTGCTCTTCAATGGTAACCCTCTCAATTGAGATAGGTTCCAGAAATGTGGGATCCCCAATTGTGGTTGCAACAGAATCCGGTTGAGAGGATACCTATGCGGCTTCAGCATGTTGAGTCTTGGACATAACTGGGGGGTTATAACCAGTATGTATTTCCTGTGTTTGTGGTACAGGGGCTCCTTAGGGGACTCATCTCCCTGAGTAGCCTTTATGGGCTTTTTGGATTTGGGGTGGTGGGGACTTTGGATCTGGAAGTGGAGGCTGTGGGTTCCCTCTGCTTGGGTTTTAGCATCCGGGCAGCCCCTTTAAGAGTAGGGTCTGAGTTATGTCGGGAGTATACCTCAGCTAAAACAGCTGGAGCAGGGACTCCAAGACCAACAAGGCCATCAGATTGTAATTGATTCAAAATTATGGCCATCAGAAACCTAGGATAAAGTATCCATCTATTTGCCACAGGTTTCTGAGCCAGATTTTAGTTCCATGAACACTATCTCAGAAAAATTTAGATTTTGGCGTTCAAGGATAGAGAACAATACCTGTTGCCATCGGGAAGACATCTGATCCCAAAAAGATGTCTTGATGCAAGGCAGACATTCACCATATGAAAGATAAGTCGTTCAGCATCATGGAAGTGCTTTTTAGTATGGTTGTAACACTTAAGTCGCCTTCATACCCGTTATGGATAAAGACATATCAGTGGT
Organism: Flaveria trinervia; assembly: GCA_025506515.1. Classification (NCBI taxonomy): domain Eukaryota; kingdom Viridiplantae; phylum Streptophyta; class Magnoliopsida; order Asterales; family Asteraceae; genus Flaveria; species Flaveria trinervia. The sequence goes on from CM046455.1 coordinate 52,445,619, forward strand.
GCCTTTCGGGTATTCTTTAGGATAGGTGTCATCATGCAAATTTAGGGTTTTGCGAATGATGTCGGGGGTGATGAGCACCTGTTTCTGGTTCACCAACGACTGGAGAGTGATTTGTCTATCATTCTCACCGGTTATTACAGAGACGTTGGTCCAGAACTGGGATAAGGAGTCAGGATATATGGTAGGATTCAGAAGAAAGGCTGTTCTATATGGGGAATCCACCATAAGATCGATGGCAGTGTCAAATTTCTTCCAGAAGGCTGATTTCGAAGGGTAGCCAACACAGTTGTGTCGGGGTTTGAGTTTCATGGTCGTCATTGTTGAGAGAGAAAGGTTGAGAATGGCTAATGAAACGTTGTCTATAAGTGCAGGTATTTATAGGTTAAGAAAAGGCTGAAAAGAAAACGACTTAAGTGTTGGTGTTGGCATCAGTTGTTATGAAAACAACTGAAGACGTGGTTTTAACTATCAGACGTTTGAAAACAACTGAAGACTTGGTTTTAGTCATCAGTAGTTGTGAAACTACTGAAAACCTTGGTTTTGTCTTCAGCTGTTGTAAACACTAAGGACTTGGTATTAGTCATCAGTAGTTGTGAAACTACTGAAGACATGGTTTTGTCATCAGCTGTTTAGAGTGAAACAGCAGTTTGTGGAAACGACTGAAGTGAAAATTCTCATTAGTAGTTTTCGTCAATTCTTAGCTTTTCTGTTTCATACTGTCCTAAACACTTACTCATCAGACTTTTTAGCTTATTTCAGTTGTTTCATATGACATCAATACTTATCTATTTTTACTGACATTACGAGTTATAACTACATCAGTAGTTGTAACTGCATCAGTTTCTTTTAACAGAATTAGTACATATTTGTGACATGTTTACTAATGATCATCAGTACTTCTTTTTTACTGAGATCATTAGTAGTTATCACTTATTCTAGCTGCAGCATACCAAGCCTTAACACAAGGTTTTGGAAAGTTGAACTATCCAAAGGCTTAGTAAATATATTGCAAGCTCATCAGCACTAGGCACAAACTTTGGATCAATCAGACCTTTTTCAAAACAATCCCTAAAAAATGGTGTCTGATCTCTATATGTTTGGTCCTAGAGTGCTGGACTGGATTCTTGACAATGCACAGAGCTGAAGCACTATCCATTAATAATGGAGTCTTAGTCTCTGTAATGCCAGAATCCAATAATTGGTTTTGAAGCTAGAGTACCTGAGATGTACAACTTGTAGCAGCAATGTACTCTGCTTCAGCAGTGGATGTAGCAATAGATGTTTGTTCTTACTCTGCCAAGAAATCAAACAGTTGCCTAGGAATTGACATCCACCAGAAGTTGACTTTCTGGTAACTTACACCTGCATAGTCACTATCAGAAAAAAACTAAATGATGCAGGTCTAGTGGAATACCAAAGACCTAGTGATTGTGTACCTTGCAGATATCTAAAGATCCTTTGACTGCAATCAAATGAGATTCTTTAGGAGCAGCCTGAAATCTAGCACAACACAAGTTGCAAACATGATATCTGGTCTAGAAGCTGTTAAGTACATCAAGGATCCAATCATACATCTGTAAAGTGTTTCATCAACAGCTTTACCTTTCGGATCTGCATCCAGTGTATGGTGTTACACATGGGAGTAGAACAGGGCTTACAATTTTGTAAATCAAACTTATTCAAAAGTTCTTTTGTATATTTTGATTGATGAATAAAGGTTCCATTAGCCTTTTGTTTGATTTGCAAGCCTAGAAAGAACTGTAATTCTACCATTGCACTCATTTCAAACTTTTGTTTCATGAGACTTGTAAAATCATCACACAACTGGGGATCAGAGGATGCAAAAATAATATCATCAACATAAATTTGAACAAGTAGCTTATGCTGATCCACTTTCTTTATAAACAAAGTTTTATCTATGGAGCCTCTAGTGAAATTATTCTTAAGAAGAAAATTTGAAAGTGTTTCATACCAGGCTCTAGGAGCTTGCTTCAACCCATAAAGAGCCTTATCAAGTTGATACACCAAATCAGGATGTTTATTGTCCTCAAAACCTAGTGGTTGACACACATAAACCTCTTCTTTTATTTTACCATATAAAAATGCACTTTTGACATCCATTTGAAAAACTTTAAGATTGTAAAATGCATCATAGGCTAAGAACAATCTAATTGCTTCTAGTCTGGCTACAGGGGCAAAGGTTTCATCATAATAAATACCTTCTTCTTGTGAAAACCCTTGTACAACTAGTCTAGCCTTGTTCTTGACAATAAGCCCATTTTCATCAGTTTTATTCCTAAACACCCATTTAGTGCCTATTGCACACTTACCTGGGGGTAGAGAACCAGTTCCCACACTTGCTGCTTTTCGAACTGAAGTAGCTCAAGCTGCATGGCTTCAACCCATCCATTGTCTCTCAAAGCAACATGATAGTTCTTTGTCTCTAGCTGACTGATGAAGAGAGCATAGAAGCAGAAGTTAGACAATTGACTTCTGGTTGAGACACCAGCATTGATATCACCAATGATTTGACACATGGGGTGATTCTTTAGCTCTTGGTATACTATAAGATCAGTGCAAGTGTTTGTAGCCGGTTCAGCAGCAGCAGATGGTGATCCGGATTCTTGAAACCAAGTATTAGATGGCAAGTCAAATGCTGTAGAGGAGTCAGAAATCTCATCAGCATTGTTGTGAATGGAGCTACAAAAGCTACAGGAACATCAAGTTTAGCAGACTCAGGCAGTTGGTCACTAACTTGAAAAGGTGAGTACTGATATCATCATCATCTTCAGTACCACCAGGTGGAAGACTTGCTACAAAAGATGATTTATCCACATGATCTGCAACAGCTGGAGATTGATAAGGAACATATTGCAGTATGTCCAGATCAAACAACTCCACAGGGTTTTGTGGAATTTTATCCTTAGGAGATTCATTGAATTTCACATGCAAGGTTTCATCAACTAACTTTGTTCTGCAGTTGAAGACTCTGTAAGCCTTGCATGTGGATGAATAACCTACAACATACCCTGCATACACCTTAGGATCAAATTTGTGGAGTTGATCCTTTGTGTTGAGAATGAAACAAGGACACCCAAAGGCTTTGAAGAATGACATTAGAGGAGCCAAATGATGTAGAAGTTCATATGGAGTCTTCATCAACCTCTGATTTACTAACACTCTATTCTGCACATAGCAAGTTGTGTTAATAGCTTCAGCCCAAAAGGTCAATGGCAAACCAGAGTCAGCCAACATAGACCTTGCAGCTTCAATTAAGGTCCTGTTCTTTCTCTCCACTACTCCATTTTGTTCTGGAGTCCTTGGGATGCTAAACTGCCTCTTGATTCCTTTTGATAGATAAAATCATCAAGTGTATGGTCTCTGAATTCAGTTCCATTATCACTCCTTATACATTTGACTGATAGGGAATACTGCTTCTCAACATACAACACAAAGTTTATAATCATCTGAGCAACCTCATCCTTTGAATGCATGAGAAGAAAGTCCATACAATCTGGAGTAATCATCCACAATTACTAGACAGTATTTCTTCTTTGCCATGCTCATCACTCTCACAGGACCAAATAGATCCATGTGCAGAACTACAAGCAGGCAGTGGACTTAGGTTCTTCAATAGGAGGGAATGAGACTTTGTGTTGTTTTCCTTTCAAACAAGCAGTGCAGGTTTCATCACAGTGGAACTCCTTTATTGTTAGACCTCTCACTAAACTATTGTGGATTAGCTGATTCATGTTTTTAAGATTAACATGACCCGCCTTCTATGCCATAGTTTAGATTCCTGAGGAGAGGCTTTGGAGAACAGGCAATGATGACCCTTCAAATCAATCTTCTTTGACAAATCCAAGGCATACACTCTTCCAATCCTGTTGGCCTTCAGGAGAGTATGTTCATCCATAACCTTGTCAATCAGCCTCAGAACTTGGGAAGACAGAATCCTGCAGTTCTGGCTTGTGAAAAGTGCAACATGCCCTTATCACACATCTGACTGACACTCAGCAGATTATACTTGAGATTCTCCACATGATTAACATCATCAAACCTGATTTGTCCATTAGACACATATCCTTTCCCGATATGTAACCCTTGACATCATTACCAATGACAAGCTCCATTCTTTCCTTGAGAGTAGTCATTAAGAAGAGAACTGCTCCTAGTCATATGCATAGATCCTCCACTGTCTACATACCAGATGCTCCTTTGGCATGCTGAAGAACCCTGCATTCATCATAAAGAACTAGTTAGGTTTTGAGACCCAAACCTTTTTGGTTTTGGGTCTATTTTTATCATAGATTTAACCATAACTTGTTTTTATGATTAACAGCTGATGAGAAGGAGATGGTGCTGAAATGGATTCCTTGGATTTGGGCTTGGAATGCCTTTTCAGTGGTTTGATCACAGGTGCATCTAGTTGGTTAACTCTCCCCAACAAATGCTGAACCATCATAACAAGTTGTGTCTCATTTGTAGCTAAAGCTTTCAGTTCTTGTGACATATCAGTACTTGTGTTTGATGAGTTCCTGTGACCCACCATTTCCTCCTTAAAATTCACTGACTTAGTCTGATGTTTATCATGAGGAGCACTATCAGCTGTTTTTTATTAAAACCCTATCCTTCTTTTTGGATTTGGTTGACGGCTTGGTTTCATCACATTGGGATGACTGTGGTACAAACTTGGTCTCAAACTCATTTTTCATCTCATCCATCTGGATTTTAATGAGCTTATCTCTGTTGAGTTTGGAACCCTTTCTGTACCAACATTCATCAGAAATAGGATTGAATTTACCACATATTTCACATGGCTTATTCTTCATCTTGAATTGATCAACTGCTGATGTGGAAACTATTGAAGTTGTGCTCTTCAGTACTTTCCTCCTTTCAGTACTTATGTTTAGTACTGAAGGATCTGTAACAACTGAAGACTTGTTCTTTAGCTGTTCTCTATAAGAAGTTGTTAATCCTTTTATTTCAGCTGATTTGAAATGCTTTTCAGATGTTATGACTTGCCCTTCAGTACTTGAGGTACTTTGAGGGACAACATCTGAAGTACTCAGCTTCATGTGCTTATCAGTAGTTAACCCATCAGCCATTGATTTGCTGAGGTATCAACCTGATTTCATCTTATGATTTTGGGTGATCACTTAAGGATGATGCACATGATGATGTGGTTTGGAAATTATTTTCATCTTCAGATTTTACTATTGGTTTTAGAGTAAAATCTGTAGGTGGTGCAATGTGGTTGTAACCTATTCCAAACTTCACATTCGAAGCAGATTGCTTGCTGAGCAGCATTTCAAATCCCTTGCAGGATGATACCCAGCGGTCACACTAAACTTGGTAACTGCAAGTTTTTCTTTGAGATTCTATGGTTCTCAAGAATGACCTCTAGCTTAGCCTTTTCATCATTTAATTGGCATTTAAGCTTATAAATCTCATCATCTTTATCCTTAAGACAGACTCATACTCAGCTTTTCTTTTGAAAGGTTTTGCTCGAGCTCTAGATTTTGAATTATTAAAGCTACATTTGCCTCTCTAATAGAGATAAATGCAGCAATGCAAGATTCAAAACATAGCTTGGCCTTAGCCTCAGAGGATACCTGGGTTACCTGTGATGAAGATGCATTGGAGCATGAACTATCAGTAGATTCCAGGGCCATGAGAGCTAGATTCCCAAAAGGATGTTCACCACCATGTTGACCGTCACCAACAAATAATTGCTCATTACCAGAGAGATCATCTGGAAAACTACTCCAGTCAACAATACAAGGGTGAAGAAGTTGTGATGAGTTGTGATAGAGATGATTGAGATGGTAGAGGCTCAGGTAGAGCTTGAGGTTGTTGTGCATTAGGAACTTGAACCGGATTTGGGTGTGGCATGTAATAGCAGGGATATGGATATGACATTGGACCCTGAGGGACAAACTATGCAGGAGATATACGTTGTGAATAATGACCAGAACTAGCTGGATGTTGCCCTTTGTTTTGTGGACTATTGCTTGGAAAAGTCACAAAGGGTGCAGAGGAGTTAGATCCAGATGATCTACACTTTCTTGCAAAGTGTCCAAGCCTGTGGCATTTGTAAGACCTCAAGTTACTCTTGTCTAGTTTGATCAATTAGATTGGATTTGCAGCGGAATAAGCCCACGAATTAACAAATTTAAACAAGAACACACGAAATTTATCAATGAAACAGTGTTTGTTATAAAGAGAGAATTTCTACCAAAAGGAATATTCATTCAATACACGCTTCAGCTGGCTTCCACACAGTTACAATTAGGTCATCTTTCCTTTTATAAGGGAAGCTGACGTCAGCTGATGTCACTTGACAGTGAGATCTAACTGTTATTTAACTACTGAAAGTTAGCATAACTACTGAAGATGTCAAACAGCTGACATCTTCTTACAAAAATACCAAGTGTTAACTATCACTACAACTACTAAAAAGAAACTACTGAAACAACAACGACTGAAGAACATGCTCTTCAGTCGTTTTACAAGTACTGAAATAGAAAAGAAAACTACTGAAAGGAAACCATCACAACAACTGAAGAATGCTTTTTCAGCTGTTATGACAAACTCTGAAGGCTTCAGTACTTGGACTTCTTGAACTTCAGTTGTTGTCATCAGCTGATGTCTTCAGATGTTGTCTTTAGTCTTTGTACTTTAGCTGTTGATCTTTAGTACTTTAGTCTTCAGCTGTTGATCTTCAGACTTTGGTCTTCAGCTGTTGAAGTCTTAAGTACTTTAGTCTTCAGTTGTTGATCTTCAGACTTTGTCAGACAGCTGATCAAGTCTTCAACAGTTGTTGTGATGTCTTGTGGGACTTAAAGGTTTTTCTGATCTGGCTCATTGGTTCTTTTGGTCCAACAAAGATGTTGTCCTCTGTTTTGTGGACTATTGCTTGGAAAAGTCACAAAGGGTGCAGAGGAGTTAGATCCAGATGATCTACACTCTCTTGCAAAGTGTCCAAGCCTGTGGCATTTGTGACACCTCAACTTACTCTTGTCAAAACCAACTTTGGTTTTGCTAGAGAGTCCTGGAAATTTCCTACCAGTTCTCTTGTAGAACTTTTGAGATCTGATATTAATCAAGGCCATTTGGCTCAGAATATCCATCTCTTCTTAGTCATCATCAGCAATACCCTTTAAATCATCCATAATGAAACACAAATTGTCACTATTACAGCCTGACTGATTATCAACACTAACAAATGCATGATCTGAACCGTTTGAGGAGAGATCTATATGCTCATCATAATTTCGTTCGATGCAGCATATTCTGACTCATGACCAACCAAGGCAGTGTTCCCTGGTACAAAGTCATCAGTGAGCTTTCCTGATGATACCAGTTTCCTTTTCTATTCTATCTCTCTTTCAAATGTAAGCCGTTTCCCCTGGAGTTGGGTGAGAGATAGACTATCCAGATTTGCACTGGAGCATAGGACAATGGTATATGTGTCCCATCTCTTAGGCAGTGATCTGAGAAATCTGTTGTTCATCTGACTATTAGTGTAATCATGTTTGACCATTTTCAGCTCAGAGATCAAACAGGAAAAACACTCAAACTTCAGCACCCTTTGTGAGAGAGTGTCTCATATTATTGGGCAAGGATTTCTCTGTTGATTGCTAAGACCTCATCTATTCCACCAAATTGTTCCTTCAATGCATTCCAGAGGTCATGAGCAGTTTCATGATGCATAAGCCCAGAATAGATTTCATTCGGCAGTGCCATGGCCAGAATTCCATGCGCTTTAGCATCAATCTCAAACAGTTTTCGATCCACATCTGAGTATTGTTCCTTCTTCTTCGGAACCATTTGGTTGGTTTCCGGATTGTTCACCATAGGGTTGTGTGGACCATGTACCACAGATGTCCAACACCTAAACTGTTAACAGACAGGTGATGAAGCATTCTTCATTGCCATATGTTATACTCAGTCCTAACCAGCATCGGAGGCTTGGTTGAGGAACCGGTATTGTGAGGGTCATTAGAAGGAGTAGTCATTCTCAGATTCAACAAAATTCAATTAAGTTTAACTGATTTAGTGAAAAACACAACAAACTTAATATGAACCAAGAGAAAACTCAAAGCAGATAAACGAAAGCAGTAGAAAATTCAATGATCTATAACCAATTCTTGCAAATATGCTAATTCAATCAAACTTAGATATCGAATAGCAGTTTAAATGATCAATTGTTAGATCGATCAATGATTAACCTTGCTCTGATACCATTGTTAGGATCAGTGATCTAAGTTTGATTAATTAGAGAGTATTGCAGCGGTGTTCGAACAACGAATTAGACAATTTACAAGAACACAATTGATATTCAATGTAACAGTAAATGGTTATAGAAAAAGAGAATTCTGCAAAAGAGATATTTCATTCATATGCTTTCGTGGTGGCTCAATGTCACACTTTACAATTAGGTCAGCATTCCTTACATAGCATATGTGATGTCTGCTGATGTCACTTGATAGTGACATCTAACAGAGTTATTTAAACTACTAAAACGATGCAAACTACTGAGAAAATTCTCAACTACTGATTACATCTCAGAGAATGCTAAGTACAAGAAACATAAAACTACTAAAACTAAACTACTGAAACTATAACTACTGAAAAGTAAATTACAAGTACTGAAAGGAAACCATCACAACTACTGAAGTTGATAACTTGAGCTGTTGTGACAACTACTGATCACTTTGGTCTTCAGTCTTTGTTCTTCAGACTTTGTTCTTCAGACTTTTACTTTCAGACTTTGTCTTTAGCTGATAGCTTCAGACTTTGTCTTCAGTACTTTACTTTCAGACTTTGTCTTCAGTTGATAGATTCAGACTTGTCTTCAGTTTTTTACTTTCAGACTTTGTCTTCAGTAGTAGTCTTCAGTTCTTGTCTTCAGACTTTGTCTTCAGTTCTTTGTAAACAGCTGATGTCTTGGGGAACTGGACATAGAACTGAAGCCTGATAAGGAACATATTGCAGTATGTCCAAATCAAATAACTCCACAGGGTTTTGTGGAATCTTGTCCTTTGGAGATTCATTAAACTTCACATGCAGAGTCTCTTCAACTATCTTTGTTCTGTAGTTGAAGACTCTGTATGCCTTGCAAGTAGATGAATAACCAACAAAATACCCTGCATCCACCTTAGGATCAAATTTGTGGAGTTGATCCTTTGTGTTGATAATGAAACAAGGACACCTAAAGGCTCTGAAAAATGAAATTAGTGGAGCCAAATGATGTAGAACTTCATATGGAGTCTTCATCAACCTCTGATTTACTAAGGCTCTATTATGCACATATCAAGCTGTGTTAACAGCTTCAGCCCAAAAGGTTAGTGGCAAACCAGAGTCAGCCAACATGGACCTTGCAGCTTCAATTAGGGTCCTGTTCTTTCTCTCTACTACTCCATTTTGTTCTGGAGTCCTTGGGATGCTAAACTGCCTCTTGATTCCCTTTGAGAGATAAAAATCATCAAGTGTATGGTTTCTGAATTTTGTTCCATTATCACTTCTGATACACTTGACAGATAGGGAATACTGCTTCTCAACATACAACACAAAGTTTATAATCGTCTGAGCAGCCTCATCCTTTAAATGCAAGAAGAAAGTCCATACAAATCTGGAGTAATCATCCACAATTACCAGACAGTATTTCTTCTTTGCCATACTCATTACTCTCACAGGACCAAAGATATCCATGTGTAGTAATTACAAGCAGTGCAATTGTCTTCACATCTGAACTCCTTCGTAGGCAATCCCCTTACTAAACCATGATGTATCAGCTGATTCAAGTTTTTAAGATTCACATGACCCAGCCTTCTATGCCATAGAATAGATTCTTGAGGAGAAGCCTTGGAAAATAGGCAAGGATGGCCTTTGAGATCTATTTTCTTGGAAAGATCTAAGGCATACACTCTTCCTGTCTTTTTGGCCCTCAGGAGAGTGTGATCATCCAATACCTTATCAATCAAACTCAGAACTTTGGATGACAGAATCCTAAAGTTCTGACTGGTGAAAATAGCAACATGGCCTTTATCACACATTTGACTGACACTCAAGAGATTGTACTTGAGATTCTCCACATGGTTAACATCATCAAACCTTATTTCCCCATTGGAGACAAAGCCTTTGCCAATGATGTAACCCTTAGCATCATTGTCAAAAGAAACAAACCCCTTCTTTCCTTGAGAGTAATCATGAAGAAGAGAGCTGTTCCCTGTCATATGCATAGATCCTCCACTGTCTACATACCAGATGCTACTGTGGCATGCTGAAGAACCCTGCAATCATAGTAATTAGTTAGTTTTTGAGACCCAAACCTTTTTGGTTTTGGGTCTGTTCACATCAACAGATGGTAAACTAACAGATTTGCTATGAAGAACAGCCTGAGGAGATGGAGATGGTGAAGAAGAAAAATCCTTTGGCATGGATTTTCTTCTCTGTGGTTTCAGCACAGGAGCATCTAATTGGTTGACTCTCCCCAATAGATGTTGAACCATCATAACAAGTTGTGTCTGATTCTGTGATAAAGCCTTCAGCTCATCAGACACATTAGTGCTTGAGATTGATGGATTCCTGTGGTGTACCATCTCCCTTTGAGCAACCTCAGCTGTTGCCTGATTAACCCCTTCCTTTTTGGATTTCTTTTTGGATTTTGGGGTTACAGGTTTTGATGTTGCTAGTACAAACTTGGTTTCAAACTCAGTTTTCATTTTATCCATTTTCTTTTTAATGTTCTCATTGTGTTTGAGTTTGGAGCCCTTTTTATGCCAGCACTCATCAGTAAGATGATTGAATAAGCCACATATTTCACATGGTTTTTTCTTCATCTAAAGTTGATCATCTGCTGAAGAAGATGAAACTACTGAAGACTTATTCTTCAGCAGTTTGCGACCAGTACTAGCAGTTTTCTTCCTTGCAGTACACGCTTTCTTGATATCTTCTTCAGTAGTTTTCCCACCCTTTCTACTGGCAGTTTTCTTTCCTTTAGTACATGCAGTAGTTTGGGTTTGTTCTCCAGGTGTTATGACTTGCTCTTTAGTACTTTTAGTACTTTGTGAAATACCACCTGGAGTGATCAACCTTTTGATCATGTGAGTGTCAACATTTGAACCATCAACATCAGCTGATAGGTTTTGGGAGGAATTAATGCTGACTCCAACCTCTGATGGTGTTGTATCAGATAGTAGATCACATGATGAAAAGAATTGGTTATTGCTTTCTCCATCAGATTATATCTCTGCTCTGGGAGTAAAATCTGTAGGAGGAGCAGTGTGATTATAACCAATGCCAAACTTCACATTGGAAGCAGACTGCTTACTGAGAAGCATTTCAAAACCCTTGCAGGAATGTACCCATCGATCACACTCTACCTGGGTAGCTGCAAGTGTTTCTTTGAGGTCTCTGTACTTCTCTAGAAGTACCTCTTCCCTAGCCTTATCATCAGTGATTTGGCATTTAAGTTTATAAATCTCATCATTCTTATCATTAAGCACAGACTCAAATTCAGCTTTTCTTTTGGATATTATTTGTTCTAGTTCAATGTTCTTGTTAATTAAAGCTACATTTGCTTCTCTAATAGATGCAAATGTGGCTATGCATGTTTCAGAACATAGCTTGGCTTTGGCCTCAGAGGATACCTGTGATACCTGTGGTGTGGAGGCATTAGAGGATGAGGTATCAGCAGACTCCAGGGCCATAAGAGCAAGGTTTCCAAAAGGATTGTCACCACCATGTTGACCAGCACCAGAAAACAGTTGTTCATGACCAGACATATCATCTGGTAAACTGCTCCAGTCAAAAACTCCTGGGGTGAAAAAGTTGTGTTGTTGAGGTTGAGATTGTTGATGAGATTGGGAAGGTTGAGGCTCAGGAAGAGCAGGTGGTTGTTGAGCAATGGGTACTTGAACTTGACTGGTTTGTGGCATGTAATAGCAGGCATATGGATATGGCATTGGACCCTGAGGGACAAAATATGCAGGAGATAGAGGTTGTGATTGATGACCAGAACTAGCAGGATGTTGCCCTCTGTATTGTTAAATATTACTTGGAAAAGTCACAAAGGGTGCAGAGGAGTTAGATCCAGATGATCTACACTCTCTTGCAAAGTGCCCAAGCCTGTGGCATTTGTGACACCTCAAGTTACTCTTGTCAAAACCAACTTTGGTTTTGCCAGAGAGTCCAGGGAATTTCCTACCAGTTCTCTTGTAGAACTTCTGAGATCTGATATTAATCAAGGCCATTTGGATCAGAATATCCATCTCTTCTAAGTCATCATCAACTATACCTTTCAAATCATCCATAATGAAGCACATATTGTCACTATTACAGCCTGACTGACTATAAACACTCACAAATGCATGATCAGAACTGTTTGAAGAGAAATCTATATTCACATCATAATTACTTTCTAATGTAGCATATTCTGACTCATGACCGACCAAGGAAGTGTTCCCTGGTACAAAGTCTTCAGTGAGCTTTCCTGATGATGCCAGTTTCCTTTTCTGCTCTATCTCTCTTTCAAATGTAAGCAGTTTCCCATGAAGTTGGGTGAGAGATAGGCTATCCAGATTTGCATTAGAGCGTAGGACAATTGTATATATGTCCTATCTCTTAGGTAGTGATCTGAGGAATCTGTGGTTCATCTGGCTATTAGTGTATTCACGTTTGACCATTTTCAGCTCAGAGATCAAACATGAAAAACGCTCAAACTGTTGAGTCAGAGTTTCACCCTTCCTATGAGAAAATGTCTCATATTGTTAGGCAAGTAATTCCCTATTGTTTGCTAAGACCTCATCAGTACCACCAAATTGTTCTTTCAGTGCCTTCCAGAGGTCATGAGCAGTTTAATGATGCATAAGCCCATAATAGATTTCATTAGGCAGTGCCATGGCCAGAATTCCATGAGCTTTAGCATCAATCTCAAACAGTGTTTGATCCTCATCAGAGTATTGTTCCTTCTTCTTCGGAACCATTTGGTTGGTTTCCGGATTGTTCACCATAGGCATATGTGGACCGTGTACCATAGATGTTCAACAACCTGAACTGTTAACAGATAGGTGATAGAGCATTCTTCGTTGCCATATGTTATACTCAGTCCTAACCAGCATCGAAGGCTTGGTTGAGGAACTAGTATTGTGAGGGTCATTAGAAGGAGTAGTCATATTCAGAATTCAGACAAATTCAAGGTAAACAAAGTAAATCTAGCTCAAAACCTCTTAGAACCTCAAATAAAATAGCCAGAAGCAATAGAAACTCAATCTCTATAACCGATTCTTGCAAATTTGCTAGTTCGTTCAAACGTAGATAGCAAAAGAACAATTTCAATGATCAATTGTTAAATCGATCAATGATTAACCTGCTCTGATACCATTTGTTAGGATCTCAACATCTAGTTTGATCAATTAGATTGGATTTGCAGCGGAATGAGCCCACGAATTAACAAATTTAGACAAGAACACACGAAATTTATCAATGAAACAGTGTTTGTTATAGAGTGAGAATTTCTGCCAAAAGGAATATATTCATTCAATACACGCTTTGGCTGGCTTCCACACAGTTACAATTAGGTCATCTTTCCTTTTATAAGGGAAGCTGACGTCAGCTGATGTCACTTGACAGTGACATCTAACTGTTATTTAACTACTGAAAGTTAACACAACTACTGAAGATGTCAAACAGCTGACACCTTCTTACAAAAATACCAAGTGTTAACTATCACTACAACTACTAAAGACTGAAGAACATGCTCTTCAGTCGTTTTACAAGTACTGAAATAGAAAAGAAAACTACTGAAACGAAACCATCACAACAACTGAAGAATGCTTCTTCAGCTGTTGTGACAAACTCTGAAGGCTTCAGTACTTGGACTTCTTGAACTTTAGTTGTTGTCATCAGCTGATGTCTTCAGATGTTGTCTTCAGTCTTTGTACTTTAGCTGTTGATCTTCAGTACTTTAGTCTTCAGCTGTTGATCTTCAGACTTTGGTCTTCAGCTGTTGAAGTCTTAAGTACTTTAGTCTTCAGTTGTTGATCTTCAGACTTTGTCAGACAGCTGATCAAGTCTTCAACAGTTGTTGTGATGTCTTGTGGGACTTAAAGGTTTTTCTGATCTGGCTCATTGGTTCTTTTGGTCCAACAAGGATGTTGCCCTCTACTTTGTGGACTATTGCTTGGAAAAGTCACAAAGGGTGCAGAGGAGTTAGATCCAGATGATCTACACCCTCTTGCAAAGTGTCCAAGCCTGTGGCATTTGTAACACCTCAACTTACTCTTGTCAAAACCAACTTTGGTTTTGCTAGAGAGTCCTGGAAATTTCCTACAAGTTCTCTTATAGAACTTTTGAGATCTGATATTAATCAAGGCCATTTGGCTTAGAATATCCATCTCTTCTAAGTCATCATCAGCAATACCCTTTAAATCATCCATAATGAAACACAAATTGTCACTATTACAGCCTGACTGACTATCAACACTAACAAATGCATGATCTGAACCATTTGAGGAGAAATCTATATGCTCATCATAATTGCTTTCTGATGCAGCATATTCTGACTCATGACCAACCAAGGCAGTGTTCCCTGGTACAGAGTCATCAGTGAGCTTTCCTGATGATGCCAGTTTCCTTTTCTGCTCTATCTCTCTTTCAAATGTAAGCAGTTTCCCATGGAGTTGGGTGAGAGATAGATTATCCAGATTTGCACTAGAGCGTAGGACAATGGTATATGTGTCCCATCTCTCAGGCAGTGATCTGAGGAATCTGTTGTTCATCTGACTATTAGTGTATTCATGTTTGTCCATTTTCAGCTCAGAGATCAAACAGGAAAAACGCTCAAACTGTTGAGTCAGTGACTCACCCCTCCTATGAGGGAGTGTCTCATATTATTGGGCAAGGATTTCTCTGTTGTTTGCTAAGACCTCATCTGTTCCACCAAATTGTTCCTTCAATGCATTCCAGAGGTCATGAGCAGTTTCATGATGCATAAGCCCAGAATAGATTTTATTCGGCAGTGCCATGGCCAAAACTCTATGCACTTTAGCATCAATCTCAAACAGTTTTCGATCCTCATCTGAGTATTGTTCCTTCTTCTTCGGAACCATTTGGTTGGTTCCGGATTGTTCACCATAGGCTTGTGTGGAACATGTACCATAGATGTCCAACAACCTGAACTGTTAACAGACAGGTGATGAAGCATTCTTTGTTGCCATTTGTTATACTCAGTCCTAACCAGCATCGGAGGCTTGGTTGAGGAACCGGTATTATGAGGGTCATTAGAAGGAGTAGTCATTCTCAGATTCAACCAATTGAATTAAGTTTTAACTGATTTAGTGCAAAACACAACAAACTCAATATGAATCAAGAGAAAACTCAAAGCAGATAAACGAAAGCAGTAGAAATTCAATGATCTATAACCAATTCTTGCAAATATGCTAATTCAATCTAACTTAGATATCGCATAGCAGTTTCAATGATCAATTTTTAGATCGATCAATGATTAACCTTGCTCTGATACCATTTGTTAGG
This sequence comes from Flaveria trinervia, assembly GCA_025506515.1. NCBI lineage: Eukaryota > Viridiplantae > Streptophyta > Magnoliopsida > Asterales > Asteraceae > Flaveria > Flaveria trinervia. The sequence continues at coordinate 52,461,159 of CM046455.1, forward strand.
ATCAGTGATCTAAGTTTGATTAATTAGAGAATATTGCAGCGGAGTTTGAACAATGAATTAGACAATTTACAAGAACACAATTGATATTCAATGTAACAGTAAATGGTTATAGAAAAAGAGAATTCTGCAAAAGAGATATTTCATTCATATGCTTTCGTGGTGGCTCAATGTCACACTTTACAATTAGGTCAACATTCCTTATATAGGATATGTGACGTCTGCTGATGTCACTTGATAGTGACATCTAACATAATTATTCAAACTACTGAAACTATGCAAACTACTGAGAAAGTTCTCAACTACTGATTACATCTCAGAGAATGCTAAGTACAAGAAACATAAAACTACTAAAACTAAACTACGTAAACTATAACTACTGAGAAGTAAATTACAAGTACTAAAAGGAAACCATCACAACTACTGAAGTTGATAATTTCAGCTGTTGTGACAACTACTGATCACTTTGGTCTTCAGTCTTTGTTCTTCAGACTTTGTTCTTCAGACTTTTACTTTCAGACTTTGTCTTTAGCTGATAGCTTCAGACTTTATCTTCAGCTGATAGCTTCAGACTTTGTCTTCAGTACTTTACTTTCAGACTTTGTCTTTAGCTGATAGCTTCAGACTTTGTCTTCAGTTCTTTACTTTCAGACTTTGTCTTCAGTAGTAGTCTTCAGTTCTTGTCTTCAGACTTTGTCTTCAGTTCTTTGTAATCAGCTGATGTCTTCAGCTGTTGTGATCTTCTTCAGCAGTTGTAATGTCTGTGGGACTTAGAGGTTTTTCTGATCAGGCTCATTGGTTCTTTTGGTCCAACAAACTCCGATTTTTTTGGTTTTAGGATGTTAGACCGGATTTTTAGTTACTGCTATTGCATCAGAATTATCAACAAATATAGGAGTATTAGAGAATTGCATACCGTAGTCCCGCATTTGCTATTGAATCTAGATAATTTGTGAACAGCAACTTGCAGCAGCAACATATTCGGCTTCACAGGTTGACAGAGCAACCGAGGTCTGCTTCTTACACTGCCAGATCACTAGTCTCCTCCCAAAGAATTGACATTCCGCTGATGTGGATTTGTAGTTCATTTTGCAGCCGCCATAATCCAAGTCACTGTACGCGGTAAGCTCAAAGTCATCATCATTAGGATACCACAACCCTAGTGTTGGTGTACCCTTTAGATAACAAAATATCCTTTTAACCCCTATAAGATGGTTAACTTTTGGTTTTGCCTGATATCTTGAACAAAGACACATCGCATACATGATATCAAGTCTTAAGGCAATGAGGTACATGAGGGATCCGATCATTCCTCGGTACATGGTGGCATCAACCAGATCACCATTCTCATCGGGTGCTACATCATGGTTTGTAGGAAGTGGAGTCCCAGCTGCGAAAGCATTCTCCATGTCAAACCAACTGAGAATATCCACAAAATACTTGGTCTGATGTAGAAATATCCCCTTTGGTGTTTGATCCACCTGTAACCCGAGAAAGAACTTCATCTCTCCCATGGCACTCATTTCAAATTTTGCCTTCAATACTGCTTCAATTTCTTTACATAAGTCTTCATTCTTGGAACCGAAGATTATGTCATCAACATAAATTTGAACATGCAGTAGATCACCATCCTTTTCTTTGATGAACAGTGTACAATCAATTACACCTCTGCGAAAGTCGTGTTTCATAAGGTGCGTTGAGAGTTTTTCATACCATGCTCTTGGGGCTTGGTGAAGCCCGTAGAGAGCTTTATCTAGTTTGTAAACTCTGTCCCGATGATATGGATCCTCGAAACCCTCGGGTTAGCTGATGTACACTATTTCTCGGATTTCACCAGAAGGAATGCACTTTTAACATTGAGCTCATAGACTTTAATCTTCATATACAATGCATAGGCTAGGAAGATACGGATGGCTTCCATTCTTGCCATGGGTGCAAACACTTTGTTGTAATCAATTCCCTCGACTTGTCAAAATCCTTGAACTACAAGTCGAGCCTTGTTCCTGATTATGACCCCTTGGTCATCTTTCTTGCATTTCAAAACCCATTTGGTGCCAATTACCTTAGCACCTTTAGGTTTATCCACCAGTGTCCATACACCTAACTTCTTAAACTAAAGAAGTTCTTCTTGCATGACACTCACCCATGCCTCATCCTTTAAGGCTTCACTAACGCATTTTTGCTCAAACTGAGACACAAAACAACAATATGCACCATCGTGAAGATATCCCTTTTCCATTACCGAGGCATAATCAGCTGAATTTAGCTAATTTCTTGTCTGAACTCCTGATCTGACATCCCCAACGACATTGTCCATGGGATGATAGACATTCAGGCGTGATCTAGGAGTGGTGGGAACAACTACCTCGGAATCAAGATTATGAGTGTTTGGTGCCCTATTTGAGGCAGTAGGAGTGTGAGGTGCCGAAGACTCAGAGGCATCAACGTCAAATGCTTGTGGACTTGCAAAAGTAGGAACCTGTTCCTCCTGATCGTTCTGATCATTCTTCACGACTTCATCATCAGAGGAGGAGTCACTTACCTCGAGTGTTCCTCCTGATTGACTAGGCAACTCACCTTGTGAACCAGAAATTGTAGAGTCTTGTGTTGGTGTGTTTAAGACTTCATCAGAACTGATGCACAATTCCCTTTTCTTTGCAAAATGCCTCCATCCATTGATTCTTGAACTCATTTCCGTTGTCTGAGCGTACTTGTCTTACCTTCAGCTTGTAGAGAGACTCTAACGTAGTTACTAACTCTTTGAATGACTAAAATGTCTCAGATTTACATTTTAGAAACATTACCCAAGAAAATCTTGAGTAGTCATTAGTAACTACATAGCAGTACAAGTCCCCGGTGATGCTCCTTGTACTAACGGGACCAAATAGATCCATGTGAAGAAGTTCAAGAGGCAGTTCTATGGAATGAACTTACTTTGCCTTACTAGACTTCTTAGTCTGTTTGCCTTTCTTGCAGGTGACACAAAAATCTGGTAGTTGGAATATTTTGATATTTACTCCTCATACTAGATCATTTTGGATCAAGTGGTTCATCTTCCGTGGATTGATGTGCCCCATTCTCCTATGATAGGAGATAGAATCCTTCTCAGTAGCTTTTGACAAGAAGCACTGAACTTGATGATCCGTTGTGGAGTTCTTTGATAGATCCAAGATGTAAAGGTCATTATATCTTGAGGCTGACATTAAGACTTGGTCCTCCGGGATCACAAAGTCCTTTTTTAGGACATAGCACTTCTTATTGTCGAAAACTACCTTAAATCCCTTGTCACATATTTGGGAAATGGAAAGCAAATTATTTTGAAGTTGTTCAACATAGTTTACCTTGTCAAACTTCACTTTCTGATTCCCCACTTCCCCTTGAGGCTGTGATATAACCTCCTTTGTTTCCAGCAAATAAAACATGACCTCCTTTTATTTGTTTGACATTTGACAGGAGTGCCTGGTTCCCAGTCATGTGCCTAGATGCTCCGCTATCTACAATCCAAGTGTTTGTTTCAGCACTATAGCGAACACCCTGCTCATTCAATTGAAAACATTAGTTAAGGTTAGGGACCCAAGCCTTAACCGGCTGGGGTGTCCCAGAGGTATCACACATCATAAATTCTACCCATTGTCCATTAGAGGATAAGGGAAGATTATTTGTCTTCTTGTTTTCATTACCAGACATTGAAATAGACTTTTTTTCCATAAGCCAACTTTGTGTAAGGCGTGTTTGTGGTAAACAGACGACTGGCTAATGGGTTGAACTTTAGGTTCACTGGCCCTTTTTGGTGGAGTCATGGATCTACCTTTTGAAGAGCTAGATTTAGTGTCATAAAGTTCAATTTTTTTGCCTTGGAGTCTGATAATAAGGACAAGTAGACGCGATGTGTTCATACTTTCGACATGATGGAGTACCTGCTTCTGTGGAGAAGTGTGTGACACACATGTGACTTTATTATATTTGGGTTTAGACACTTCTTGTTTTGATGTTTTAACTTGTTAACAAAATTAAGTTTTTGAACCTTGTTAACATCTTTACCTTTTTGTTTACCTGGACTTGGACATGATGCACGTGTTTGGTTAACATGTATGGTCTTTTTAGGTTAGGATTAGACGTGGTTGAACCTGACTTTATATTAACCTTTTCAAATTATTCATCCACATTCACCATAGGCATTTTACCTTTTGATTTATAAGTGGACTCCTTTTGTTTAGTGCTAGATGCATTTGGTTTACATGTGGAGTCTAGATCACTTACAAGAGGAGTGGACACCACATGATCCTTGATTGGGTTGTTATTTATTGGTTTGTTTTTGGTATTCAACAATGTTTCATGTGGTGGTGGAACCACTTTATAACCCAAACCCTCCCCGGTGTTACGTTCTCTCACTAAGTGCTGAACTATGTGAGAAGAACTAGTCCAACTATGCAGTTTTTGTTTTAATGAATTTACTTCTACTTCCAAAACTGCTTTTTGTTTCTTTGTTTCATCTAGGGAGTTTAGATAGAACTTAATGTCATTAGCTTGGTTAAAAGCTACAACTTCAGTTTCCCTAAGTTGTTTATTTAAAAGTTCTATCTTTTCTTTATAACTATGCTCTATTTGCTTCAGTGCATAGTTGCAAGTTCTTTATTAAGCTATCATATGATCTAATAACCTAGCAAATTTCAAATCAATGCTTTCTCTAAATTTATTACATTCAACACAAGCATGATTATTAAATAACTGATCTGTAGTACTTACTTGAGAGGGTGTGGTTGAATCAGTCATCAAAGCAGAGTCTGACTTTTCTGGTTCTGGTGATTCTGAACTTGTGGAACTTGACCCTTCTTCAGGCAAGTGATCAACCAAAGTTGCAGTTTCTTCATTATTTGACATTGCGAGTTCCACTACAATATCACATTCGCTTGCTGAGTTGTCATCTAAATCCTCAACACTAGCGATGTTGGATTCTCCCGGGGACACAAACCGATAGCTCCAATCTTGTCCTTCGTCATCCTGAGCGGTCAAGGCCTTAGGATCCTTGCTTGACGATGTAGGAATACTTGTAGGTTTATCCTGACGGTTGAAAGATGAGAATCGATTCCCATTCCTGTCTTCCTGGGCTTCACACATTCACGTTTGAAGTGCCATTTTCCCCACAATTGAAGCAGGTAACTTTGGTCTTGTCAAAACTAAAATTGTGTCCTTAGTGGCAATCAGGTTTTGTCCGGTCTTCTTGACAAACTTCTTAGCTCTCCGGACAGCACTTGCTAAGGCCCATATGATGTCCTTTCTCTCCAGCTCTGTCTCGTGTACCTGCTCGTAGTCCTCATCTGCCAAATGGCAGTTCCCAATCTTCCCAGCAACTAGTCCATCATAGGAGTGAACGACAGCTGCTAAGAGATCCATATGTTCCTTTGCTACCTCTACTGTCACATTCCCGAGATTCTCGGTCTTTAGTTTGTAGCATTGGCTTCAGGTGCTGTGTATTGGGTACAAGATGACCCTGATGTGTCAGATCCTGATGTAGTAGCTTGAGATGAACCAGCTAAACTTGACACAAATGTCATTTGAAGTGGTGCTCCAGATATTTTGTCATGTGGAGTTGAGTTGTACAGTGAAGGATTCTGATCATATGAAGACTTTTGGGCCTGTACTTCATCCTCAACTCTTCCTCTCTCATTTTAAGAAAGAAATCGTTGATATCTAACTTTGTTAGCATATCCTTTTGTCTGAGGTTGGATACAAAGGAAACCCACTTCTATGGCAACCCATCTGCAAAGTTCGACACCTTGCCTTCCATAGATGTTGTAACTCCATGAGTGTGCAGCTCACTCATCAAGTGGTAGAATCGATCGATGACGTCATCCAAGCTCTCCTTACCCATTGACGAGAAGTTGTCGAACTCCTTCTTCAACGCTTTAGCCTTTAGAGCTTTTAATGAGCCATTTCCGTCATACCGTTTTTCCAATGCATCCCACAGCTTCTTTGCTTGCTTGTTCTCAGAAAATTGATGGAAGATGTCCTTAGGAATTGACTGAGTTAGCAATGCATATACTTTCTTCTCAGCACTGTACTTTACCTTTTGGCCATCAGTCATGCCACCTAGGGTAAGTTTCACTCCATCTACACCTACAGGCATGCTATACCCTGTCTGTATCGACTCCCACGGATTGGGATCTATTCCATTTAAGTAGATCTCAAATCTTTGCTTCCATTGAAGGCAATCATCTAACGCTATGAGCTTAGGGGGGTTATTGATTACGGCTGGTGTGATGAAGATTGTTCTCCCCTGCACCATAGGAAACAATGTCTTATCCCCATCCATGATGACCTCTTGACAGGGTTCCAAAACTCAAGCAGATGATCCTCATAGAGAGTAGGATCAATGGCCAGGGAGGTGAATTAGTTTGACAAAGCTAGAAAATGGAAAACCTCTGAGAAACTTTAATATTTCTCAGAAGTCAACAGAGCAACCTGATTATGTTTCCTTTGAAGTTGCATGGAGAATTCAGGATCGTTTATGCAGTTTAGGTTAGCCATTTCAGAAAGCTTAAACGTGAAGAAAGTGAAGGACAAAGGAGGTTTCTTGCTGAATTTTGGTTTTGGAATAGAACAGAGGAAGAAGAAAGTAAAAGAGGAGGGACCGTTGGGTATATATATGAAATGGATCTCAAACAAAGTTAATGAAAGATGATAAACTTTGAAATCTGGATGTCGGTCCCACCTTTAAAATCCGAAAAAGTTAGTTTTCTTGGAAGACTAAATTCTTCCGAAGGTAATTATACTTCGGATGTTTTGATAAAAAGCTTCCGAAGCCAAAATAGCTTCAGAAGATATTCCAAAGAGTTTAGAAAATTTTGCTTCGGAAGAGATTAAGACTTGGAAGTTTTAATAAAGCTTCCGAGAGTTAATTGCTTTCAGAAGAAAATTGCCATTGAAAACATACAAGTACTTAGGAGTAAATTTAAGTTTTGGAAGATATTTTGGACATTTCTTCCGGAGGTAAATTTTTTTAATTAGTTATTTGTTTTGAAGACTTAAATTTCTTCCAAAGGTAAATGCATATCTTCTGAAGAGAAAAAGATCAAAAATTTCAAAAATCTAAGGAATGACTTCTAAAAGAATTTTTGCTTCCAGAGTAAACAAAAGCTTATGAAGGTGATAAAAATAGACAACTTAGGACACAGATTTTAAAATTAATATGATTAAGTCTTAAGAAAAGCTACTCAAACTTAATCATCCCAACAGCTCATACAAGATATTTAAATCTCTGCTCATCAAAAGCTTTGTTGAACAAATCAACATATTGTCCGTTTGTGTTAACTTTTCTTAGTTTGATTAATCTATTTTCAAAGTTATCTCTAATCAAATGATACTTGATATTGATGTGTTTTGTCTTTAAGTGTTGCACATGATTCTTTGTGATAGAGATAGCACTATTGTTATCTTTATGGATAGGAGTCTTTTTGAAGTTGAATCCATAATCCAGCATCTGATTTTGAATCCAAAGCACTTGAGCACAGCAGCTTGCAGCAGTAATGTATTCAACTTCAGCAGTTGATGCATAGACACAGTATTGCTTCTTGCGTTGCCATGAGAATATCCTTCCATCAAGGAACTGACATCCCCCTGATGTAGACTTTACAGTCATATTGCAACCACCATAGTCACTATCTGTATATGTATACAGATTGAAGTCAGAATTCTTTGGATACCAAAGGCCAAGAGTTGAGGCACCTTTGAGATATCTTAAAATTCTCTTGATAGTGACAAGGTGTGACATCTTGGGATTTGCTTGATATCTTGCACATATACATATGGCAAACATGATATCAGGCCTGCTAGCAGTAAGGCACATAAGAGATCCAATCATAATGCTGTAGAGATATTCATCCACACACTCCCCCTCAAGGTCAGGTCCAAGGGAGTGGTTTCTTGTTATAGGTGTCTTAGCAACCTTCCAGTCAGTCATGTTGAATCTTTTAAGTATCTACTGTACATACTTTGTCTAACTTATGAAGATTCTACTGTCAACTTGCTTCACTTGAAGTCCTAGAAAGAAATTGAGTTCCCCCATGGCACTTATTTCAAATCTATCATTCATCAGCTTATCAAAGTCTTTGCAGAGCTTTGGATTAGTTGACTTGAATATAATGTCATCTATATATACTTGATCTAGAATTATGTTATTCCCTGTTCATTCGATGAAGAGACTTCTATCTATAGTACCCCTTTTGTAGCCATGCTAACAAAGATACTGAGATAAAGTCACATACCACTTTCTTGGTGCTTGGTGCAGCCCATAAAGAGCTTTATCAAGCCTGCAGACATAATGAGGATGATCATGATCTGCAAACCAAGGTGGTTGTTTGATATACACCTATTCATCAATCACCCCATCAAGAAAAGCACACTTGACATCAAGTTGGTAGACCTTGAAATTCTTGGATGCAGCAAAAACTAAGAATATCGTAACAACTTCAAGTCTTACAATAGGAGCAAAGACATCTATGTAGTCAATTCCTTCTTCTTGTGTGTATCCTTGAAAACTAGTCTAGCGTTGTTTTTGATGACAAGTCCTCTATGATCATTCTTATTTTTGAACACCCATTAGGTTCCTATAGTAGTGTTCCCTTAAGGAAGAGGGCATAAGTTTCAAACCTTCTGCCTTTAAAATTGAATCAGCTCTTCCTGCATAACTTCAACCCAACTGTAGATACATATGTACCTAGTTTATGAACATAATGTAAAAAGTCTTTCATGTCTTACATATATGTAACTGAAAGGGTTGAATGAAATACAATGTGTGGTTTATGCTTATAATGTTTAATATTTGATTGATTATTGTGTGTTAACGCTTAGTGAACTAACTATATAGGTTTGTGGTTGTTTACATAGTTCTTAGTCAACAATGATTGAGAAACGTGCTTAAACTTAATCGTGTGAAGTTCTCATGCGAATAGACCATGCTAATGGACCACACGCATGAACAACTTCATGCTAATGGACCAGTCGCACGACTGAACTAGGAGACTGGATCAGTCGCACGATTGTGACATGAGATTGACTTAGTCGCACAACTGGATCTTTAGTCGTGTGAATGGATCAACTACATGCTTTAGTCACATGACTGAACCATGCTAATGGTTTAGTCGCACGAATGGAAAACCCTAACCTATAAATACCACTTAATTCGTGGAAAAACATAACAATTCGAATACCTACGCACTAAATCGTACCCTAGCCGTCCAAAGACCCTAGAACACCTGTTCCAAGTTCATAGATTGTTCTAAATCATCCTACTATCATTTTTAACGTTTAGTTACATTCTTGGATTGATTTTACACACATTCTCACTGATTGGATCGCCAATCAAATAGGATTCCGTACTATTTGAGTTAGTATACACGTAAATTAGTTAGTACTCCATCCGTACACGATCTCTAACAAGTGGTATCAGAGCCTTGCCTCTTGATTTACGTGTGATTCGATCGATTTTGATATAAGAAATCATGTTTTTCACTAAAAAACGCAATCTTTTTGTGTCAAACAGTGTTTTAGGTGTCTCCAGGTAAAAAAGTTAACGTTTTCCGGCATACGGAAGTTAGGGTTAGTGAGAAAGTCGTGTTTTGGCGTCAAAATACCTTAAACCTTCGAACTATCAAAATTCCGCAGCTTCAGTCGCACGATTGACTCAATCACACGACTGAGTCCATCCGCATCCCTCATACGCACGATTGGACTCAGTCGTTCATCCATTCGTATGACTGAACTGCCCATTAGCATTGTTCATCCGCACCTTCCCATTTGCACGATTGAGCCATCCACATTTGCTTATTCGCACGTCTGAGCCAACCGCATTGTTCAATCACAGGAAGTGTTCAATCGCACTCCTTCAGTCGCATAAGTAAAATAGTTTGTTTTAAAGTTCAAAGTCATTAGTAATGGAGGATCAATATTCAGCATTCACCGCAGGGAGGGATTCAAGGATCCAGAATCTATTGCTTCTGGAACATGAAGTGGGAAATCATAATAACCCCCTAAGCTCATAACGTTAGATGATTACTCTCAATGGAAGCAAAGATTCGAGATCTACTTAAATGGAGTAGATCCTAATCTGAGGGAGTCGATACAGACAAGGTATAGCATGCCTATAGGTGCAGATGGAGTCAAACATACCCTAGGTGGCATGACTGATGGCCAAAAGGTAAAGTACAATGCTGAAATGAAATTATATGCATTGCTAACTCAGTCAATTCCTAAGGACATCTGCCATCAATTTTCTAAGAACAAGCAAGCTAAGAAGCTGTGCGATGCATTGGAAAAATGGTATGACGGGAATACGTCATTAAAAGCTCTAAAGGCAAAAGCGCTGAAGAAGGAGTTCGACAACTTCTCGCCAATGGGTAAGGAGAGCTTGGATGACATCATCGATCGATTCTACCACATGATGAGTGAGCTGCACACTCATGGAGTTATAACGTCTATCGAAGACAAGGTGTCAAACTTTGCAGATGGGTTACCAGAGAAGTGGGTTTCCTTTGTATCGAACGTCAGACAAAATGATATGATGGCAAAGTTAGATATCAACGATTTCATTCTTAAACCGAGAGAGGAAGAGTTGAGGATGAAGTACAGGGCCTAAAAGTCTTCATATGATCAGAATCTATCACTGTACAACTCAACTCCACAAGCCAAAACGTCTGGAGCACCACTTCAAACGGCATTTTTGTCGACTTCAGGTGGTCCATCTCAAGCTACTACTTCAGGATCTAACACGTCAGGGTTTTCTTGTACCCAATACATAGCACCTGAATCCAATGCTACAAAACTGAAGATCAAGAATCTCGAGAATCTAACAGTAGAGGTAGCAAAGGGACATATGGTTTCTTAGCAGTTGTCGTTCACCCCTATGATGGACTAGTTGCTAGGAAAATTGGAAACTGGCATCTAGCATATGTGGACTACGAGCAGGTAGACGAGACAGAGCTGGAAAGAATGGACATCATGTGGGCCTTAGCAAGTGTTGTCCGGAGAGCTAAGAAGTTTGTCAAGAAGACTAGACAGAACCTGATTTCCACTAAGGACACAACTTTTGGTTTTGACAAGACCAAAGTTACCTGCTTCAACTGTGGGGAGAAAGGGCACTTCAAACGTGAGTGTGTGAAGCCCTAGAAGACATGAAATGGGAATCCATTCTCATCTTTCAATCATCAGGATAAATCCACAAGTAGTCCAACTTCGTCAAGCAAGGATCCTAAGGCCTTGATTGCTCAGAATGACGAAGGACAAGATTAGAGCTTTCGGTTTGTGTCTCCGGGAGAATCCAACATTGCGAGTGTTGAGGATTTAGATGATGATTCAGCAAGCGAAGGTGACATCGCAGTAGAACTCATGATGTCAAGTATTGAAGAAACTGCAACTACGGTTGATCACCTACCTGAGGAAGGGACAAGTCCAACAAGTTCAGAATCACCAGAACCAGAAAAGTCAGACTTTGCTTTGATGGCTGATTCAACCGCACCCTCTCAGGTAAGTTCCACTACTCAACTTTTCAATAATCATGCTTGTTCTGATCGTAATAAATTTAGGGAAAGCATAGATTTGAAATTTGCTAGGTTATTAGATCACAATGACAACTTAGTAAAGGACTTGCAACTATGCACTGAAGCAAATCGTATTTTAAAATTAAATGAGCATAGTTATAAAGAAAAAATAGAAGTGTTAAATAAACAACTAAGGGAAACTGAAGTTGTAGCTTTTAACCAAGCTAATGACATTAAGTTATTTTTAAACTTCCTAGAAGACACTAAGAAACAAAAAGCAGTTTTGGAAATAGAAGTAATTCATTAAAACAAAAACGGCATAGTTGGACTAGTTCTTCTCACATAATTCAGCACTTAGTGAGAGAACGTAACAACGGGGAGGGTTTGGGTTATAAAGTGGTTCCACCACCATATGAGACCTTGTTGAATGCCAAAAGCAAACCAATAAATAACAACCCATCAAGGATCATGTGGTGTCCACTCCTCTTGTAAGTGACCCAGATTCCACAAGTAAACCAAATGCATCTGGCACTAAGAAAAAGGATTTCACTTCTAAAGTAAAAGGTTAAATGCCTATGGTGAATCTAGATGAACAATTTGAAATGGTAAATATAAAGTCAGGTTCAATCACATCTAAGTCTGAACCTAAAAAGACCATACATGCTAACCACACACGTGCACCATGTCCAAGTCCAGGTAAACAAAAAGGTAAAGATGTTAACAAGGTTCAAACAATTAATTTTGGTAAACAAGTTAAAACATCGAAACAAGAAGTGTCTAAACCGAAATTGAATAAAGTCACACGTGTGTCACACTCTTCTCCACAAAAACAGGTACTCTATCTTGTCGAAAGTAGATCATGCTACAACTATCAAAACTATGGACACATCGCATCTACTTTTCCTTATTATCATACTACAGGGCAGAAAATTGAACTTTATGACACTAAACCTAGCTCTTCAAAAAAGAGATCCATGACTCCACCAAAAAGGGTCAATGAACCTAAAGTTCAACCCATTAGCCAGTCGTCTGTTTACCACAAATAGGCCTTACACAAAGCTGGTTTATGGAAAGAAAAGTCTATTACAATGTCTGGTAATGAGAATAAGAAGAAAAATGATCTTCCCTCGCCCTCTTATGGACAATGGGTAGAATTTATGATGTGTGATTCCTCTGGGACACCCAAGCCGGTTAAGGCTTGGGTCCCTAACCTTAACTAATGTTTTCAATTAAATGTGCAGGGTGTTCGCTATAGTGCTAAAACAAACACTTGGATTGTAGATAGCGGAGCATCCAGGCACATGACTGGGAACCAGGCACTCCTGTCAAATGTCAAACAAATAAAAGGAGGTCATGTTTAATTTCTGGAAACAAAGGAGGTTATATCACAGCTCAAGGGGAAGTGGGGAATCAGAAAGTGAAGTTTGACAAGGTAAACTATGTTCAACAACTTCAAAATAACTTGCTTTCTGTTTCCCAAATATGTGACAAGGGATTTAAGCTATTTTCAACAATAAGAAGTGCTATGTCCTGAAAAAGGACTATGTGATCCCAGAGGACCAAGTCTTAATGTTAGCCTCAAGATATAATGACCTTTATGTCTTGGATCTATCAAAGGCCTCCACAACGGATCATCAAGCTCAGTGCTTCTTGTCAAAAGCTTCTGAGAAGGATTCTATCTCCTGGCATAGGAGAATGGGGCACATCAATCCACGGAAGATGAACCACTTGATCCAGAATGATCTAGTGCGAGGAGTAAATGTCAAAAACTTCCAACTACCAGATTTTTGTGTCGCCTACAAGAAAGGAAAATAGACTAAGAAGTCTCATAAGGCAAAGAAAGTTCATTCCATAGAACTACCTCTTGAGCTTCTTCACATGGATCTGTTTGGTCCAGTTAGTACAAGGAGCATCACGGCGACTTCTACTACTATGTAGTTACTGATGACTACTCAAGATTCTCTTGGGTAATGTTTCTAAAATCTAAATCTGAGATATTTGAGTCATTCAAAGAGTTAGTAACTACTTTAGAATCTCTCTACAAGCTAAAAGTAAGACAAGTCCGCTCAGACAATGGAACTGAGTTCAAGAATCAATGGATGGAGGCATTCTGCAAAGAAAAGGGAATTGTACATCAGTTCACATCTGCCTACACTCCACAGATGAATGGGGTTGCTGAAAGGATGATCAGAAGCTTGATAGAGACTACCAGGACGATGCTAGCAGACTCAAAACTGCCTATCCAATTCTGGAACAAGGCAGTGGCAAATCCATGTTACACTTTGAATCGAGTCTTGGTGGTTAAACGACATGGAAAAACATGTTATGAGTTGCTACAATGATGTAAACCTAATCTGGAGTACCTCGAACCATTTGGCGCACCATGTACATTGCTGAAGAAAACTCAGGAAGGCAAGTTTAGCGAGAAGGCTGAAGAGGGAGTCTTTCTAGGATACAACATACCGAATAAGAGAGTTTACAACAACTCAACGGGTAAAGTAGAAGTGTGGTGTAACGTCGACGTTCAGAGATACACCACCCTTCCTGCTGGAAAGGGACCCGCATTCTTTTTCGACTTTGATGGATTCTTCAAGCCCTTCAACATCCCTCTCTCCACTTCTGATGATGAGTTAGCAACCAAAATGATGTATGATGTCTTAAACACACCAACACAAGACTCTATAACATCTGGTTCACAAGGTGAGTTGCCTAGTCAATCAGGGGGAGCACTCGAGGTAAGTGACTCCTCCTCTGACGATGAGGCCGTGGAGAATGATTAGAATGATCAGGAGGAACAGGTTCCTACTACTGCAAGTCCACAAGCATCAGACGTTGATGCCTCTGAGTCTTCGGAACCTCACGCTCCTACTGCCTCACATACGAAACCAACCGTTCATAATCTTGATTCGGAGATAGTTGTACCAACCACTCCTAGATCACGCCTCAATGTCTATCATCATCTGGACAACATTATTGGGGATGTCAGATCAGGAGTTCAAATGAGAAATCAGCTATATTCAGCTGATTATGCCTCGGTAATGGAAAAGGGAGATCTTCATGATGGTGCATATCGTTGTTTTGTGTCTCAGTTTTAGCCAAAATACATCAGTGAAGCCCTAAACAATGAGGCATGGGTAAGGGTCATGCAAGAAGAACTTCTTCAGTTTAAGAAGTTAGGTGTATGAACATTTATGGATTGACCTGAAGGTGCTAAGGTAATTGACACCAAATGGGTTTTGAAATGAAAGAAAGATGACCAAGGGTTCATAATCAGGAACAAGGCTCGACTTGTAGTTCAAGGATTTTGACAAGTCGAGGGAATTGATTAGAACGAAGTGTTTACACCCATGGCAAGAATGGAAGCCATCCTTATCTTCCTAGCCTATGCATTGTATATGAAGATTAAAGTCTATCAGCTCGATGTTAAAAGAGCATTCCTACATGGTGAAATCCGAGAAACAGTGTACGACATTGGGACAGAGTTTACAAACTGGATAAGGCTCTCTGCAGGCTTCACCAAGCCCCAAGAGCATGGTATGAAAAACTCTCAACGCACCTTGTGAAACACGGAATTCACAGAGGTGTAATCGACTGTACACTATTCATCAAAGAAAAGGATGGTGATCTACTGCTTGTTTAGATTTATGTTGATGACATTATCTTGGGGTTCCAAGAACAAAGACTTATGTAAAGACTTTGAAGCAGTAATGAAGGCAGAATTTGAAATGAGTGCCATGGGAGAGATGAAGTTCTTTCTTGGATTACAGGTGGATGAAACACCAAAGGGGATATTTCTACATCAGACCAAGTATGTAGGGGATATTCTCAGTCGGTTCGACATGGAGAATGCTTCCGCAGCTGGGACTGCACTTGCTACAAACAATGATGTGGCACTCGACGAGAATGGTGATCTGGTTGATGCCACCATGTACCAAGGAATGATTGGATCCCTCATGTACCTCACTGCCTCAAGACCTGATATCATGTATGCTACGTGTCTTTGTTCAAGATATCAGGCGAATCCAAAAGTAACCATCTTATTGGGGTTATAAGGATATTTCATTATCTAAAGGAACACCAACATAGTAGATAAGTAGACCTCGTTGGTGATCTCAAGGTCAAACTAAGTTGTTTAACAAGCTGTGGGTTATCATCTTATCCCTGGTAAACACAATCAACAGAGTTCCAATAAGGGGTGACGATCAAAATAAACGCCAAAATGTGTGCGGATGACAAAAATATGATCAAACCACATGATAAAAAATGAAAAAAGCAATCAAACTAGTAACCTATGTTGTTGGTGCGATCTATGCAAAAAGAATAAAATTGCTCAAACAAGAAGATAGGTTGTGTGCCTCTCTACTGTGCGGTGGCACTGACCTGAGGAGAAGCATAACCTACATATTCTAGAATTTATTGTTGTTTGCCGCCTCTCTGCTGTGCGGTGGCACTGGCTTGAGGCTTGGTTTCTCTTTGAAAGCTCTAAAAATAGTTTCTTCTTGTCAAAATACTCGTGGGCCGCTCAAAAATCTCCTGAGGAATGTTGATTACCATATAAGCATGGGAACCACAAATGCTTGTTGAAATAATTTAACCTAATGTATCACCAATCTGTGTCAAAAATCTGTGTATGGATTTATGTGGACAAGTATGCTGACAATCATCATGGCTGCAATTTTGAAAGTCCAAATTAATGTGTGCATCTTGTACTACTAGTATGATTTCTTAAATTTGTTAATGACTATCGATGAAAACAAGAATCTACCATCAAAAGATTTTGGTAACACATCCCGAATGATTTGATTACCTGTATGATTCCATAATGAATCGTTCTACTTATGGTCAAAATAACTTAAAGTTACATGTTCAAGAAATAATCTGTTAGATTTCTATCTTAGGATTTCCACCTGACACAAAATCACAAAAAAATGTTTTAAATTATGTCCTTTAGTTCTAGTAGTTTCATTTGTTTACTATTTTCAGTTTAGTTGTTAAAAGTCGGACTACATATTGGAATTCTGTCTGGGATCTACTCACTAAAAGGGGCACGTCTAAGGTGACCAAACGGGTGTTCAAGTAGTTTTAAAAGGATCACGTCTGAGGTGATCAAAAGTTGTCTAAGTTAAAATGGTCATGTATGGGATGATCGAATGCTCAAAATGTTTAATCAAAAGTTAAAAGGAATTAAGTGTCAAATGGTCATAAAGTCAAAATCATGAGTATGATCCATTCGCACGACTGGACCATGAGTATGGACCAGTCATACGATTGGACCATACTTATGAACTAGTAAACCGAATGGAGCATGAGTATGAACCATACACACGACTGGATTATAAGAATGAGCCAGTCGCCTGAATGGGGTTGTCCGTATGAGTCAGTCGCCCGACTGAAACTCAGTCGGCCGACTAAATGTGATCGACTGAACCAATCGCACCACTGAGATCCAATCACGTGAAGGAAAAGAGCAAATGGATCCAGTCGCCCGATTGAAACCAGATTCATTATAATAGGGCTAAAGTCGGTTGCATATGCTCAACGCTCCTCATTCGCCCTAAAATCACCGATAGTGCCGCTACTCTGCCTGATTGTCTATTGATCTTGTTTGACTTCAAATTGATGTATTCTGACGATCGATAGTATTTATACAGGTACAATGCGGTGCAATTTACTCAAATGGAAATCGTTTTGTGCCTTAAATGACTAAATTCGGCCATAACATAGAACCGAGACTTAGTTGGATTAATAAACAAATAAAACTAAGTAAAATATTGCAATCAAGGTTATTAGGTGCTAAGTAGGGTGATTGCTAGTCTATTGAGCCAAACCACGATGTCTAATATTAAGATTTGCTCATAATTTGAATTTCAATCGAACAGACAGTCTGCCATGCGAATGGTCACCCTGATGAAATTCAATTGCATGACTGAGCTGGGCAAATGACTCAATCAGCCGATTAACTGAGGCGTACGAGCATAGTCGCCCAACTGAACCCAGTAGCAGGCTTAGTCACCCGACTGAACTCAATCGCTGGCTCCATCACCCGACTGAACTCAGTTGCTGAATCAGTCGCCCGATTGAACTCAATGCATGATAAGTCAACCGACTGAACTTAGTCATATGGTTCAATCACATGATTGAACTAGACTGATCTCAAACAGTGTAGAGTGAATTGGTTTCTGTTATGTGCTGATCTAATATGTATGTGACATGTGTTACAGATTTATGGCAGATCGGTGGACCATCAGCACCAAGCACAATATCTGTGCTCACTTGGACGCCACAACTCGGAATGCTGCCAAGTTTGCTGGCATTATTGCTTTTCTAAAGAGATCGAGGATTTATCGAGCAATATCTACACCGTGCACACCCTATAGGTCGATACAGCAGGCCTTCTGGGAAGGTGCTTCTGTTGACCGATCGACTGAGCCCTATAGTATACGTAGCTCCATATTTGGCCAGGAGATCAAGGTCACAACAGCTGATCTGAGACGGGCTCTTGATTTGGGAGATGATGCTGCTTATCCACCGACTACATCCTCTTACCGTAAGGGGATGCTTTCTTCGGATGAGGTACTCTAGGAAATCAATGCAGGTGTGCTTAATAAAAGAAACATGTGTCCCCAATTCAAGTGCCTAGCTCATGTTATACTGAAGTGAATTGCTTCAAGAAAGGGTGGATTTGATGACTTATCAGACCAAATCCAGAATGCGTACGTGGCACTGGTGCTAAATCACCCTTTCAGCTTCTCCAATATGATATTCTCATACTTGATCGAGAATCTTGAGGCCAAAGCCAAGGAAGGCTTCTGTATGTACCCAAGAGTTTTGTAGATGTTTGTAGATGAGAAGCTTCCTTTGCTACCCAAGGAGAGCCATGATGCAGTATCTCTCGAGATCATGGATGACACTACTCTCGGAGAATAAAGGTGTACAGGGGCAAGCAGGTAAAGCCCCCTGTAAATAGACTGTTTGGGCACTTAGCAAGAGAAGACTACGTGGCCCCAACTAGGTGAAAGTGGCGTCACGAGGAGAGTGATTCAGATGTATAGCAAATTGCTCTACCCTCCGATGATTCTGATGGTGATAATCATGATACTGATCAGGGAGGAGATGGTCAGGGTGGACCCAAACCAGCTCCTATACACACTGACTTTCAAATGGAGGAGGAGGAGTCAGAGGGAGAGTCTCTAGTGTGAACGGTGGGGAGCCGTGTCGTAGCCACAGAGAGAGGTATACGGGCGGTTGGTGGACGCCAAGGGGAGTCCGGGGATGTTGTTGCTGCTGATACTGATCCATCATATATCTCGGACCCACCCTGTAGCCAAGGGGGAGCCACATTTCCTAAAGGCACACGAATGAAGAGAATGGCATAACCCTATAGCAAGAAGGGGAAGAGACTGAAGTTCACCTTGACCTCTGCTACAACCACAACCACCACCTCAGCCACTACTGCTACCACCACTACACCTCCAGTCACTACCACACTTCCCTCCTATGAATCCAAGGATCGCAGACAGGAATTATCAGTGTTGGTCGAAGACAAGTCAACGTTTGCGAAATCAACGTTAGCTTGGTTTAATTATTTTGTAATAAATTTCAATATTAATGATGATTCAAAAACACACCAACAGAAACACAATTAACAATATATGTATTTCATTAAAATATGGTAATTATTATAAATGAATGATGATGAGATGGCTGCTATAAATGAATTGATGTGATGTTCGCTGTTTGTGGATTTGTTGTATTGCTATTGTTGTTGCCGTTCAATCAATCGTCTAATCAAGCATCCTTGAATCAAAACCTAGGATCCATTTATATAGACAATGATGTTTCTGTTATAGGAAACACCGGATCTCTTGGGATTGGATTTGTGTCAGTTAAGGAATCATCGGATTTCTTGGGATTCGCATAACTGCCTTGTTGACTTGTTGACTTGTAACACTTGCATTATACAAGTGTTTGGATTTCGCAGGATTAGTGTCTTCTGTAGGAATTTGTTCTTCCGTAGAAGTCTTGTTCTTTTGTAGATGTTTTCTTCTTCCGTAGGAATCTTGTACTTCTGAAGCAAACTTGTTCTTCAGTTTTGGTTGTTCATCCGCAGAGGATCTTCGGATGTAATGTTACTTGTAAGAAACATATCTACGGAAGAACAAAATGTTCATCCGCGGATATTTCTTACACTTGGTAAATTTCATAAACTGACCAAGAATAATGTTTGTACCTGTAAACATACATAAATCAACACACATATAATGGGTTAACCTATACATTTAATGCATACAGAATAATGAATTACAAACATTCATTACAGATATTAATTCAAGTACTAAACCTATACATAATGGACTAGATCTACTAATCGTAGACCTAACAATACTCCCCCTTAGGCTTAGATACTTGCAATCAGTTCTTCAAAACTGACAGTTCTTTCATCGTAGCCACCATCCTTGAGTTGAAGTATGATACAACATCCTTTTGATCATCGTACTTGTACTTGATCTCCATTCTGCATATCCTCTTCAGAGTCTCAAAGCTTAGGACCAAAATGTCATCTTCAGTTGTGAGTGTTTCCATAACACATTCATTGTTCACAATCTCCAACTCATCTTCTTCTTTTATTCGTAGTTCTTATATATTTTCAATGTTAGCTCCCTTTAGCATCCCAGCATTATACCTTCTTTTCTTGTATGCTTTTGCATGCAACTTATCTACAACTTGAATGATGTGAATGTACAAGCATAAGTCATTCTGAGCTTTTTCATCTGTCAGCTTTGGGAAGAATTTTTCATGTAAGAATGATGTGTAGCTTGGATGAAGCATTTTGATCTCTACAGGGTCAAAAATTCTTATTTTGTCACCTTTCCTTCCATCAGCGATTCTCAATAACACCAGTTCTTTTGTTTTCTCAACATATCCCCACTCAGTTATAGGAATAGTATATTGATTTCCTCCAATGACTTTGATTGCAGCTGTTTTCTTATTAGGACAACCAACTCACCTTAGAATTTCATCATCAACTAATGAGGAGGAGTTGGTGTCTGATCTTTTCTTTCTTTCTGATCTTCTTTTGTGCTCAACATCCTCTCTTTTTTGCTTCTCTAATCACATCATCATTAAATTTTGTCTTTAACTTTCCCACCAACACAGAGAAATCTCTTTCTCTTGAGTGAATTGGATAGTTAGACATTGTAAGATTCTGCAGACCTTTGATGTCTTTCTCATGAAGTCTCAGCACAGCCTCTGTATCATGAAAATATTGATTTCTTCTATAGGTTCTCTTGATAATTGCACAATCCCAGTCTGGATCAATTTTCCAGGCCATAATCCTGTTCTCTTCTTCAGAGCTGGGAGTTGTGATGTGATCATATAGCTTTATAAGAGTGATTTCTGTTCAGTGATCTCTCTAACAGTTGTCCCTATGGCCACACTTTCCCGGGAATGACATCTTCAGTTCAACAGTTATAGGATCAGCAGTGAGTTTGCTTTGTTGCACAAATGATGGATTTGGAGCTTCAGTTCTGAACCAGACTCCCGTATCAAGTTCAACATTCATCACATGTTCCATCATTCTTCTTAGTTCACCAACACTTCTTCTTTAAGCTTATGAGCCTTGTAATTGTGTCCCTGAAGCCAACATACCATATTGTACTTGGTGAGTTTAGCAGTGTCATAATGGCCTAGATCTTTCTTGATTTTCTGAATGGCTTGAAAAGAGGTGAATGCTTCATAATCACAGTTAGGAATCATAAATCTTGCAAACTCAAACTCCTTCAATGTGTTCTTCATCTCAGACATATTCATCCTTTCAACCATGTCATATGGAAATCCATGGGTGATTAGGGTCATAAACATAGCAGATTCAGGCCTTTCTTCCATGATGTCTTTTGTTGTAAGAAGAACATCAGTCTTTGATTCTTCTTCAGCTTTGTTTGGTTCATCTTCAATTAGCTCTTTCATTCAGCATCACACTCAGATTCACCAATAGCAGCTTGCTTTGATGTTAAATTTTCCATAGAAGGAGTGTGCTCAGAAGAGGTATGTCTTGACCGTTTAGGAGAGTCTTCAACATTGATTACTTGAATCTTTGTTGGGCCCAAATACTTCCTCTTCCTTAAGTATTGAATGAGTTGCTTAGAAGATTCAGCAGGTTTCTTTACTTGGTTTGATTCAAGATCACATATCTTTATTTTCAGTTTATCAATCTCTTCTTCTTTCCTTCTCAACAGAGCTGATTGATCATAGAGAGTGTCATTGATTTGAATAGTTTTCATTGTTAGTTTCTCATTTTCTTCTCTCTCTTTCTTTACTTCTTCTTTGAGTTTAGAGTCTTGTTGAAGAAGGGCATCAATCACTTCATTATTGCACACGACATCTTCTCTCAATCTTTTGATTCTTGATTCTAGTTGCATCAGCATTTCATCTTTTACTTTCATTATTCCTTTCAACTCTTGTATTCTTTGCTTTCTATTATTGGACTTCAATACAAGTTTGTTGTATTCAGCAATGAGATAACTCTTGCTGACAGGGATGTCAGAATCACTTAGATCCTCTTCATTGTATGTTATCATATCAACGTAGTTCTTTTCTTCTTGAATGTCAGCAGTTTCATCTTTAGCCTCCTCAGTATGAGCATTCACACTTTCTGAGCTTGAATATTTATCTTGTGATTGTTCAAGCTTATCATGATGAGATTGTGTTTCTAAATTCTTGTTGGACACTACAGGCTCTGTTTGATTAGATGCAACTGGTTCTTCATGATTGGAGAATGACAATGGGATTGTGCTTGCTTATGAGATTAGCTTAGTCTCACCAGAGTGGATTGAGTTTACTGACTGAGAAATAGAAATTGGTTCAGTATGTATACTCTCAGAAGATTGATAAGAGAGTGGTGAGATGGGCTGAGTGTTCTGACTGGCAGAGTGAGATTGTTGAGAGTGAACAGATAGGGTAGGTGAGATGGGTTTGTTATTTTGACTTGAGTGAGAAGGGAATTGTGGAGATTGTTGTTGATAGTGCATGGGTGATAAATTGGGTGAGTGTGTGGCTTGAACAAAGTTGGTTGGAGAGTCCTCTTGTTGATCTTCCCACACAAGCTCTTGAGGATATTCATAGTAGCATCAACCACATGTGAAAACATGGGCATGTCACCTCCTTCATATTTCCCAGATAATTTGTTCAATACGGATCTGCCAAGGTGTGCTTGAACAAACACACCACCATCCACAGTAGTTCTAGGCAGATCAGCATTAATGATTAGTTGCAGAAACTTTGGAAACGTATACATCTTATCAGCCTTCTGCACTCTGTTGGACCAAAAGAACCAATGAGCCTGATCAGAAAAACCTCTAAGTCCCACAGACATCACAACAACTGCTGAAGACTTGATCAGCTGTTTGACAAAGTCTGAAGACTGCAACAGTTGAAGAACTAAAGTACTGAAGAACAACAGCTGAAGTTCTAAAGTGCTGAAGACTTCAACAGCTGAAGACTAAAGTACTGAAGTACAACAGCTGAAGTATAAAGACTGAAGACATCAGCTGATGACAACAGCTGAAGCTCAAGTACAAGTACTGAAGCCTTCAGAGTTTGTTACAACAGCTGAAGAAGCATTGTTCAGTTGTTGTGATGGTTTACCTTTCAGTAGTTTTCTTTGTTTCAGTATTTGTAAAACAATTAAAGAGTATGTTCTTCAGTTGTTATAGATTCAGTAGTTTCTTTTCAGTAGTTGTAATAATAGTTAACACTTAGCATTTTTGTAAGAAGATGTCAGCTATTTGACATCTTCAGTAGTTGTGTTAACTATCAGCAGTTTGTAATAAATTCTGTTAGATGTCACTATCAAGTGACATCAGCAGACGTCACATCTCTTATATAAGAGGTGTTGACCTAATTGTAATTGTGATATTCCGTTACCACGAAAGCGAATATTGGATGAAATATTATTTGCAGAATTCTCTGTCTATAACCGTTTTTGTTCTTACATTGAATATCTCTTTGTTCTTGTGAATTGGCTAATTCATTGTTAGAATTCCGCTGCTATACTCTCTAATCAATCAAACGTAGATCACTGATCGTAACAAGTGGTATCAGAGCTGGTTAATCATTGATCGATCTAACAATTGATCATTGAAACTGCTAATTGATATCTATGTTTGATTGAATTAGCATATTTGCAAGAACTGGTTATAGATTATTGAATTTCTGACGCTTTCGTTCATTTATTTTGAGATCTCTCTTGGTTCAATGGTTGTTGTGTTTTTGCTCTAAATCTGTTATAGCTTAATTGAATTTGATTGAATCCGAGATGACTACTCCTTCTAATGATCCTCACAATACCGTTCCTCAACCAAGCCCCCGATGCTGGTTAGGACTGAGTATAACATATGGCAGCGAAGAATGCTTCATCACCTGTCTGTTAACAGTTCAGGTTGTTGGACATCTGTGGTACATGGACCACATAAGCCTATGGTGAACAATCCGGAAACCAATCAAATGGTTCCGAAGAATAAGGAACAATACTCTGATGAAGATCGGAAACTGTTTGAGATTGATGCTAAAGCCCGTGGAATTCTGGCCATGGCACTGCCTAATCAAATCTATTCAGTGCTTATGCATCATGAAACAGCTCATGATCTCTGGAATGCCCTGAAGGAACAATTCGGTGGCACAGATGAGGTCTTAGCAAACAACAGAGAAATCCTTGCCCAACAATATGAGACATTCTCTCATAGAAAGGGTGAGACACTGACTCAACAGTTTGAGCGTTTTTCCTGCTTGATCTCTGAGCTGAAAATGGTGAAACAGGAATACACCAACAGCCAGATGAATAACAGGTTCCTCAGATCACTGCTCGAGAGATGGGACACATACACTATTGTCCTACGCTCCAGTACAAATCTGGATAGCCTATCTCTCACCCAACTTTATGGGAAACTACTTACATTCGAAAGAGAGATAGAGCAGAAAAGGAAACTGTCCTCATCAGGAAAGCTCACTGATGACTTTGTACCAGGGAATACTGCCTTGGTTGGTCATGAGTCAGAATATGCTGCATCTGAAAGCAATTATGATGAGCATATTGAGATCTCTTCAAATAGTTCTGATCATGCATTTGTTGGTATTGATAGTCATTCTGGCAGTAATAGTGACAATCTATGCTTTATCATGGATGATTTGAAAGGAATAGCTGATGATGATCTAGAAGAGATGGATATTCTGAGCCAAATGGCACTGATTAATATCAGATCTCAGAAGTTCTACAAGAGAACTGGCAGGAAATTTCCTGGACTCTCTTGCAAAACCAAAGTTGGTTTTGACAAGAGTAAGTTGAGGTGTCACAAATACCAAAGGCTGGGACACTTTGCAAGAGAGTGTAGATCAACTGGATCTAACTCTTCTGCACCCTTTGTGACTTTTCCTAGTACTAGTCCACAAAACAGAGGGCAACATCCTGCTGGTTCTGGTCATCATTCACACCCTAGATCTCCCGCATACTTTGTCCCCTAGGGTCCAATGTCATATCCTTTTCCCTGCTATTACTTGCCTCAGTCTAATCCGGTTCAAGCTCCCATTTCACAACAATCACATGCATTGCCTGAACCTCAACCTTCCCAATCTCATCAACAAATCAACCTCAACAACACAGCTTCTTCACCCCAGGAGTTGTTGACTGGAGCAGTTTACCAGATGATGTGTCTAGTCATGAACAACTGTTCACTGGTGCTGGTCAACATGGTGGTGACAGTCCCTTTGGAAATCTAGCTCTTATGGCTTTGGATTCTGCTGATACTTCATCCTCTAATGCCTCTATACCAAAGGTATCACAGGTATCCTCTGAGGCAAAAGCCAACTATGTTCTGAATCATGCATAGCCACATTTGCATCTATTAGAGAAGCAAATGTAGCTTTAATAAACAATAACATTGAGCTAGAACAAACAATTTCCAAAAGCAAAGCTGAATTTGAGTCTGTGCTTAATGATAAGAATGATGAGATTTACAAACCTAAATGCCAAATCACTGATGATAAGGCTAGGGAAGAGATACTTCTAGAGAAGTATAGAGATCTCAAGGAAACACTTGCAACTACCCAGGTAGAGTGTGATCGATGGGTAAATTCTTGCAAGGGTTTTGAAATGCTTCTTAGTAAGCAATCTGCTTCCAATATGAAGTTTGGCATTGGTATAATCACACTGCTCCACCTACAGATTTTACTCCCAGAGCAGAGTAGAATCTGATGGTGAGAGCAATAACCAATCCATTTCATCATGTGATCTACTTTCTGATACAGCACCATCAGAAGTAGAGGTCAGCACTAAGCCCTCTCAGAACCTATCAGCTGATGTTGATGGTTCCACTGCTGACACTCACATGATCAAAGAGTTGATCAACTCAGGAGTTAATTCTGAAAGTCCTGAAAGGACTGGAGAGCAAGATTTAACACCTGAAGTTCAAACTCCAACTACTGTCAGTACTGAGAGAAGAAGAAAACTATCAGTAGAAAGAGTTTGAAGACTACTAAAGAGGAATCAAGAAAGCAAACAATGCTTCCAAAGTACTGAAGAGCAAGTCTTCAGTAGTTTCATCCTCTTTAGTTGATAATCAACATAAGATGAGAAGAAACCATGTGAAGTATGTGGCTTGTTCAATCATCTTACAGATGATTGTTGGTACAAAAGAGGATCCAAACTCAAACATAAAGAGGAAATTAAAGAGAAAATGGTTAAAATGAAAACTGAGTTTGAAGCCACATTTGTATCAGCAACATCAAATCCTGTAACCCTTAAGTCCATAAAGAAATCCAAAAAGGAAGGGTTAAACAGGTAACAGCTGAGATTGCTCAAAAGAAGCAGGTGCAACATAGGAACTTATCAAACTCCAATGCCAATGTGTCTGAAGAGCTGAAAGCTTTATCACAAAATCAGACACAGCTGGTTATGATGGTTCAACATCTATTGGGAAGAGTTAACCAATTAGATGTTCCTATGTTGAAACCACAGAAAAGGAGGTCCAAGCCAAAGGATTCCTCTTCTTCACCATCTTCTTCCTCTCAGGCTGTTGTTTCCATCAAACCTGTTAGTTTACCATCTGTTGATGAGAACAGGCCCAAAACCAAAAAGGTTTGGGTCTCCAAAACTAACTGATTGTTTATAATTGTAGGGTTCTTCAACATGCCAAAGTAGCATCTGGTATGTAGACAGTGGGGATCTATGCACATGACTGGGAACAGCTCTCTTCTTCATGACTACTCTCAAGGAAAGAAGGGGTTTGTTTCTTTTGGCAATGATGCTAGGGGTTACATCATTGGAAAAGGCTGTCTCCAATGGAGAATTAAAGTTTGATGATGTTAATCATGTGGAAAATCTCAAGTACAATCTCTTGAGTGTCAGTCAAATGTGTGATAAAGGCCATGTTGCTCTTTTCACCAGTCAGAACTATAGGATTCTGTCATCCAAAGTTTTGCATTTGATTGATAAGGTGTTGGATGATCACACTCTCCTGAGAGCCAACAGGACAGGAAGAGTGTATGCCTTAGATCTTTCCAAGAAAATAGATCTCAGAGGCCATCCTTGCCTATTTTCCAAAGCCTCTCCTCAAGAATCTAAACTGTGGCACAGAAGGCTGGGTCATGTTAATTTCAAAAACATGAATCAGCTGATCCACAATAGTTTAGTCAGAGGCTTACCAATAAAGGAGTTCCACTGTGATGAAACCTGCATTGCTTGTTTAAAAGGAAAACAACACAAAGTCACATTCCCTCCTATTGAAGAGCCTAAGTCCACTGCCTGCTTGCAATTACTGCATATGGATCTATTTGGTCCTGTGAGAGTGATGAGCATGGCAAAGAAGAAATACTGTCTGGTAATTATGGATGATTACTCTAGATTTGTATGGACTTTCTTTCTACATTCAAAGGATGAGGTTGCTCAGAAGATTATTCACTTTGTGTTGTATGTTGAGAAGCAGTATTCCCTTCAGTCAAGTGTATAAGGAGTGACAATGGAACTGAATTCAAAAACCATACACTTGATGACTTCTATCTTTCAAAGGGAATCAAAAGGCAGTTTAGCATCCCACGGACTCCAGAACAAAATGGAGTAGTGGAGAGGAAGAACAGGACCCTAATTGAAGTTGCAAGGTCCATGTTGCTGACTCTGGTTTGTCACTGACCTTTTGGGCTGAAGCTGTTAACACAGCTTGCTATGTGCAGAATAGAGCCTTAGTAAATCAGAGGTTTATGAAGACTCCATATGAAGTTCTCCATCACTTGGCTCCTCTAATTTCATTTTTCAAAGCATTTGGGTGTCCCTGTTTTATTCTCAACAAAAAGGATCAACTCCAAAAATTGATCCTAAGGTGGATGCAGGCTATTTTGTTGGTTATTCATCTACTTGCAAGGCATACAGAGTCTTCAACTGAAGAACAAAGATAGTTGAAGAGACTTTGCATGTGAAGTTTAATGAATCTCCTATGACAAGATTCCACAAAACCCTGTGGAGTTATTTGATTTGGACATACTGCAATATGTTCCTTATCAACCTCCAGCTGTTGCAGATCATGTGGATAAATCATCTTCTGCAGCATGTCTTCCACCTGGTGGTATTGATGATGATGATGATAATATCAATACTCACCTATTCAAGTTTAGTGACCAACTGCCTGTGTCTGCTAAATTGATGTCCTGTAGCTTCAGCAGTTCCATCCACAACAAGCTGATGAGATCTCTGATTCCTCTACATCTTTTGAGTTACCATCCAATTCTTGTTCCAAGAGTCTGCATCAACATCTGCTGCTGCTGAAGGTCCTACAAACACTTGCACAGATCTCATTGTTTATCAAGAACTGAAGAATCAACCAATGTCTTAAATTATTGGTGTATCAATGCTGGCATCTCAACCAGAAGTCAATTGTCTAACTTGTGATTCTATGCTCTCTTCATCGTCAGCAGAGCCAAAGAACTATCATGTTGCTTTGAGAGACAATGGATGGGTGGAAGCCATGCAGCTTGAGCTACTTCAGTTCAAGAAACAGCAAGTGTGGGAACTGGTTCCTCTTCCCCCAGGTAAGTGTGCAATGGCACTAAATGGGTGTTTAGGAATAAAACTGATGAAAATGGGCTTATTGTTAACAACAAGGCTACACTGTTGTACAGGGGTTTTCACAAGAAGAAGGTATTGATTATGATGAAACCTTTGCCCCTGTAGCCAGACTAGAGGCAATTAGATTGTTTTTGCCTATGCTGCAATCCAGAATCTTAAAGTTTTTCAAATGGATGTCAAAAGTGCATTTTTATATGGTAAAATAAAGGAAGAAGTTTATGTGTGTCAACCACCAGGTTTTGAGGATAATAACATCCTGAATGGGTGTATAAACTTGATAAGGCTCTTTATGGGTTGAAACAAGCTCTTAGAGCCTGGTATGAGACACTTTCCACTTTTCTTCTTAAGAATAATTTCACTAGAGGCTCCATTGATAAAACTTTGTTTATTAAGAAGGTGGATCAGCATAAGCTACTTGTTCAGATTTATGTTGATGATATCATTTTTGCATCCTCTGATCCCCAGTTGTGTGATGATTTTACAACATTAATGAAAAAGAGGTTTGAAATGAGTGCAATGGGAGAATTACAGTTCTTTCTAGGCTTGCAAATTAAACAAAAGGCTGATGGAACCTTTATTCATCAGTCAAAATATACAAAAGATCTTTTGAATAAGTTTGATTTACAAAACTGTAAGCCCTGTTCTACTCCCATGTGCAACACCATACACTGGATGCAGATCAGAAAGGTAAAGCTGTTGATGAAACACTTTACAGATGTATGATTGGGTCCTTGATGTATTTAACAGCTTCTAGACCAGATATCATGTTTGCTACTTGTGTCTGTGCCAGATTTCAGGCTGCTCCTAAAGAGTCTCATTTGATTGTAGTCAAGAGGATCTTTAGATATTTGCAAGGTACACAATCTCTAGGTTTATGGTATTCCACTGGACACTCTTACAAATTAGTTGCTTTTTCAGATAGTGACTATGCAGGTGCAAGTTAACTAGAAAGTCAACTTCTGGTGGTTGTCAATTCCTAGGCAACTGTTTGATTTCTTGGCAGAGTAAGAAACAAACATCTGTTGCTACATCAACTGCTGAAGCCGAGTACATTGTTGCTGCAAGTTGTACTTCTCAGGTACTCTGGCTTCAGAACCAACTTCTGGATTATGGCATTACAGAGACTAAGACTTCATTATTAATGGATAGTGCTTCAGCTCTGTGTATTGTCAAAAATCCAGTCCAGCACTCTAGGACCAACATATAGAGATCAGACATCACTTTATTCGGGATTGTTTTGAAAAAGGTCTGATTGATCCTAAGTTTGTGCCTAGTGCTGATGAGCTTGCAGATATTTTTACTAAGCCTTTGGATAGTTCTACTTTCCAAAACCTTGTGTTAAGGCTTGGTATGCTGCAGCTAGAATAAGTGATAACTACTGATGATCTCAGTAAATAAGTACTAATGATCATTAGTTACCATATCACATATTGTACTGCTTCTGTTACAACAACTGATAAAGTAACAACTACTGATGTAGTTGTAACTACTGATGTCGTCAAAACAGATAAGTACTGATGTCCTATGAAACAACTGAAAACAGCAAAAAGGCTGATGAGTAAGTGTTGAGGACAGTATGAAACAGCTGAAAGGCTATGAATTGACGAAAACTACTAATGAGAACTTTCTCTTCAGTTGTTTCTACAACTGCTGTTTCATCCTAAACAACTGATGACAAAACCATGTCTTCAGTAGTTTCACAACTACTGATGACTAATACCAAGTCATCAGCTGTTTACAACAACTGATGACAAAACCATGTCTTCAGTAGTTTCACAACTACTGATGACTAATACCAAGTCATCAGCTGTTTACAACAACTGATGACAAAACCATGTCTTCAGTAGTTTCACAACTACTGATGACTAATACCAAGTTATCAGTTGTTTTCAAACATCTGAAGTTAAAACCATGGTCTTCAGTAGTTTTATAACTGTTGATGCCTAAAACCACGACTTCAGCTGTTCAACGTCTGAAAGGGTAATACCATGTCAACAGTCGTTTTAAAACTACTGATGACTAAAACCAAACCCTTCAGTCATTTTCTAACCCGTACCCTATAAATATCCCCGACCTAATCCTTCAGAGCCTCATCTTCTTCAAACCTAACGTTCATATCTCCAAAACTTCTCTCTCATTAATGGCGACCATGCAGCTCAAACTGCGACACAACTGTGTAGCTTACCTCACCAAATCGCTATTCTGGGCTAAGTTCGATAATGCTATTGATCTTATGGTCCAGTCACCCTACAAAACGGCCTTTCTTCTCAATCCAATCCTTCATGCCGAATCCCTTAACCAGTTTTGGATGAACGTCACCCTCACCACTGGGGAGAACAACACAGAGTCTCTCCAGTCGGTCGTCAACAAACACCAAGTGGTCATCACTCCCGATATACTTCGTCAAACCCTACACCTGGATGATGCCACTTTTCCTGCTGGATATCCAAAGGGCACAACTGATTTATCCTTTGCCCACCATGGATATCAGGGAAACCTTAGTGCCTCCACCATACCGAAGAAACATTTCCATGATGTTGAACGTCTCATATTTCACATGGTAATGTCTGTTTGGCTCCTAAGACTTCCTCTTGGGATCAAATGTCTACAAGGTGGCAGCAGGTACTATTCTCTATCCTTGAGCAACAGAACCTAAACTTCTCTGAAATCATTTTTCTGGAACTTATGGACATGGCCTCAAAAACTATTTCTAACCGCTGGATATTATATCCTCGGTTCATTATGGCCATAATAGAGAATCAGCTAAAAGCTGAGGGACTTGTTGGTCTCGGAGTCCCTGCAACGGCTGTATTGCCTGAAGTATACTCCAGGCACAACTCTGACCAAACGTTGAAACAGGCTGCCAGGCTGCGAAAACCCACGCAGTTGGAACCCACAGCCACCACCTCCAGAACCAAAGTCCCCACTACACCCAAATCCAAAAAGCCAAAAAAGGCTACACAGGGAGATGAGTCCCCTAAGGATGCCCCTGTACCACAAACACAGGAACCACACACTGGTCTTAACCCCCCAGTTGTGACACTGACTCAACCAGCCACAGTCGCACAGGTATCCTCTCAACAGGATCCTATTGCAACCAACATTGGGGAACCTACACTGCTGGAACCTATCTCCCTTGAGAGGGTTACCATTAAAGTGCACCATTCACCCCGGGTGCAATCTGCTTCCACCCAATCACCACATGCAACCGCCCCTTAAAGGCCTACATTACTTGTTGCACAAGTGCTGACTCAGTTGCACTCCTCACCCCCTCCCTAGATACCAATTACAACTGGGAATACTTCTACCATTGAGGGGGAGGACCAAAGTGCAGCTGAGAACCCACAGCATAGGGGTTACAATGTTCCTTCTCCTAGTGTAGCAATGGAGATTGGAACTTCTGGTGAGGCTGCCACTTCTCCTGCTTCAGCATATGATCAGGTTGTAGTTGGTACCATTACTAAGACCTTACCAGAGTCAACTCCTAATGAAGGACAAAGTCCTGAGGCAGGAAGTCCCTAGTTCCAAGACAAAGGGGCACATGCTACAACTGAGCTACACTCAGTGCATGTTCATCCTGATCCTATCAGGAGGTCAGGTGATTCAGTAACTACTGATGATGACCTGGGCTTCTTTTACGATGTAATCGCCCAAAACACCATCCTGGAAGAGGAGGTGAGCAGACTCAAAGAGCTGCTTGCCAAAACTTCTAAGAAACAAAGACCATCTGCCTCTACCACCTCACAGATGGCACCTTTATCTGAAGGTCTCACAAACACTGAGCCACTCCCAACAACTCAGCCACCTGCCTCTACTTCTGGCACTATTTCTCAGGAACAGAACCCTCCTGAGCAAATAGTTGCTATCCTTCAAAATTCCCTCCCTCTCATCACACCCATAATCACTGACATAGTGATCAAAGCCATTGATGAGAGGCTTTCCTTGTAATACAACCATTGATAGAGGAGGTTTTGGGCAAACAACTTTCTGGCAATCAACCCCTTGCAACCAATGCAACCAAAAAGAAACAGAAGGGATAGTAGTGGAAAAGGAGTTGGAGTTGAATGTGGAGACCGATAAAGAGAAGGAAAAAGAGAAAGCCTTGGAGCTACTGATAAAAGAGGCTGATGCCGAACACAGCAGATCAATGGACAACATCATTGATCAGCTGTTTAGGCAAGGCCATGACACCGATAAACTTGACTCTGAGATTCGATGATTAGATTGAAGAATCCAGAATAGATGGGCAAGTTATGAAGTGTTAGAAAGAGAAAGGCTTGAGATCATGATTAGATTTATTGCAAAATATCTTGGAAGATCAATGATCGAAATCAAAGCTTGGTCCAGGACAGTATCTTGGCAATCACCACCAAGATCTGTTCGTCTGAAGCATATACTAAGGGACTTGTTATTGAAGCTTTGAATGAAGCGGGTGCTGGGAGCAGGACTGAGCTAGCCAAGCAATCAAAAGCCACACTCACCTCAAAAATGCTAGAACAGCCTGTCAACATTCCCACACCAAAACCACCCAAAACACAACCCACCAAACCAACTCCCTTACCCTCAAAACCCATAGCCGATGATATACCCTTGAAGAAGAAGAGAAGGGTATTGAGGCTAGAAGATGATGAAGAAGATGATGAAGATAGGCTGCCACTCTCAGCTATGATTCAGTTGCCTAAGGCCACAAGTCACTCCTCAGCAATTACTCCTGAATTCCAAAGACAAATGGTTAAAGTGAAGCTAGAAGAAGAAGAGCTTCATAAACAGCATGATGAGGAATTGCTTAAGAGAGTTGACAAAGCTTATGCAGCCACATCTTCTATCATCAATATGAAGAAACAAGCCCTCAGACTTTACACTCTCAAGCATACCTTTCAATATCAAAAGGAAAGAGTGAGGATTTGGCCTGATCCCAGGGTGTCTCACAGAATTCATAAGAAAAACATACCTCAGAGATACATTAGCCAGGTGAAAAAGATCGTAGATGAAGTGATCTCTCTGGTCTTTGTAGTTTCACCCTGGGAAATCCTAGAGGACTTCAAGAAAGCCTATAAAGCTAATCTAACCCCTCAGAAAATGCTGGAAAACAAAATAGTGAAAAAGGGGTTAGTTTACAAGAGGCTTGAGGAAGTCAGGAAAAATGAGCTCCAGTTGTTCCTAGAGGGTAATCACCCGGATGAGTTTGCTTACAGAATAATAACAACTGTGGAGCTAAAGAATGGGAAACAGGCCAAATACATGTCTGAGTATTATGGGCCTGAATCATTGTTTGAAGGAGGTGCTGAAGAGCTAACCATGGAGGAACAAATCACCTTCCTTGAGGCCTACACAAGAGAGTCGTACAGACTCATCATGGGAAATAGATCTCATGAATGGGGTAACAACTCTGTGTCCAATTCCCCAAAACAGAGTTCCCATTCATACTTTGCCAAACAAATTTTTTAGACTTCTTCCCTGGCTGTGCTTAAAAAAGGGTCGCTTCTGAGCTGATCTAGAAGACAAAAAAACCAACATTTCTTCCATAATAAGTGGGACAACTCTAATAAGTTTAGAGGTTTTGGCTGCATTGGTTCAGGGGGAGTTTGTTGGACCAAAAGAACCAATGAGCCTGATCAGAAAAACCTCTAAGTCCCACAGACATCACAACAACTGCTGAAGACTTGATCAACTGTTTGACAAAGTCTGAAGACTGCAACAGCTGAAGAACTAAAGTACTGAAGAACAACAGCTGAAGTTCTAAAGTGCTGAAGACTAAAGTACTGAACTACAACAGCTGAAGTATAAAGACTGAAGACATCAGCTGATCTGAAGCTCAAGTACAAGTACTGAAGCCTTCAGAGTTTGTTACAACAGCTGAAGAAGCATTCTTCAGTTGTTGTGATGGTTTACCTTTCAGTAGTTTTCTTTGTTTCAGTATTTGTAAAACAATTAAGAGTATGATCTTCAGTTGTTATAGATTCAGTAGTTTCTTTTTCAGTTTTGTAATAATAGTTAAAACTTAGCATTTTGTAAGAAGATGTCAGCTGTTTGACATCTTCAGTAGTTGTGTTAACTATCAGCAGTTTGTAATAATTCTGTTAGATGTCACTATCAAGTGACATCAGCAGACGTCACATCTCTCTTTATATAAGGGGTTGGCCTAATTGTAATTGTGATATTCCGTTACCACGAAAGCGAATTTGATGAAATATTATTTGCAGAATTCTCTGTCTATAACCGTTTTTGTTCTTACATTGAATCTTCTTTGTTCTTGTGAATTGGCAAATTCATTGTTAGAATTCCGCTGCTATACTCTCTAATCAATCAAATGTAGATCACTGATCGTAACATCAGCCTTCTGCACTCTGATGTGATCACATAAGCAGTTGAAGATGTACTTGAGTAATTGTAGGTTCTTCCCTTAAAGACACAATAATCCCAGAAGAAATATGCTTGAAAATCTGTCAAGACCAGATTTTTTTGTTTGAGATGCACTTAGATAAGTGTGACAGAGAAATCTGTATGGCTTGCAGAGTCTTCCTTTCTTGATTTCTCCCTTCTCGAAATCACCGTCATAGCCCATCAGGAGAAAAACTTTCTCAATGTATTTGTTTTCAAACACATCCGGATGACCAGCTTCAACATCTCCCAACTCAAGACCCCTTCTTATTGTTTGTTCATCAATTCTCAGCCTTCGATTCTTATATCAGCAACAATAACTCGACCATCTTCCTCTATATGGGCGGAGTTCCAAAAATCAGTGATGTGCGATTGGTGAGTCACAGGCTCTGCTGATAAGGCATAGAACAGCCTAGATCTTCTTAGGTATCAAATAATATCTTGACACCCTTCTGAAGTAGGGTCGTCTAGTTTAAGAAAGCATACACATTGTGCTCTCTCGCAATCGATTATCCATCTATTCATAAGAAAAATTTCGTTAGAATCATATTATTGATATGAGATACGAACATTGTGAGATTAAAATGAAACTCAAAAACATTCTTGAATATCCCAACATGTTTTACCTTGAAAACAGCGTTTAAGAACACAGATATATGTTTATTTAATGTTTTGATTTGGTAAGATTTGAATGTTATGAAAGAGGGAAAAGTTTGTTAAGGGTGTGTTTTTCTAGGTCTGAAAAAGTGAACTAAAAAAGCGAATAATGATGTTTGAAGTAAAAAAACATCATCCATACCCTCGGACACCTTAAGTTTATCACATTAAAGAGGTGGGGCCCTCAACAAATTCTTCCGCAGATCATCTACGAATCTCATAAATCATTTGCGGATGACTTAACGACATCTGCTGATGAAATATAACTTACATTTTCACAGATTACCAAACTATGAAATTAAATTATTTGTAATCTTTGTTCATCCGTAGTTTACCAATCTACAGATAAATATTTAAATTTTCAACACTGTAGCTTTTGTTGATGCTTATGATGGCATTATAGCTTCTGCTGATGCTTATGATGGCACTGTAGCTTCTGCTGATGCTTATGATGGCATTGTAGCTTTTGCTGATGCTTATGATGGCACTGTGCAGAGAATTATTATTGTATGGTCCAAGTCCATTGCTTAGAACCATTTATTGCTTTTGGACCTTGTTGACTTTGTATACATGACATTTAGCACCAGAAGGTTTAAAATGATTTTAAAGAAAATTTCATGTATCCAGGAGCTAAGATGGTGCTCAGATTTCAATTCCTTCAAATTGATAATGAAATAGACAAAGCTGTTGATTGATAAATTTAACTTCGCGTATTTCTACTCCCCCTAAATTTGTGATTAATGATGACATTAAGCATTTATCGTAAATTTCTAAGAAGAATAACATGAGTGACATTTACGTGTAATGATGAGCAGACATATATCACATATGATGGGATCATACTATAATACAATGCCTCTTCCTGATGAGTTATTTTGTTGAATTGATTCCTAAACAAAGTTCTGATTGCAAGTATATTGTCCACTTAAATCCATACAAGAGCTCATGTATCAACTAGGCATGATGTTTATCATGTTTTGAGATTGATTTGGAATTAACTGTTATGGGCTTCACATTCAATTCATAAAGATTTTGTCCTCCCTTTGCAAGACAAATCATCACTTTTTCACACTCAAGAACTATGTATTTTAAGTTATAAGATCTATGTTGAGCTGCAGTTGGCATCTCATTAATGCAATGATGTAGAAGCTCTAGATTAATTTACAATTGATCACATAGGATTCATTTGAGAGCTTATTTATGATCATCATTAGGTCACTAGGTCTTTACTCACATAAAAAAAAGGTGCCTTTAACCCAGGTCTTTGTTTACACAAAACAGAGGGATGATGAGGATCATGATCTTTTCACCTTTGATATCTGATATACAGTATGGTGATCATACACCCTGGTCTTTGTATACACAAAACAGAGAGAGTATGATTTGCAAAGATAGATATTATAAAGTGTTGATACATAGTGTGTTTAGATGAGTGATTTGGTCACATCAGAATTAGACTCACTTTGTATTCTCAAAATGAAGTTTCCCACAAACAATCATTTAGCATTATGTATGGCATGCACTCAGTGTAGTTTCCACTCAAGATGAATCTACTCATATATCAAGAAACTTGATTTGATTTATTGTTAATTAATGAATTCAGGATTAAGCAAAGATATAGTGTACTATCATTTCCCAAGCATATATCATGCAAAAGCATCATTACACAAAGTATTTTGTTTGTTTAAACTGATTAATCTAAGTTAATCATGCTTAGAGACTCAACTAAAAAATTAAATCTGATTGAATCAAAGGCTTTAGTGAATAAATCAACAAGCTGATTTGTTGTATCCACTTTGACTAACTTAATCATCTCTTTTCTGAGCATCTTTCAGAAAATGATATATTATCTCAATATGTTTTGTTTTACTATGTTGCATAGGATTAGCAGTTATAAACATAGCAGTAGAACTGTCTATATAAATTGAAGTTTGAAGGAAGTTGTAACCATAGTCAAGCAATTGGTTTTGCAACAAAAGGACTTGAGAGCAAGCAGCTGAAGCAGCTATGTACTCAACCTCAGCTGTGGATATAGATACATTGGTTTGTTTCTTGCACTACCATGATACTAGCCTTGGTCCGATGAATTGACATCCACTAGTTATTGATTTTCTGTTACTGTTACATCCACCATAGTAACTGTCTGAGTATGAGTAGAGTGTAAAGTCTCCATCCTTTGGATACCAAAGACCAAGTCCTGGTTTTCCTTTGAGGTATCTAAAGATCCTTTTTACAGCATTCAGATGAGACTCCTTTGGATCAGATTGGTACCTAGCACACACACAGCAAACATAATGTCAGGTCTACTCGCAGATAGATACATAAGTTTACCTATCATTGATCTATATAATTTTTTATCAATAGATTTTCCTGAATGATCAGGAAAAATCTTGTCAATTATTGATGCTGGTGTGTTGCATGAGGATACTTCAGCAAGATTGTATTTCTTCAAAATTTGATGTATGTATTTTTCTTGATTGATAAATATCCCATCTGGTTTTTGATGAACTTGAAGACCAAGAAAGAAGGTTAATTCACCCATTGAAGTCATCTGAAATTCAGATTTCATCAGCTCTTCGAAATTCACACACAGTTTCTTGTTAGTTGAGCCAAATATAATGTCATCAACATATATTTGAACAACTAAGAAGATCTTGATGTTCTTGTTTGAGAAAGAGTGTCTAATCAATGGTTCCTCTTTTGTAGCCATGCTTGAGTAAGAAAGATGATAGTGTTCACACCACTTTCTTGGTGCTTGATAAAGACCATACAAGGCTTTGTCTAGTTTGTATACCCTATGGGGGTAATGAGGATCTTCAAAACTAGGGGGTTGTGACACATAAACTTCCTCATCAATCTTCCCATATAGGAATGCACACTTGACATCCATCTGATAGATAGTGAACTTCTTATATGATGCATAAGCTAGAAACACTCTTATGGCCTCAATTCTTGCAACTGGTGCAAAAAATTCATCATAATTTATTCCTTCTTCTTGTGTGTATCATTGTGCAATTAACCTTGCTTTATTTCTTACTATAATCCCATATCATCCAGTATGGTTTTGTATAGCCACCTTGTGCTAATAGGATGTTGTCCTCAGGCAAATCAACTAGGGACCATACCTTTTGCTTTCTAAATTGTTGAAGCTCTTCTTGCAAGCTTCAATCCAACTATTGTCTTTTAAAGCAGCAGTGATGTTTGGAGGGACTACTTGAGAAGAAAACAACTGAAGACACAAGGTTGGAAGTACCACTTTGGCTCCTTGTAGTTCTCTTTGTAGGATCTCCAATTATGGTGTTGACTGGACGTCTTATGGATTCTCATTGATGATGAGTTGATTCAATTGGCATGGATGATTCAAGATTAGTCATTTCCATTGCTTCAGACTGATCCAACCCAGGTTAGAGTTTAAGAAATAGTCAAAATGTTCAACATTAGGTGAGGGATCATGAGTGTCTTCTGTATGGGCTGTAGAAGCATCTCCAGTATCGGTTTTCTCTTCCATAGGAGTTACAAGAACTTCTCCGGAATCATTTTGCTCTTCAGTAGGAGTTACAGGAACTTCTCCGAAATCATTTTGCTCTTCAGTAGGAGTTACAGGAACCTCTCCGCAATCATTTTGCTCTTCAGTACGAGTTACAGGAACTTCTCTGGAAACATTTTGCTCTTCAGTAGGAGTTACAGGACTTCTCCGAAACCATTTTCAATATTTTGTTGTATTCACTTGAGAACATGGATTAGTTGAAGGGACAGCATTCACATCTCCGGATGCACCATCTTTATTTCCACATGTAGTGTCTTTAGCTGCTGCTGATGTGTTTCCACCCAAGTATGGGTGAATCCTTGGAGGATGAGCAGATAATGTTACTTCACTCATATGAGGTGGAACAAATGGATAGCAAACTTCATCAGATCTTGCAGTGTTCAAATAATCATAGTTAAATAATTTGGTTAAAGCATCTATGTCAAACAACCATGATGAACCTTTAGCAGACTTGGTAGATACAGATTCATCAAAGGAGACATTAGGAGTTTCTTCCACAATGTTATGTTGAGGAATATAAACCCCATAGGATTTAGATGTTGAAGAGTATCCAACAATCATATGCTTTTTCTAAAAATTTTCCCAATGACTCTTTTATGTTTAAAAAAATACATGACATCCAAAGACTTTAATATATCCTATGTATGGTTTCCTTTTAAACAAGAGCTCACAAGGAGTTTTGTTATGTTCTTTGACAATTAATGTTCTGTTTTGGACATTGCATGTAGTATTCACAGCCTCAGCCCAAAAAGTGATGGGCAATTGTGAATCAGCTAGCATTGTTCTGGCTGCTTCAATGAGAGTTTTGTTTCTTCTTTCAGCCACTCCATTTTGTTATGGAGTTCTTGGTGCACTGAATAGCCTTGCAATACCTTTGCCCCATCAAAAGGAATCCATTTCAAAATTGACAATTCAGTACCATTGTCACTCCTAAAATTTTAACTTTTGGATCAAGTTGATTCTCAATCTTGATCACAAAGTCCATAATGTTTCTGATGTTTCACTTTTTTGTTTTAAGAAAAAGACCCATGTGAATCTGGTGAAATCATCAACTATCACCAAACAATATTGCCTTTTTCCAATGCTCATCACATTGGTAGGACCAAACAGATCCATATGAAGCAATTTGAGTGGTGTAGTATTAGTATTGATAATTTTGGATTTATGTGACACTCTATGTTGTTTTCCTTTGTAACAAGAAGAACAGTGGGTTGAGCAATGAAATTCTTTGTTTGGCAATCCAATGACCAGTTCATTTTTCACCAATTTATTCATGTTCTTCATGTTAGAATGGACAAGCCTTCTGTGCCATAATTGAGATACATCTTCTAATAGCTTAGATAAAAGGCATGTTTCATGTTTTATGAGAGATGTGTTATTCATATCTAAAACATAAAAGTTTCCTTGTCTTGCAGTTTGAGGAGGATCCATTCTTCTGGAACATTAAAACCTGGCTTAAGAATATAACAACTAGTATTATCAAACAATGTGATATAATTTTGATCACAAATTTAAGACACACTAAGTAGATTATACTGTAAATTTTCACAATAATTTACTTTCTCAAACATGAGCACACTATTTGTTATCATTCCTTCCCCAATAATTTTACCTCCCTTTTTATCCCCACCAAATGCCACATAAGAAGCATTTTTATGTTTGAAGTCATGGAGAAGTGAACAGTTTCCTGTCATATGCCTGGAACAACCACTGTCAACATACCATTTGTTTTCAGCTCTCCAATATTGTTCCTGCATTCAGAAAAAATTAGTTAGAATTAACAACCCAAGTCTTAATGATCTTGGGTTTGTCGTCAGTGTCTAAAATTGT
This sequence comes from Flaveria trinervia, assembly GCA_025506515.1. Lineage (NCBI taxonomy): Eukaryota > Viridiplantae > Streptophyta > Magnoliopsida > Asterales > Asteraceae > Flaveria > Flaveria trinervia. Next base: position 52,502,212 of record CM046455.1, read on the forward strand.
TACTCCTTCATGACTTAATCCTGAAGTTTCAGTATTAATTTCATATCTAGTTGATTCATTATAAATTGATGGTGGCGAGGATGATTCTGTTGAAGTTGATGCAAAAGCTTTGGAGTCTTCTTTCTTAATTGATTCTTCCTTCACCTTATCTTTCTTTGGTTGATATTTTTATTTAGAAGATGAACCTACACTTTTAAAGGTTTCATCATCTTTTGCTTTTGATTGAGACGCATGTGATCCCTTTTCAAAATGATCAAAGAAATTATCACTGATGATTGACTTATTCTTAGCCATGTCCACCCTTTTATGAGGTGTTTTGGATTGACTTAATGTTGTTTTCTTCACTGATTTGGCATCTTCAGAAGATTTCTGCTTTGGTTTTGACTTTTGCTTTTGACTTACCTTTTTTTGCTTTGAATCATCTTGACTTTCAGTAGATTGAGAGTCTGATTCTGTCAAATCAGTTTTTAACTTCTTTGTGCTTTTGCTTTTGTTATTTTTGTTAAAATAACATTCCTGAGTGGAATGATTATTTTTGTTGCAAATAGCACAGAATTTGTTGAAGTAACACTCGGAAGTCATGTGATTGTTCACATTGCATATGGAACAGTAACTGCTGAAGTAGCAGTCTTCTGTATTGTGATTTGTCATATCACACCACTTGCAATACATTTCTTCAGATTCTTCTTCAGGCTCATCTTTCTTCTTTTTCTTGTTCAGTTTGGGAGCCTTAGTTTCCTCTTTTGAAGAATTTGATTTGTTCTTGTTGTTTTTTCAAGTATCACCAATTGAATCTTTCTTGTCCTTTGATGACTTTTGTTACTTCAGATTCAACATCTTTTGTTTGTTAACAACCTCTCTTTTTGGTACCTCATCCGTAGATTCAGCTTTCTTCTTCCGTAGAAGTTCTACGAATTTAGTAAACTTTGCTTTCCGCAAGTCTTCTACTGAAGAATTTTTCTTTTGTTTAGATGATACTTGTTTCTTCTTACCTTTATCTTCATGGGATAAAAGTACTTCTTCAGTTGATCCGCAGTTATCAACCCCTTTTGAAGATTTAGTTCTTGAAGTCCTTCATTGAGTTTAGCAATTCTCTTGCAGATAGTCTTCAGCATGTTTCTCTACTTTGGAGGATATTGCAACTTTGATTCTTCAAGAACTTTTGGAATACCGGTTTTAATGTGAGCATTCTTACCAATGGTCATTTGATTAATATCAGGTTCATCAGAATCATCCAATTCATCACAATTATCATAATCAAATTCTGAATCATTTTGATTTAAAGATTCTGATTCAGAGGATTCAGTTTCACTCACCTTAGCTTTATTGTTCATATTGATTTGAGTTGATTATGGTTTAATCTTGGTGCTAGGCACAAAATGATTTGACAGAGTGTTGGTCATTGTTTCAGGTAACGATGTGTAATTATCATTTATAGGTGGTGCAACAACATATAACCCACCCATACCTATTTTTGATTCAATATGAGAATTTAACAACTTCTCATATTGTTGAGATGATAATTGAAACTTCTGAAGTTTCACTTCAGTTGAAGCATGATCAGCCATGGATTTTGTTAAGGAAGTGGTCAGATGCTCAACTTGGGCTTTTAGGCTATAGTTTTCAGAAACAAATTTTTCTAAATCCTTTTGCAAAGAGTTAATTTTGATTTGATACAATTTTTGTTCTCTAACATGGGATTCATTCAAAATCATAGTTTCTTTTACTTTGTCAGCCAACTATTGAGCATGGACTCTATAACGTTCAACTTCCTCAACACATGTTGATGAACACAGCCTTTCTTTTACCTCTCTGGCCATTGGAGGAACTTTATGTTCCATATGAGCCATCAATGCTTGATTCTCTTCCAAGACTTCTTTTTCATACATACTCCAGTCGCACGTTCCATCTTGAAGTATGATCAGCCCTGACTCTTTTGAGTTGCTTGGTCCAGCTAATTCATTGGTGGCTGGTGGGGATGTATTGATCAGTAGATTGTTTGTGCAGAGATCTTTGAGAGTTTGATTGTTGATGAGGTTCAGTCTGATGTTGCTGATGTTGCTGATGTTGTCTCATCTCTCTGGATATGACTGTTGATTACATTCTGTAGAGAATGTCCATAGAGATTGCACTTGAAGCATCTTACCTTTGATTTGTCAACACCAATCTTTGATGTTTTACTGGCTATTGTGAAGTTCTTGTTTCTCCTGAGATATTGCTTTGCTCTATAAGCAATCATTGCCATCTGCCATTGTAGCTCCATTTCTTCCACTACATCAGGATGTAGTTCTTCTAAGTCTTGTTGGCAAATATTTGCTGACGTTAGAGAGCTTCCCAGATATGCTTGAAAACTAGAACTAAATGTTGCAAAGGCTACTTTTTCTTCTTCAGAATCCAATATCACAGTGATTGGTTTTGACTAATTGTTTGATTGTGAAGACTTTTTGTTGCTGCAGTTGTATCTTTTCTATCAGCAGTTCTTCCTTTATCCTTTAGATTTTTACTTTAAGATGATTTCTTTGAGGGTTTAGAAGCATAAAATATAACTTCCTCCTCATTATCACTCAAAGCACAGGAGTTATCACTTTCATTGTTTGAAATAAATGCACTTCCAGTATTGTTTGTTTCTTTGAAGTGATAAGGTGAGACATGGGTTCTCACACTCTTGTTTCTTGATTTTTCATCCATTTCAAGAGCTTCCACTTTTGCAAGTAGTGTATCTAGACTAGTTGACTTGAGATCTATGGTATTCTTGAACATGGATATTGTTTGCTTCCAGCTTTCTGGCAAAGTGTGGAGCATTTTCTTGTTTAATTCCTCATTGGTATATTTCACTCCAAAATATTCACCTCAGTTACCAACTGCATAAATCTATGAAGCTGTTAAGGAATTGATTCACCCTCAATATGATGAAATGTTCATATTGTGATCTGAGGGTGTCTCTTCTTATGCTTCTGATCTCATCACTCCCTTTGTAGAGAGTATGAAGTATCTTCCATAAGGAGTTTGCTGTTTTGTAGTTCTCACACCTGATCAATAACTCTTCAGCTAAAGCCATACTAAGCAAACTGTATGCTTTGATATCAACTTTGACCTTTTTGATATCATCAGGTGATAGATCTTTGGTACTGATTGGTTGATTTTTATCATTATCATCCGGCCCAAGGGTGGGTAGAATATAAGGACCTTTAGTGATGGACTCCCACAAGTCAGGATCTGTGTAGTTCACATGATTCCTGAACTTGATTTTCCAGGATTTGAAATCTGCTTTTGTTTCCAACTTCGGAGGTTGGTAAGACGATCCACTAAAGTTGCTCATGATGTAAATTGATGAGAATGTTCAATAGGATCTGCTATTCAATTGATTTGAATATAGATACAAGTTAATCTTATCGACTGCTATTGAACGACAGACAAGTTTCACACAAAATTCTTTTAAAAATAGTAGATCTAATACAATAAAAACTAACAAGCCTACAAAATTCAAAGCAATTAAACACAACTAACACTGATAGATTAATTGATCTAAATCAATGAGCACTTGGCTTTGATACCACCTGTGAATCCAAGGATCGCAGACAGGAATTATCAGTGTTGGTCGAAGACAAGTCAACGTTTGCGGAATCAACGTTAGCTTGGTTTAATTGTTTTGTAATAAATTTCAATATTAATGATGATTCAAGAACACACTAACAGAAACACAATTAATGAATAATATGTATTTCATTAAAATATGTTAATGATTACAAATGAATGATAATGAGATGGCTGCTAGGGTTTGATTGAATGAATTGATGTGATGTTCGCTGTTTGTGGATTTGTTGTATTGCAATTGTTGTTGTCGTTCAATCAATTGTCTAATCAAGCGTCCTTGAATCGAAACCTTGGATCCATTTATATAGACAATGATGTTTCTGTTATAGGAAACACCAGATCTCTTGGGATTTGATCTGTGTCAGTTAAGGAATCATTGGATTTCTTGGGATTCGTATAACTGCCTTGTTGACTTGTTGACTTGTAACACTTGCATTATACAAGTGTTTGGACTTCGCAGGAATAGTGTCTTTCGTAGGAATTTGTTCTTCCGTAGAAGTCTTGTTCTTCCGTAGATGTTTTGTTCTTCCGTAGGAATCTTGTACTTCTAAAGCAAACTTGTTCTTCAGTCTGGTTGTTCATCCACAGAGGATCTTAGGATGTAATGTTACTTGTAAGAAACATGTCTATGGAAGAACAAAATTTTCATCCGCAGATGTTTCCTACACTTGGTTAATTTCCTAAACTGACCAAGAATAATGTTTGTACCTACAACCATACATAAATCAACACACATATAAATGGGTTAACCTATACATTTAATGCATACACAATAATGAATTACAAACATTCATTACAGATACTAATTCAAGTACTAAGCCTATACATAATGGACTAGATCTACTGATCCAAGACCTAACACCTCCACCTCCACCACAGCTACCACCACCACCACTACTACTTCACCCACCATCCCCACTACAACCATTCCACCACCCATCTACACCACTTCCACCACCACTACAGCATACCCATCACCACCCACACATACACCACCACAAATATTCACCACTGCCACCACCACTAGCCACCAGGCAAGACCATCATATCCATATCTTTTCACTCAGGATCATCTCTACCTCCCAGTGGGGTAGAGGAACAATTTTCAGCACTAAATCGTATGGTGCTGAAGCTGTTGGCTGCCGATGACGAGAAGACTGCTCAGCTACAACAACTAATGGAGCTAACTGCTGCACAATCATAGCAGATCTCTGAGTAGGCATAGCAGATAGAGGAGCAGGCTCAGCATATGGCTGCTCAAACCCAAGAGATTGCCCAACTCAAGGAGCAAAACGTACTATCTACTAAAACTATCAAGGAGTTGGAGGATGCCAAAAGGACCATCATGCTCAAACTTAAAGCACAAAGGATGAGCCTCTGAAGATACGAGCGGGAGATGGTGTGTGATGGTGATGATGATGATGATGATGATGAGGATGGTGATAATGAAGGTGATAATGAAGAGGATGACATAGAGGGAGGGGATGATGAAGAAGGAGGAGATCCATTTGCTTCGGGTGCCACACCAGCTAGTGAGAGGCGGACCAAGAAGAATCAAGATCAAGGTGCCTCAACATCAGCCCCGACAGCAGAGGAGCACATGATTCAGGACAAACGTAATGCATAGATGTTTATGGAATTTAAATCATGTGTAATTGAATATTGTATTAAACTCATGTACATAATGTTTATATTTAGTTAATGTGTTTCTGTCTTGATTAAATCATGTATATGTTTAAATCAAGCAAATCATTCATCTGAGCAAGATGAGTACGATGTTGCTCCCCTTCAACAGATCAAGTCTCAACTCACAATGATACTTGATCTGCAAGGGATCGTCAGGAGGTCTATGCGTTACACTCCTGAAGAAGGAGAAATAATTCACAACCTTACTGATGAACAATTGGCTGAAACGTTCCGAGTAAATCCAGATGAGATTGTGAAGGATGCTCCTACCATTGACATGGATAGTGATGATGAGCTTAACGATGTGGATGAGATTGAGATTGAAGACGTCACAGCACAACATTATCCAGAGTATGCTGACAACGAGGGAAATGTAGTCCCCAATCTGGGTGACACCCTTGTCAGTGATACATTTGAAACACTGGATAAGATGGAGCAGGGGTCGGAGAAGAAGAAAGATCAAGCCCAAGCCTCGGACACCGATGTGAACATCAAAAAGGCTGAATGGGCGGCATTTTTTGTAGAGATCAGAGCCCAACACAGTGCTCCAAAGTCTAGTACCTACACCAAGCTTTACAAGGTGAAGAAGCATCTGAAGGTGTCAGGAAAAATCATAGCATGGGCATATTTTGATGATCTAAATGTTTATGCTATCAAGAGAGAGAAGGGAATCGAGTACTTAAGATTCCCACACGATCTGAAGACTCTACCCGGTTTTGAACTTAACTAGCTAGCCAAATTGAAACTGTTATATGCTGACCCTCAAAAGATGTCAGGCTGGTTTGAAGCTGATTTGAAGAGAGAGTACCACACCAGGTGGGTCAACTTCAAACCTCAACAACCAACAAGGTATATCAGAAGATCTAAAGTCGATGCCATTACTGGAAAGCTAAAGATTATGCTAAAGTGGAGTCCTCCGCGCACAATATCAAGAATACCTCTAAGAGAAATGCCTCAGGACTTCACTCCACACTTTAAATGGTGGTACTATGACTGGAGAACAGGTGAGGCGGTCATAATTCTGAACATAAATGGAAATATGGAAACTATCAGGGTCTTTGACCTAATGTGGCTCACTAACTTGTCAGTTGATGATGTTTACACCTTATACAAGTGGCCACTGTTCTATGACGCGCAAGACATTGTACAAACCCTCCAGTTCCGAAATGTAATAAGACTTTGCTTTGCATTCAAAATACATGCAAGAGTTACAAGGGAGGAGAAGTACAAGAAATATGAAGACCTGATGAAGAATGTTAAACAATAGAGTAAACTAGGTCCAAAGGGGAGCTTGTAGATACATACATATGTCCTAGTTTATGAGCTTAATGTAAATGTCTTTCATGTCTTACATATATGTAACTGAAAGGGTTGAATGAAATACAATGTGTCATTTATGCTTATAATGTTTAATATTTCATTGATTATGTGTGTTTAACGCTTAAACTAACTATATAGGTTTGTGGTTGTTTACATAGTTCTTAGTCAACAATGATTAAGAAACGTGCTTAAACTTAATCATGTGAAGTTCTCATGCGAACGGACCATGCTTATGGACCATACACATGAACAACTTCATGCTAATGGACCAGTCGAATGATTGAACTAGAAGACTGGATCATTCGCACGATTGTGACATGAGATTGACTCAGTCGCACGACTGGATCTTCAGTCGTGCGAATGGATCAACCGCATGCTTCAGTCGCACGACTGAACCATGCTAATAGTTTAGTCGCACGAATGAAAACCCTAACCTATAAATACCACTTAGTTCATGGAAAAACGTAACAATTCGAATACCTATGCACTAAATCGTACCCTAGCCATCCAAAGACCCTAGAGCACCTGTTCCAAGTTCATATATCGATGTAAATCGTCCTACTATCATTTTTGACGTTTAGTTACATTCCTGGATTGATTTTACACGTGTTCTCACTCATTGGAACGCCAATCAAATAGGATTCCACACTATTTGAGTTGGTATACACGTAAATCAGTTAGTACTCCGTCCGTACACGGTCCCTAACACCAACTTCCATCTTTTAAAGCCTTAACAATTTTCTTAGGCTCTATCTGGGATAAGAAACAAGAGTGAAGACAAACATTTACATCATGGGTTTGTCCCTTGTTTTTACCCCTGAATTAACAACTCCAATGATGTTTGTGACAGGGTAAGACTTATGGATCCTTAGTTTATGGATCACAACAAGTTGCTTGGAGAAATCTAAATTAGAGAAATTTAGATCTGACATTGAAGTTTCTCCCACCACATCAGTACACTCTCAATGATCCATACATTTCTGTTTGTCTTGAGTTGTTACTTCACAAAAGAGATGGTTAGTTACATTTGGAAACCCAAGCCTTATTGGTCTTGGCTCATTGAAAGAAGTTGAAGACATGCGATAGTAATAGGTCCTATTGTCGTGTTTTGAGGATCACTTGCTGATGCTGATGAAGAACTTTAAGTCACTTGATTTTTCTTTGACTTACACACCGCTTTTGGATTCTTAGACTTGACCTTCAATACTTAAGAAGTTTTGATGACTTCGGAAGTTTTTTATGACTTCGGAAGTTTTGAAGACTTGAGAAGTTTTGATGACTTCGGAAGTTTTGATGACTTCGGAAGTTTTGATGGCTTGTAAGGCCCGCCCCCGGACGCTTACAACTGGACAATCATTGCACATAAAACATAAAACATACATTTAAATTTGCTAAAATATCATAGCGGAATAACTTAAAACCATTTCATATATTAATGACTACTTTTGCAAAACAATACAATATAGTTAACTATTACAAAATATTAGCATTTCATTACATCACAAAAACATCATAGTTATACAAATGGATGCCATCCAAAGTGCCAAGTAGTTGCCCCGTGCCATCCTCGGCAACATTCACCTACCAACTAGAAAATATTTAAAAGTTAGCGTTGCTGAGTGAGTTCTAGTATTTTATAAATAAAATACTTTTACTTTTGTTTAAAATCGTCTTTTACTTTCATACGGGATCATGCATCATACGTACAAGTAGATAATTTATTATTATCTTCCATCGTTATTCATTAACTTTCATTCAATGTACGTTATCATTCCGTTTGTTAACTTTCATACCGTACATTCATCATCTTTCTTACTTACATTCTGGACCAATGCCATGTGCTATACCCCACCATCATGCATAAAGCGGGTATTGGTTGAAGTCTATAAATAGACTCTTGTACACTGTGCCCGGTGGCTTGACCACAGTACTAGAGTAAGCGAAAAGGTCCCATATGTATGGTCATCACAAAGATTCGACCCAAGTGTGCATCCTTCTAGGGTAGCTAACCCGCACACCGTTGAGCTAACACCCTTCATTGGTGTGAACCACCTATAGTGTTTGTAAGATTTCCTTACATTCATTCTTTCATTAATGCATGCTTCATTCTTTCGTTACGTTCCTCTTATCATTATCATTAAATCCGCTTTATGTTACATAACACTTTTTGTTTATCATAATCATAACACGTAAGTCACAAAGTAATACATAATAGGACCAAAAGGTCAACATAACACGTTCATACATAGCATCACATAAACATCACATACCCTATTACACATCATTATAAACCTCAGAATCATCCATGCATAACAAGTACAAGTCATCACAGAACATAACCGACCCTCCGCAGGACAGCGGGGGTTTGGGGGCGGCAACCCCTAACAGCGGGGTCCTAGGGGCAGCAGGCCCTAGTGGGGTCCAAGGGGCAATGCCCCTGGCTGGGGCTGTGCTACTCACTAATTCCAAGTAAGTTCTAGATCCCCTATATATCATATTTTGTTATAGAAAAATCAATCTTCCTGTTAAAACCTCCTTAAATTGTTGGTCACTTAAATCGTATATTTAGTATGCATTTCCAGCCCCAAACGAGTTTAAAACCTTTAAAATAGGGGATGTAGAACTCACCTGGACTTAGTAAGCATCTTAATCAAGCTTTCAAAGCAAGGGTAACACTATACAGCCTACAGATAAGTTAACACTCGAAGGGGTCAATTTCTGCCTAATTACACTACAAGATCAGCAGTTTTGCTGGTAGTTTCACTAGCATTTTCGTTGCCATCTTCGCTGGCAGTTTCACTACCATGTTCATTGGCAGTTTCGCTGGCATCTTCGCTGCCACTTTCAGTGCCAGTTTCGCCTTACTTTTGTTGGAAATTCAAGTCTGCGAACTACCTACGAAACTATAGTTTCGTAGGAAGATCCATAGTTTCGTTGGTCGACTATACAATTTCGTTGGACGAACTCATAATTTCACAAAACTGGCTGAAACTACGAACTAGCCCATTTTAACCCAAAACTTTAATCTTTTATACCCAAAACCTTGGTTTATCATCCATGAAGCTATATCTAAGCTTTTACATGTTCTCCTACACAAAAACGTGAGTCTTGGATGATTCTTTGCCACTTTCAAAAACCCCAAACCCTAGAATCTGAATTTAACTAAAAGAAACGATTAAACAATTTTTCTTACCTGGATTCTTGGTCTTTTCTTGTTGTTTGGATGCCACAAACACCGATCTTCGATCTCTTGATCAACCGAGCCTTGGCTCACCACTTTCTCTCTCTACATTCTCTCTCTTAAAGTTAGGTGTTGAGTTGCAAATAAGAGTGGCTCATGTTGGTCCATTTATATATATTGGGCATTCCCAGGACCTTAAACTCGTCGAACACATAACCCGCAAGGTCTACTCGGTGCATACTCCATTTCCTGCTTATTCGCTTTAAATAATCCCGGCTAAGCCCATTATTATTAATTGGTTAGCTTCGACTTTATTCTGGGCATTACATGACTGGACCTTTAGAAGATCTTGCTAACACTGCAACATGCTTTATTGCTTCGAAACTATTCCTGTCTTCCGAGACCAAATTTTCTTCCGAAGGCAAATGTCACTTGTCTTATTCTTTATTTTTGAGCTTCTGAAAGGAAAAGATTTTCCTTCCAAAGCTTGCTTCTTTTCCAAACTCTTAGAAGTATCTTTCTTGATCATGTGGATAGTACCTTTTGGATTGTAAAGACAATCCTTAGCAATAAGAGAAATACTATGACATATAACACAGTCCATTTTCTTCTTTCAAGAGTCTTCTTTTGTGAGAAAGGTTGAACTTGATCACTTTCCTTCTCCATCTTCATCTTTGCAGATGTTGTGGTAATTCTTTTAAGGTGAGAACTACCTTAGGAGTTGCATGGTTCAGGTTGTGTAATAGTGGTACACAACTTATCAGCCTTCTTTATGGTGTTGAGATGAGTTAGACATAAACTAGAACTCTTGGTATTAGAGTTTGAGTTTTTGTCTTCATTCTTAACCACCTCAAAGCCTGTAGAGCTAAAAAACTTGTTTATTCTTAGAGTGAAAGATAGCCTTGATCTTTTCAGCTTTCTTTGTCTTTTTCTTTCTCTTCCTCATCAAGTTCTTCCTTTTTGACTTGGTCATCCCAACCTTCTTACTCTCCTCCAGAAGGATAGTGACCTTTTTTAGAATGATCTTCTTCACTCTTCTTAAAGGCATCCTTCACTATCTCTTCTTCATCCTCTTTAGTCATGGGGTCTATGAGGGGAAGCTCATCTTCACAAGTTTCACACCTAGGAGATCTTACAGACAAGACTGTGTGTGGAGGAGCTATCTCACTAGATCCCAGTCCCTGCATATTTTGATAATAATTTTTTGCATGCAAAGATGAGGATATGATGTTCGTGAAGGTCTTTTCTTCATAAACACATTTTTCCGCCTTGGCTTTGCTAATCACAAGCTTAGCCTGGCATTCAGTCAACTTAGTTATAAGATCTTTAATTTGACTCCTGTAATTGGTACGTTCATGTTTAAGAGTTGAAATGGTTTTCTCTAAGTCCTCTATCTTTAGTTTATAATCATTTTCGGCTCTTTTAAAGGTAGATTTTAAGACATTTAAGGACTCAAGATCAGATCTCATCTCTAAGATCATGAAGAACACCTTCGGGCAATACTGGAACTGTTACGGGAAGAGAAACTCTTCGCCAAGCTCTCGAAGTATGAATTCTGGTTGCGGGAAGTGAAGTTTTTGGGTCATGTGGTTAACAAGGACGAGATTCATGTAGATCCTGGCAAAATCGAAGCGGTAAAGAAATGGGATACACCTCAGACGCCTTCAGAGATACGGAAATTCTTAGGATTGGCCAGATACTATCGTCGTTTCATCGCGAACTTTTCAAAGACCGCTCAACCATTAACACTGCTGACCCAGAAAGACAAGAAGTTTGATTGGGGACATGCACAAGAACAAGCGTTCCAAATGCTGAAAGATAAGTTGTGTAATGCACCGATATTGTCCCTCCCAGACGGAACTGATGATTTTGTGGTATACTGTGATGCTTCTCATCAAGGGTTGGGATGTGTACCGATGCAGAAAGATAAGGTGATTGCCTACGCTTCGCGACAACTTAAGGTGCACGAGAAGAACTACACAACTCATGATCTTGAGTTGGGCGCTGTAGTATTCGCACTCAAAATATGGAGGCATTACCTATATGGAACCAAATGCATCATCTACATAGATCATAAAAGCCTTCAACATATCCTGGATTAGAAGGAACTCAATATGCGATAGTGACACTGGGTAGAGCTTCTTAGTGACTACGATTGTGAAATCTGGTATCACCCAGGGAAGGCTAAAGTGGTGGCTGATGCTCTAAGCCGCAAAGAACGCGTGAAACCACTACGTGCTTGAACTTTGGGATTGACCATTCAAATGAATTTCAAAGCTCAGATCCAAATTGCACAAAGTGAGGCGTTGAAAGAAGAAAACCTTGCGGGAGAAGAATTCCGAGGGTTGGATAAACAACTAATGTGCAAGGATGATGGTGTACAGTAGTTCGTGAACTGTATATGGGTACCCAAATGGGGAGGTGTACGTACCTTGGTCATGGATGAAGCACACAAGACGCGATATTCTATTCATCCTGGTGCAGACAAGATGTACCACGATCTCAAAGATCTGTACTGGTGGCCAGGCATGAAGAAAGACATTGCTATGTACGTCAGCAGATGCTTGACATGCTCAAAAGTTAAAGCTGAACATCAGAAACCATCAGGACTGTTACAGCAACCTAAGATTCCTGAATGGAAATGGGAGAACATAGCTATGGATTTCATTACCAAACTCCCTCGAGCGAGCAACGGGCATGACTCGATATGGGTCGTAGTGGATCGAATGACGAAATCAGCACATTTCTTGCCAATCCGAGAAGACTACAAAATGGACAAGTTAGCGAGATTGTACATAAAAGAGGTCGTGACAAGACACGGAGTGCCGGTGTCAATCATATCCGACCGTGACGGCCGATTCACTTCACGATTTTGGCAGACACAACAGAAAGCGATGGGCACTTGATTAGACATGAGTACCACCTATCACCCTCAGACAGATGGCCAAAGTGAACGAACTATACAAACGCTGGAAGTCATGCTGAGAGCATGCGTAATTGACTTTGGTGGTAGTTGGGACACTCATCTACCATTGATTGAGTTCTCTTACAACAACAGCTACCATACCAGGATTGGGTCTGCTCTGTTCGAAGCATTGTATGGAAGGAAATGTAGATCACCCGTTTGTTGGGCCGAGATTGGTGAAAGTCAGTTAACAGGCCCAGAGATCATCCAAGAAACAACCGACAAGATCTTCCAAATCAAAGATAGACTGAAAGCCGCTAGAGACCGCCAAAAGAGCTATGCCGACAACCGTCGAAAGCCTCTAGAATTCAACGTTGGGGATCAAGTGTTACTCAAAGTCTCTCCTTGGAAAGGAATAGTTCGGTTTGGAAAGAAAGATAAGTTAGCCCCAAGATACGTTAGACCATTCGAGATTACGGAAAGGATTGATCCAGTGGCATACCGATTAAGGTTACCACAAGAACTCAATGGTGTGCATGATACTTTCCATGTGTTGAACCTCAAGAAGTGTTTGGCTGACGAGTCACTTCACGTATCGATTAAGGATATCAAAATCGACGAAAGGCTTCATTTTATTGAGGAACCCATTGAGATCATGGATCGAGAGGTCAAACAGTTGAAGTGCAGTAGAGTACCAATTGTTCGTGTGAGATGGAATTCAAAACGAGGGCCAGAGTTTACATGGGAACGGGAAGATTAGATGAAACTTAAATATCCTCACCTATTCGAGGACGACACTCTTAGACCTAGCTCTAGCTGAATTTTAGGACGAAATTCTCTTAACTGGGGGATACTGTGACGTCTGTCACCTTAAGTCTATCAAACAACATAATTAACCATCGAATTATTCTTCATCTTCTTCATGAACTCCTGTTATAGAAATCATGTTTGCTTTATTACCCTTGTGCCTGTACTTCCTTCGTGAACGTGTGCTAAACCTAAACCTTTTATAAATTTCATCTCACCAAATATATCATTTTTAATTATAACCATTGTCATTAATAAAAGCATTTTAATTCATCAATTACCATTAAACACACTTTTAACATTAAAATAACAAGCACTTTTAAGTCTTTTTCAATCGAAACAAACTTTGGGAACTTGGGGGCTAAGTGTAGGGACTAAAATTGACATTTTGCAAACTTGGGATGGGTATAAAAACCCCATTCCCAGCCATTTTCTTCATCTTCTTCACTTCTCCTTCATTTTCTTCTTCACCACCTATCTTCTTCACTTTTGCACCAAAAACGCTCCATTTGGTCTCGTTTTTTTGTCTTGGCTTCGTCTACAACCTAGTCTACTCCATCCTTGTAGGTAAATGACCTTGGTTGTCCATTTCTTGCTCCTTTTACTGTTGTCCATTTCTAGGGTTCGGGTGTGCGGGTCAACCCGAACACAAGAGGTCGTGTGGGTATGTGTGATGACTTTCTGCGTGTGATTCTTGCTTGTGTGTGTTTGTTGTGTGATTCTGGAAGTCCTTGTTGTGTAAAACCCGTGCTCGGGGCAGCCGAAGGCTGCTCTGCACTTCAGCAGTCGCGAACCTGCAGTCCAGGCGACTGGGTCCGTTATGCGACTAAGCCGTGCGACTGGGTGAGTCATTCAACTGAGTCATGCGACTGTGTCATTCGGGCGACTGATTCGTGCAACTGGGAATGTCATGCGACTGAGTCGTGCGATCGGGTGTTGTATGCGATTGAGTCAATGCGGATGAATGTTGTGTGCGATTGAGTCAATGCAGATGAATGTGGTGTGCGATTGAGTCCTATGACCGAATGAATGCATGCGACTGTGCGTGTATCGCACGACTGAAGGCCAATCGTACGAATGAAGGTTCAGTCATACGAATGAAGCTGATTCGTACGAATGAAGGTTGATTCGTGCATATGAAGGTTAAGTCGTGCGATTGGGTGTTGTGTGGTACGACTGAATGCTAGTCGTACGAATGAAGGTTCAATCGTGCCAATGAAGCTGATTCGTACGATTGAAGGTTGATTCGTACGAATGGAGTGTTGAGTCGAGCGTCTGGTCCTGTTATGTGGCTGATGATGCGTGTATGTGTGATTTCCCTTCCTGAATGTCTTGTGATGATAAGGTAACATCAGTAAAAGTGTCATTGCTTGACCACAAAGATTAAAGTCAACACTATCAACATGCACATACCAATTCAATTTAAATCAACCTAACATTTTACAATTATCGACAACCCATTTGGAACTACAAATATTTAACAAGTACTATCTTTTATAACAATGGGATCTTTATACGGATGTCATTGGCAATGACGACTACTCCTAGTACTTGGATCTACATAAGATCTAATACGTGTGTCCGCTTGGGTGTGTTCTACCCACGACCGAACCGATACAACCTGAACCAACCAAACATTACTATATGCTTTATACATATCATTAATGCTAAACGTTAACTGTCAATAGGTGTTTGACTGTTCATTGCATACAACTGTTGGGAACTTGATCATTCATACTTACCACTTAACATGTGTGTTTCGTGGTCCTTTTTTATGCTTATACTACATTACAAACATTTACAAACATGGGGGAAAAGTATGCTCACCCATTTTCATATTGTACAACATACATACAATTTACATACTTGGAATCAACGTGCTACTATTTTGTGGGTACTTATTTAATACATGCTTGGGTCTGCTTTGTGGTTCTTTCTTACAACCATTTAATTCCAGTGTGGGAACCGACGGATAGGTATTGGTAGTACTACTTGGGTTGACACCCCCACCCTCGTGTTGGTATACTAGTTAGTAGCAACAGATGCCAAGAACGGGCCTTGGGTGAATATATTCCGACAAGATTCTTTGTGTACGTCGTTAGGTTTGGTTGTAAAGCTTTTGTCATGTGATTTTGTTTACTTATAACTGTATGCACGGTATTCTGCAATAACTTTATACACCATCAATACTTATTTACACTTAAACCTGCGAGCTCACCAACAATTTTGTTGACCATTTTGAGCATATCTTTCTAGGTGATCATGCTAGCTGAAGATCTAGGTGTGCTGCCTTAGTGGAGACCCTAGGATGCATTTTCGGGCTAAACTTGTCATTTTGAAAACTCTTGATGTAGTCTGTTTTAAATCAACAATTACTCTTTTATTACTTGTTCCCGGGTTGTGAGAAAAATACATTACAATGTTGATATCCGTATTTGTGTGATCATTTGGTTGCGTATGCTTATGGCTACGTTGTCGTGAACATTGACTAAACACGACACAAGTCCCCTTGTTGTCGGGTGTCGTCATGACACACTTGTTATCGTTTATTATATTGCATCTCTATCATTTACCATGTGTTATGACGATCCCGTCTCGTTACGCCCCCGTGTTTCCGCTCTTAGCGGGGGTGTGACACAAGTGTTGATAGATGTTTTTTTGGCAATAAAGTATGTAAAGTCTGATTGCGTAACAAAATTGTAAATGAGAATTTGAGCGATAGTTGTATTTGTTATACTTAAAAAGACTTCAAAATGTTTGATGAGATGATGAGATGATGTTATGAATAGATTTCAAATCATGTAAACTCGTAGAAAACAACTTTAAAGATATTTTATTTATCTTATGTAACTTTGATGACTACTAAAGTAGTTTTGTTATGTTATTTTGACATTTAACTTGACTTTATATTTTAACATGTGATCCGACCCAACTCGACTTTAAACAACCCGACCTGAATAATGCTAAACATCCGAAAAAATTATTTTTTACTAATTACTATACCAATGGACCTTCAAAAAAATAAGCCGACTCCCATAAAAAAAATTATGAGTCCACCACTAGATAGTATTCGGGTTGTTCTCGTTATTCGGTTGGTTGTTGTATCCAACTAGCAAGCCGATAGACCCAGGAATCTAGGATGGGCTGGCCATGAGCTGAGCAAGTCAAACCATGGAGCTGAACTATCTAATTGGATATTAAAGGTTGTACACAAGAAGGGTTGATGTCCCTTTTGACCTTTTGATCCGTTGGCAAAACTCGATGACAAGTTTTTTCAAAGATGAGGAACATGATGTAGGAGCTAGAAGTCAGTCATCTTCTTCTTTGAAGGGTTTTTCATTTATCCATTTATCTAGTTTATTTTTATTTTTATTTTTATTTTTATTTTTATTTTATTATTTGGTTTTGAACTGCTATTTAAATCTTAGTAATTAGGACTTTGACTTTATATAGTTTGTATCAAAGAACTTAGTTTTGTTAGATTGAATTTCTATTATATGAACTTTATGTTTTTGAATCTCTCATATTCTTGAAGGCATGATTATCAATTGCATTCGAGTCCATTGATCGCACTCCTAACTCATAACTGTATAGAGATATGTAGAGGTATGTTCAGAAAAATCAAATGCATTATAGTCCATTGTTTGCTAAGAGCATTCACAATGTAATCCTTAAAAATATTATATGGATTGGTATATTATATGGAATAATTTTAAGTGCTTGTAAGTTAAGAAAAGAGAAAATGTTACTATGGATCGGTATATTTGAAAATTCACTGTTCAACTCTTATAAATACTTTAATATTTTTTAAAGTGGTTTTGAGTGGAGAAGAGAGAAATAAGTAATTATAAGGGTATAAAAAGTATTATTTAATTAAAAAAACAGAGAAAATGTAATAACTTTTATTGTAATTATACGGATAAAAATAAGAAATTCACTATGAATGCTCTAAATACCCCAATTTATCTTCTTAGCCGGTGATAATTTTGTACCTAAATGCAATTTATTAATCGCTTGGAGGGGTGATAATGTGACATTTTGTTGAACTTATTAATTAAAAACCGATTACAACAATTTTCTTAAACATTACAAACTTTTATATATTTTCTTAATTTTTAATAATATAACAAACAGTTTTATTTTCTTTCAAATGCGTAGTTGTATTTTCAAAAAGATAAAAAAAAACACCTTCTTAAAAAGGCGAAATGCACTATGCAACAGCTGATACGTCTAATCTTTTTACACGACACGTTTATCTCATTATACATAGAGTGAACACATGTTTAACGCATTTAAGTATGTATATTTCATATTTTTGTTACTTATCAATATTACTCAGCCCTCCATCATTTCAAATTACTTTTCCAACAAATGCACATCCTAAGTTACTTTTCCAACAAATGCACATCCTGAAGACAGCGATATATTATTTATAAATTACAAACGTGTCACTTTTTTATCCTTTAACCACTCAATCAGAATAGAAATTTGGATACTATATCTAGTAATGCCTCATTCATTTGGCATGTTACCACAAGTAATAATATTCTTTTTAGAATTTTATATTGCTCTTCGTTCTCTATCGATTAATTAAGCATTCATTACTCAAAAGATGCTAGCATACTTTACTTTGTTACGTCCATCTCAATTATCATCTTCAGTTCAAACTAGTAATAGAAACATTTTCTAATTGTTTTCTTACAAATAAATGCCATGATGTACACACAAATAAGGGTTGAACGGAATAAAAATAGGTTTTCTCTATAAATAATATAAATGATTGTGGACTATTGATAAAGAAAATTACTGATTAAGATTTCAGTGGAGTTTAAAAAAAAGGAGTTTGGGAGAAACTTTTAGAAAAGCTTTTAATTGTCGATTATTTACAAGTTTCTTTAATATCTTAAAACAAAAAATAATTTATAAGACATTTAATATGAAATAACAATATTAAATTGAGTATTATTATTATTTTTCTAATAAAAAAACAATCATCATAGCTAGAGTATTTCTTTTACAACAAGAATAATAAAAGTAAAAGTAATTGTGCAACTAACTCTTTTGACTTAAGTATATATTGTTTTATGCTTATGGTAGTCTTATCGTCTAGTGATTTTTCACAAACGTGCTAACTACTATTACAAATTCTCGCATGTTTAAGGATTGATGATATATAAGAGAAAATTACAATTCATGTAATCATGTAGCCTGAATTAGTGATGACCTAGAATACTTTTGTTCTAGTTTTTATAGTTTTAATAAGTAAATTAATTAAGAGAAGAAAACCATGCATTTTCTAATAACCTAAAATAAAAGAAAGTATTTATATTAATTTGAGACGAAGAGGCGCAATGGGTTGTGATTAACGTGACAATATTTTATGTTGATGCTGCATTATTCGTGCGCAAATGATGGGACAATTCTTTCAATTAGAAAACAAAAAATCCACAAATTAAGTGACTTGTAATTATAAGAAAAAAGAAGATAATACGTTCCGTCGTTCCAAATATATATTTATGAATTAAAATTAAGGAAGTGATAAATTTTGGATTTGTCATACTTTTATAATCATATATGAAATTCTTTTTATGTTTTTAAAAATTTGAGAAGCCAGGTGCACTGAATAATTGTCAGAAGTGTGAGCGTATACATAAATAAAGTCATATGAATTTGTTTAATAAGTGAATATTGTGTTAGGTATATAAAACTTGTGTAGTTATATAATAAAAAGCTGGATATTTAGAAAGTTGTTTACGCCTTTCAATGGCTAATTTACTAGGATAAGTAGATCGACATGATAGTTTCAAGGTGTAACAACCCTACAAGTTTAAGAATAAACAAGTTATATATAAGTAAAATTCTCATTTATGGTACTCATTATTTAACTAACCCTTTTATGAATTATATGTATATATATATGATACGTATGCATGGTTGCATGCATGCACAAATTTTACTTGTGCATTTATTCATATGTATAAGTTTTGATACCAAGTATTACATGATCAAGAACTTTATGGCATCCAACAAACACCAAATAAATCAAGATACAACCCAACTAATCACCACAACACCACATCAAAAGAACTTGACATCAAAATAAAACTAATAAAACCTTAAACCCTTAAACATCAACATAAGCATCACCTAAGATCTAAACTCGGTTCATTATGACAACCAAACAACCCGATTAGACAAGTTAAACAATAGTTAACATTGTGTTAATGACTTGGTGACTCAATAAGTCCTTTGGTCGACACCTAGCCTCATTAGGACACCAAGCCTCACCTCAATTTGTCACCTATGCCTAAGGACCAACTAAGCAAGCCTACTAAACACCACCTCACTAACCTACATCTAGACCTAATGATTTCTACTCCACTACAACAACATCATCAGCCACCCCACAATAAACCGCACACCACCACCAACTTAACTCTCAGTCACCTCCACATCACTACAACCGTTTCACCTTCATACGATCACCTCTAACTCTCGGCACTTACTAGCGCCACCATCGTAAACCACAAGAAACTACCACCAAAACACCAACAACTTCAACCACTGGAGATTAAGTCCAAGGAGGATAATTCCAGCCAGTTTATCAAGGAAAGAAGCTACCATCAGCTACCCTTCACCATCTCTTATTATCAAAATCAAGGTTTTAACTCTTAACTAACTAAGATTATAAATTATATGTGTTTAAACAAACACATATCAACCCTTTTGATTAGAACATGAAAGTTTTTCACTAAACTTTACAAATCACTTCATCTTCACTCAAAAATCAATGAGAAGGTTTGAAAATCTGAAAGATATGATAAAAACATAAAGTAAAACAAAGATTGCAATAAAGGGTTGACATTATGTGAAATCTTGGTAAATTTGATATACTACTTAAATGACAGTGATTGTGGGAATAAAATGATGAATATGTTAGAAATATTCAGGATTGGCATTCTACAAATTTTGACACAATTACTATAGGTAAAATAATTTATATGAATTGTTTGAATAATTAAGAGAAAATAACCAACTGGAAGAACTGCACCTGGTGAAAGGCTGGAAAAATTATATTATTAATCTTACATATTGTAGAACCTATATATTAATTTTCAGGACCTAACTCAAAGTTATGCTCAGAATACAAATTTTAAAAGAATTTGTAAATCAAAAATCAGGAAAACTACTTACACTACGAGATTAATTACGAAAATTTTAAAATAATTATTATAATATATTAGATTGTCCGAAATTTTGAATTTTTGGATATGTTCTGCTATTTTTGCCAAAATATTGTGAGAATGCTAAAACATATTAAAAATAGTTTTGAGATGATTTAGCACTTTAGGAAATTATGAGACAATATTTATATTGGTATATAAATTCTTTTAAATTTTGATAAATTTTAGAGGCCAGTAAGTATTTTCATTAATTTATGTGAATATGGTAAAATTTCCAAAAAATAATATGTATGTAACTAACTATATAGTTTAATAGATTTTTGTATATACCTACTGTAAAATTTCATGACTTACAAGTAAGTATAGCTTCCAACGTCTTCTGAACAAGCGAGTCACATCAAACGCATTTCACGCTTTCGTCGGGATGTGACAGGTTGGTATCAGAGCCATTGGTTATAGAGAATTAGGTACTATAAAGATACCTAGACTATAGCCATAAGCTCTAATTACGATAAACAATATGTTTGATAAATACATATATACATGGTATGACTATATGTGAATTTTATGATTACATGCGATACATTTAAAGTATATGAGATATAGAATATTTATGAAAATATATGACTAACTGTTTTGCCAAAAATTTATAAAGAAATTTTTACAGTAATGAGTTCAGACAATTACCACAGTAAGACTGACCCTTCTGAGTGCTCAGACCTTAGCAACTTTAAGGAAATAACACCTGAACCAAAACCCTAGCAAGTCATGGACACTCCTCAAATTGAAGTTGAGAATAACTTTAAACCAAAATTTTATGTCCGACATGTACCAGTAAACATCGGGGGATATACAATTAAAACCCCCAGGAAAAAGATACGACGTGGAGACAGATTTTTGGCTAAGCAAGATGAAGACAGAGAAATACAAAATTTTGATTCTTCCAAGAACGAAGAAAAAGAAACTAAGAGACAAAAGCTGAATGAGGATCAAACGAAGACAGCCTAGTGGACCCTTAAAAAGCTTAAGAAAATACAGCTAGAAATTTAGAAAATCCAGAAGGATGTCAAGGAATTAAAGGCACCCACGAAAAATATTTTTATAAAGATATGAACTGGGTTCATGGAAATTAGAATTTCTCTCTAAAATTCTAACATATCAAACCCTTAGAAAATAAATACTTAAGGATATATATATATATACACTACATATAATAAGCATATAGGAAGAACAATATGGTCTTTTTCACAAAACTCTTAAAATTAAGAGTTTACAAGTTTTACAGCTTAAGTTACAACCTTTGAAGCTTGGCACCTTCCTACAAGCCCTAACGAGTTGGCATCTTGCTTCTCCAACTTCATTGCTTGCTAAAAGAAGAATGTTTGGTTTCTTGGCTTCTTCAATTCATATTCAGGCATACATGAAAGAAGAAATTCAAAGTCTTTCCACAGGCTATTCTTCAGCCTCATCTATTCCCCAAAAATTCGACAATCATAGCGGGAAACCAAAACATTTTGAATGGATATCCTCTTTTAAATACACATGGGCAGATTCTCTGAAACATGATAAAGCTTTGTTGAGAACACCGGCCACAATTTTCTGAAACGTGCTTCATATCTATCAATGGTATTTTTTATGTCTTTTTATTATTTTCTTTCTGTCTTTGTATTGTAACTTACCAAATTAAAATTCAAAATTGAATATTCATATGGGTTGAAACAGGTTTATATACAAATTAAACAAATTTTTAAGCTGAAATAGTATGTAATCTTTGAGCTGCCGTTGATTAATGCGTTTGGGAAAGTTGAATCATTCTAATTACAATATGAATTTTATGTTACTAGCATGTAAATTGCTCGACTAAATGCTTCAATGAAGCTCTCTTCAATACTATGAAGTTAAAGGGTTTTTTAGTAGTTTGAAGTCAGAGGTATTGCTAGTGATGATCAAATGGATGATGCTCATTTTTTTGTTAATTATTTACCAAATAGACATTCACCATCATGCAAAGTGATTATCACAATCTTAATATAATCAAATATTATTCTAACATGTGCTTTCCAAAGAATTTTGCCAAAACTCAAGAGATGCCGAGTTGTCATGGGCGGGAACAAACCTATGCTCTTTAACACTAACTCATTCTTCAAGTATGTAATGCTTTTGTTACACCATCAAAACCTTAAAAAATAGGCTAATTTCTTGTGCTTGATGATGATTATGTTTTAGAAAAAAATGAGGCAAACATGTATTTTGTTAAAATGTTGAGAAAAAAATGTTAGGAGAAAGGTGTATATGTATATGAAGCACATATAAGATATGTTTGGAGACTTGAGAGTTTCCTGATGCAATTAACCATCCTAACGTACCTTCACACTATTTTTCTGAGAAACTTATGCTTCACATATGTTTTTAATAGCCTTCACATATGTGTTTACTCTGTTATATACATGTTATATTGTCTTGTATTGATTCTCTAGCAGATATATATGGAGAACTTCTACTCAAGTGAACACCTTCAAAGTTTCAACTAATTGTATTGATTCTCTAGCAGATATATATGGAGCACTTCTACTCGAGTGAACACCTTCAAAGTTTCAACTAATTCTAGAGCTCAAGGTTGTAGTTGACCATCTTTACCTTTTACTCATCTTTGTATGTACATATAATTTTGTTCAACGTCACTGCATTTTCTTTATCTGAAATGGAAATTGGACCACAAATCTGAATGGGAAAGGGAGCAAATGGGCTAGACGATTACACATTCCACTCATCTGTAATTTATGTTCATAGCCTTATGTTGAAGGCTTATGGAGTCAAACTCAAGATCTCTCCAAAAACACTTGGAAACTTGAGAATGGTATTTTTAAACCCTGTACTTATTAAAGTGGCTGCTTTTTTAGTTTCCATTATATTTGGGTTTTTTAAAATGTTGTTGACTGCTTATCTTATCTTTCGTGTGATGATGAATGATAGTGTGGTGGTTAAATGTGTGACATAATACAAAAAAAGACAAGCTTGTTGGTATGCAGACTTAGTGAGGGTGTGGTTTACAAAATCAGTTCATATATGCTACTACAAAGATTAAGGTAGTCAATTTGTATTCTGAAAATAATTAACATGTAATTATAAACTTTGTCAACAATTAGTACTTAAAAATAAATCGACCATAGCATCTATGAAAATCACAATACTTAATTTGGGTTTAATATTATTCTACATGGGCCACTTATTAACGAGTTTGCTTTATAAAAGGTTCTTGTTTTGTAGTTATCAACAAGGCTGTAGTGGCCTGTCCTTTTCTATTACCTTTTTCCCCGAAGAAGTGAAAACAAGATATGACTTGCTCATAGTGACTAATGTACATTACTTGTTTAGGTTGGGCTAAAACGAAAATGGAAAGAGTGGGGTTTGGCCACCATATTAGAATAATAACAAGAACTATAACATGTTTAAAACGGCTATATTAGGTAGGGTCTACCAGAAATATGATTATCCAAATGGCTTTAAGCATTTAAACTTACAATTGATTGATTTGAGCAGGGGTTACTAATCTACTGAAGTTAGATGAAACTACAGGACCAGTGAAGGGGTCAATTACAACACAACAACACAAAGCGGAGATTAACTAAAACTTAATCAAATAGTAAGACTGGATTAACCACAATAAGATACTAAGAACACAAATAATGTAAGAGACAGAACACAAGTATATGGTTTTCAAGAATGCATTATATTGCTTTCTCTATATTCTATTACAAGTGTTACAAAGCATAATAGAAAGATAAAAGAACATGAGATACTTATACTACATCCTACAGCCGGCTATACTTTGAAAGCCAGCTGGATACAATTGACTAGACACAAAACAAAATCAATTGTAAAGTCAAAAGGCAGATTGCCTTTTGACTAGTGACTATGACATGCCATAGCTCACATCCTTATCTATTACAAAAAGGATAAAGTACATGAAGTAGAAAGTTACAGACTCAAGACCTCAATGTATAGTTACCAAAAGCATGGACCTTTTCACCAACTCATGTAAGTTGGTGACCTTATAGAGGTGTAGCGGAAAGGTGTCCAGCTTTATGGAAAAGTACATCAGATAAAGCATGTGTTAAAAGTCTTTAGAAGAAATCCGTCTTCATGAGTTGAAGCTTCGAAAGACTTTGTCTCTGAGGCTTCGGAAGACTTCATATTTGACTTCGAAAGATATTGGTCTTGGCTTCGGAAGATTTCACACTTAGAATAATTTTGTTGCATGTGTGAAACTTCCTAAGCATTCTTCTTTATAACACTTGTGTAGCATGCAGGATAGACATTGGATGTTTAGGTTGCATCAGCCTCTTTATTAATCTCTACAAACTCTCTCTAGGCTGACGCTACCAAAGCACTTAGTAGACTTCAGATATCAACAGTCCTTATTAGGATAATCACCAATCCTTTCTTTATAAAGTGATCAGGATTCTTTAGACTGTCAAAATGTCTTCTCATATCAAAGAGGTCATGCAGAGGCAACTGAAACATATCTTTCCATGTGTAAATGTCTTCAGTGCCTTGATCTCTAATGACAGGCCATCTTTCTGGATTTGTTGTGTATGTCCAAGACAAGATGGGTCTTCCTGATGCTAGAGGAGCTGTTTGAATTGGAGTTGATGTAGCATCCTCTGGCTGCACAACCTCAGGATGTTCTGACTCATCCTGAGGTTTAGAAGAGGGTGCAGTCTTCTTCTTCTTTGGCTTTGGTTTAGATGCCATCCTCTTCTTTCTCTTTGTAGATTTTAACTGAGTAGACTGGCATGCAGTACCAAATTGATCTTCATTGTCTTTCTCGGTTGGGACTTCCTCTCTCTTAGGCTCAGAAGGAGAGGGAGTTGACCCTGCTGTGGATCAGAAGATGAAGCTTGCTAAGTTGCAGCAGGAGGTCCAGGTTATGTTGTCTCTGGTTGCTCAACCTTAACCTCCACTTCAGGTGGGGCTTGACTTGGAGTGGAGTGTAAGTTAATGAGCTCTCCACTTTTGATCTTCTGCTTGATCACCCTAATATGCTCATCCATAGTGGATAGAGACATGGGGCCAGTCTCCTTCTGGAGAATCCATATAGCTTTAAAAAGCTCATGATCCTCTGCCTATTAGCAGACTTCTTCATGCTCTTTTGGATGATAGCTCTTGATTTTTTAGCTTCTTTCCTTAGCTTTTTCTTAGTTGTCTTTCTGTCCTTGACTATCTCAATTTCAAGTTCTTTTAAGTACTCAAACTCAACATAGTCATAGGACAAGGGAAGAAGTGCATCTGCTTGATAAAAGCCTGTGGCACTCAGGTAGTTGATCATCTTGACTTTCTCTTCTTCTTTGTCTACCTGAGGTTCTTGTTGAACCACATCTCCTTGTGCAGGACTTTCCTGAACTGGGGAAAGGTTAGGCATATCCTTGTACAGTCTTTTTCTTCTTCTCTCTTCTTTGACTTGTACTAGAAGCTCTGCATCTTCTGCCTCCTTCTTCTCCTTTGACCTTTCTAGGTCAACGAGTTCATTCAACTTATCTAAGGGGAGAGAGATGATACCGTCTATGTCATAGTTCCTTGTCTGCAGATAATTTATCCTGACTGCCTTAACTCATCATTCTGAGTATCTGGTCTGGGGGGCAGCCCTGATAGCAGACCCCATGAGTCTTGAAGACTCAGCAGAGGAACTTTATCCTCTTAGCCTTCTTTTCCTCTCTCTCTCCTCCTCCTCAATCTCCTCAGATTTCATCTTTCTTTTTCCTTTGTCACACACAGACCTTTGTGACTCAGGGTGGAGAGAGCTTTGGCCTTCATTGCTTGATACAGCTTCTGAGCTCTGGCCAGAGAGAGGTTGAGAAGTACCTTCACCAGCAGGTGTCTCAATAGGAGCATGGATCTCTGTAGCAGTTGATGATAATGAGACAGGGTCTCAGGTTCTGCCACTAGGCCTTCAGTCAAGGTTTCCCCTATGAAACTAATCTTAGGGTCTGCCTCAACATCCAGTTGACCGATGGCATTGCCTGATTGCCTAAGTCTCCTTCTTAAGCTGAACTCTGCAGTGATCCTGTCTTGGATTCTTTGAACCAGTCTGTCAGCTTGTCTTGATTTTCTTGGGTTGACAAGTGGCATGTTGGCTAGATCCAGACCTTCATAGTAGTTCAAGGTCTGAAAATTTAGAACTTCTTGCTGCCCTTGAACTCTTATGATGATTAGGGCTTTCCTGATGTTGTCATACCTCCACCCAATGATGTGATTTGAAAATGGTGAAGATGACATAGCCCTTGGTATCCCATCCTCAAACAGACTCTGTATGAAGGAGTCTGTGTAGTCCACATTAATGTGAACTTGAGGAGGTTGCTGAGAATGCACAATTGCAAGTGAGGATGTTGAGTCCTCAATGTCCACCCTCTCTGAAGAACTCCCAGGTTCTATAGCTGTGATAAGGGGTGCTAGGTATGAAAGGTCCATTCTCAATAGACTCCCACAATCTTGAATCAAGAGACCTGATGAAACCTTCAGTACTCAAACACCAGGTATCAAACTCATAAAGAGTGATCAGTGGGGACTTGTTCATGGTTCCAGTTTCCATATCAGTCTTGGAAATGGTTGCCATTTGAAAATTTTAGTATTTGTGTGTGTGAGGGATCTTAAGATGGTGAGATCTTATATCAAGAGCCTCAAAACCTCTGATACCAAATGAAGGACCGGTGAAGGGGTCAATTACAACAAAACAACACAAAGAGGAGATTAACTAAAACTTAATCAAACAGTAAGACTGGATTAACCACATAAGATACTAAGAACACAAGTAATGTAAGAGACAAAACACAAGTATATGGTTTTCAAGAATGCAGTATATTGCTTTCTCTATGTTCTATTACAAGTTTTACAAAGCATAATAGAAAGATACAAGAACACAAGATACTTATACTACATCCTACAGCCGGCTATACTTTGAAAGCCAGCTGGATACAATTGACTAGACACAAAACAAAATCAATTGTAGAGTCAAAAGGCAGATTACCTTTTGACTAATGACTATAACATGCCATAGCTCACATCCTTATCTATTACAAAAAGGATAAAGTGCATGAAGTAGAATGTTACAAACTCAAGACCTCAATGTACTGTTGCCAAAAGCATGGACCTTTTCACCAACTCATGTAAGTTGGTGACCTTATAGAGGTGCAGCGGAAAGGTGTCCAACTTTATGAAAAAGTACATCAGATAAAGCATGTAAGGCCCCGTTCCCAGGCACCTTACAGCTGGTGGTTCAACGCACTAAAACATTAGAAAACATATATTAATTTTGTAGCGGAATTTAAAACATTCAGTAATAACTAAAAACATGTCAATTACAACATCAGTTTTCATCTCAAAATACATGACATGTCAAAATACGGATGCCAGCCTCAAAATGCTCCCATTAGCTTATGCATCCATGCCTGCAACTCTTCAGCATCAACATATACCTGCCAACTATCATGTATACAAAAGTCAGCGACGTTGAGTGAGTTCTAGTTTTTATAATAAAACATACTTTTATGTTAAAACCGTTCTTTACTTTATTTCAAAACATGCTATACTTTATAACCGTTCGATCATGCATCATACGTACATACAGATAATATCATTATTATCTTCGTCATTACGTTCATTAACTTGTTCATTCAACGTATTACATTATCGTTCACTTCTCTTTCTAGATCCGGTCAGACTTTACCCTCTTCGTGGCACTCAGCCATGATTACTGAGGTCGAATGACAAGGATCCTGTTCAGTAACTTATTACGATAATTCATTTACGTTCATTCATACTTCGTTCTTTCATACATGATCTTTCGTTCATTACTCATTATCACTCGAATCTTGCCTCTTGCAGTATCCCCGACTCATGCTCGAAAGCTGATGCTATGCCGGGGCCTGCTCACAAACCCCCGACTCATGTTCGAAGACTGACACAGCACCGGGATACGCAACAAAGATCCCATACGAGTCAATCACAGAGATTGAACTCCATCCAAGTCTGTTGCAACGCAAAGTCGCTCATCTCATTTTCTCGTCCCATGGACAAAGACCTTTGTCGAGTCTGTTGCAACACAGAGTCGCTCACCTCATAACTATGCTTGGCTTTATGCCACACCCCCAAAGTTATACATAACTCGGGTAACAACACCCCTACCGAAGTAAGTAACAACACCCCTACCAAAATAGGTAACAACACCCCTACCGAAGTAGGTAACAACACCCCTACCGAAGTAGGTAACAACACCCCTACCGAAGTAGGTAACAACACCCCTACCGAAGTCAGTAACAACACCCCTACCGAAGTAGGTAACAACACCCCTACCGAAGTAGGTAACAACACACCCCTACCGAAGTAGGTAACAACACCCCTACCGAAGTCAGTAACAACACCCCTACCGAAGTCGGTAACAACACCCCTACCGAAATAGGTAACAACACCCCTACCGAAGTAGGTAACAACACCCCTACCGAAGTAGGTAACACACCCCTACCGAAGTAGGTAACAACACCCCTACCGAAGTCGGTAACAACACCCCTATCGAAGTAGGTAACAACACCCCTACCGAAGTAGGTACAACACCCCTACCGAAGTAGGTAACAACCCCTACCGAAGTAGGTAACAACACCCCTACCGAAGTAGGTAACAACACCCCTACCGAAGTAGGTAACAACACCCCTACCGAAGTAGGTAACAACACCCCTACCGAAGTAGGTAACAACACCCCTACCGAAGTAGGTAACAACAACCCTACCGAAGTAGGTAACAACACCCATAGGAATGGGTAACACCCCCATTGAAATGGGTAACACCTCTGAAGATCAATCACAAAGACTAGAACCCTTGCGTGCACACTTTAGCATTTGTTGAACCTCATGCGGTAGAGCTTAAGGCATTTAGAGCCGTGCACCTCTGTATATATATTGCGTTCAAGCCTTTCTATGCTTCTCTCTTTATTCATTAATTCATGCATGCATTCATTCATTACGTTCCTCTTTTCATTATCTTCCACTTTACGTTACATAATACTTTCATTACATTCATTAACGTTCGACGCAAAGCCAAGGGAAGACATACATACATAATAAGTAACATACACATAATCATAAACATACATCATCACCAATACAGGCACATCATACATGCATAACACACATCAAACAAGCCATATCATCATAACCAGGCTTATCTCCCCATTTTACCCCTTAAAATCCACTTAGAAAACCTCAAGTCCAAATTGGACGCATGGGACCTTCCAGGCGCATGAGCATAAAAATTCTTAAGTATAAAACAGTCTGGGCGCATGGGCACTATTTAGGCATTTCTGCCCTATTCAGGCGCATCACCAACACTTAACCGTTTCAAGCTCTTGGGCGCATGGGCACTGTTTAGGCGCATGGCCAATACTTAGCTGTTTCATTCACTAGGACGCATGGGCACTGTTTAGGCGCATGGTTCATACTTAGCCGTTTCTTTCACTGGGACGCATGGGCACTATTTAGGCGCATGGCCAACACGGGTGCATGGCCAATACTTAGACGCATGGGCCAACATGCTGGGCACATGGGCCACTATTCAGGTGCATGACCCACTCTTGGGCGCATGGCCAACACTTAGGCGTCTGGTTTCTCATGCCGGATGCATGGACAACTGTTTGGGCGCATGAACCACTGTTCATGTTCATCAGACATTCTGAAATATTTTCTTATACTACCAATTTCACCCGATTCTCATTCTAAGCATACCCAAATACATATCTAACATACTAAGGCCATCTATGCATGCTATACATCATCTCTAACCCATAATTAACACTATAACATGCATACATACATACAACATTCGAACATAAAGCTGTAAACCCATGGTTTCTTTCAAAATGTTTACTTAGTATGCATAATAGCCCCAAATCAGTTGAAATTAGTAAAAGAGGGGTTCTAGAAACTCACCTTAAGCAGCCTTTTGAGCAACACACTTCCTGTTCGAGTCCCACCTTCGATTCAGCTCTTGAATCCCGAAAACAAACTCTAAACAACCTGAACTTCAGTCAAGAACTCAATACACAACTGAAACCGAGCTCAAACAAGAGAAGACTTACCTTTTTCAGCCTCTTCTTCCTCTTTCTCTCTCTAAAACCGGGTCTCTCTCTCTCTCTTCTTCTTCCTTCGAGATCAAAGCAGCTTTCTGCTTCATATGGGCGACCATGCCCTTTAATATCTTAAAATATTAAAATTTATACTTTGTATATTTTTTCTCCTTCCACTTGCGCAAAGTTTCTATTCTTTCTATTTACTTTTCTTTTCCTTTCGTTTAAATAAAAAATTCAGGGTGTTACAAAGCAAGTGTTAAAAGTCTTCAGAAGAAATCTGTCTTCATGAGTTGAAGCTTCAGAAGACTTTGTCTCTAAGGCTTCGGAAGACTTCATATTTGGCTTCGGAAGATATTGGTCTTGGCTTTGGAAGATTTCACACTTACAATAATTCTGTTGCATGTGTGAAACTTCCTAAGCATTCTTCTTCATAGCACTTGTGCAACATGCAGGATAGACATTGGATGTTTAGGTTGCATCAGCCTCTTCGTTAATCTCTACAGAAACACACCAGCAGATGTACATATTACCTTGTCATGTGATGAGGTTAATGTTATCTTGTCATGTGCTTATGTAAATGACTAATCAACTACTGCTTTTAGCAATTTAAAGTTTAGAAAGTAGGTACCAGAGGTTATATATTCATGTGTTCAACATCTTTTTGAATTTGATAGTTATTGCTAAAAAAATTATCTATGGTTTTTGCTACCTAAGATGCGAGGGAAAAATTATTTTTTTATAAACAAGTTAGTGTGTTAGATGCACATTTTAATTTTTCATTTGTTTAAAAAAGTTTGGCTATTTGTGGTAGTTATATTTTATACCCTCGATATATAGCAAAGGCCAACAGTTCATTATTTACTTATTTAGTTAGGGGCCTCGTAAAGATTATATAATATATCATAAGAGATATGATAAACTAATTGAAAATGAGTACCACGTTGTTTATTGACGTTGTTGCCGCATCGCGGGTCCCGACTAGTGTATGTATGTATATATATATATATATATATATATATATATATATATATATATATATAATATATATATATATATATATATATATATATATATATTATTGTGTTTGAAATCACTATTTGTTATGTGTTAGACAAATTATATTAAGGTTATAAGTTTTGACTTGTTAACATAAATTATAATTAATTATAGTGAATCATGCCATCGAAAGGAAACACTCAACCCATGAGAAGGACAACACAAGTAGGACGACCCAGAACCAGACTCGAAGAAAACACTCTTGTAAACACCACTATAAATGAAAATGACAGAATTTCTCAATTCTTAGCTCAGTAAATAGAAGCCACTATGCCTACTTTAATAGCTCAGTTACAGCAAAACCTGAATTTCAGAGCCACATCCCACGGCAACGAGGAACCAGAAAATGCCAACATAAGGGAACAACAGGAAGAGGAATTAATAAATGGAGTCAGGAAAGGATGTTCCTACAAAACTTTCATGTCCTACAAACCCCAAGAATTCGATGGAAAAGTAGCAGTTGTACAAGCCCTACGCTGGTTGGACGAGATGGATCAACCTTAGAAATTAGTAATTGTGCCAACAATAACTAAACCCTATTTGCCTCGCATTCACTAAAAGTAGAGGCACAATCCTAGTGGAAATGGAAATGCTCACAAAAGGAAGGAATAATATGAATGGATTAAGATAGGAAGAATTCAGAAATCTAGTAATTGAGAAATATTACCCCTATAATGACATAGAGAAATTGGAAAGTGAGTTCTTAGCACTAGAAACGGAGGGAACAACACTTCAAGAGTACACCGACAGATACAATGAACTCCTTAGACTAGTACCGCACTTAGTAACCCCAGAAGCAAAAAGGATAGGTAGATATATTTGGGGTTTAGTGCCACAAATAAGAGGACTAGTGAAATCTGCCATGCCTAGAACTTTTCAAGATGTCGTAAGCCTATCAGGAAGCCTAACTGATGAAATGACAAGGAACAGATCTTTAAGTAACCCAAGAATAGGAGAGAAGAGAAAATGGAGTGATAATGACCCAGGAGGCAAGTTTGGAGGAAATCCTAAGAAAATGATAACCCGACAACCAACCAGCAATTTCTTAGGAACGGCGCAAGAAAAGAAACAACAAACAGAGGGTGAGCCATGGTGCAGTACATGTCAGAGATATCATCAGGGTAAATATGCAATGGTAATTTGTTATAACTGTAAAAGAAAGGGACATATATCCCGAGACTATAAGAGCCCCACTAACCTGAAACCAGTCTGTTATCAATATGGAGATGAAAATCACTTTCGAAATAAATGTACACAATTGAAGGGTAAGGCTCTGGTCAATCAAAACAACCCTCGTGGGGGAGCTTTCGTAATGCAAGCCGAAGAAGCCCGGCATGAACCTGAAGTGGTAACGGGTACGTTTCTTGTTAACGATCAATACGCAACAGTGTTATTTCATACTAGCGCAACCCATAGTTTTGTTTCGAATGCATTTTGACCATTGCTTAATCTAACCTCAGAAAAACTAAAGCACAAATTAATGATTGAATTAACTGATGGTAAGATTATCGAAGCCAGTGAAATCATCCTTAATTGAACCATAAATTTAGATGAATATTGTTTTAATATATATCTGATTCGTATTGAACTAGGAGGTTTTCATGTAGTTATATGTATGGATTGGTTGAGTAAGAATCGGGCTGAGATTATTTGTGGAAAGAAAATAATAAAAATTCCTTTAAATAAGAAAAATAAAACACTTTGTTTATATGAAGAAAAACCTATGGGTGCTATGAAAATAATTTCTTGCAAGAAAGCACAAAAATGTTTACAAAGGAAATGCCTAGCTTTCCTGGCTCATACAATTGATACAAAGCGAGATAGGATAGATCTAGAGAGTGTCCCGATTATCAATGAATACCCAGATGTTTTCCCTGAATGAGTTACCTGGTTTACCGCCCCATCGTCAAGTAGAGTTCAAAATAGAATTAGTACCAGGAAAAACCCCTATAGCTAAAGCACCATATCGTTTAGCACCAACAGAAATGAAGGAACTGATGAATCAATTATAGGAATTGTTGGATAAAGGATTTATACATCCTAGTGTATCACCTTGGGGAACACCAGTTGTATTTGTTAAAAAATATGGAACTTTTAGATGTGCATTGACTATAGAGAACTTAACAAAGTAACTATAAAGAATAGATATCTCCTACCCAGGATTGATGATCTGTTTGACTAACTGTAAGGGTCTAGCTATTTTTCTAAAATTGATTTAAGATCAGGGTATCATCAGCTAAGAGTTCAAGATGATGAATATCAAAGACTGTATTGGACTAGATATGGCCATTATGAATTTCTTGTAATGTCATTTGGGTTAACTAATGCTCCCATAGAATTTATGGATCTAATGAAAAGGGTATGCAAACCATATTTAGATAAATTTGTTATAGTTTTCATAGATGATATCTTGATCTACTCTAGAAATAAGGAAGATCATGTAAAGCACTTAAGATTGACTTTGTAATTACTACGAAAGGAAAAATTGTACGCAAAATTCTCAAAATGTGAATTTTGGAAAAGGGAACTACAATTCTTAGGGCATGTAGTTAACCAAAAAGGGATACAAGTTGATCTAGCAAAAATAGAGGCTGTTAAGAAATGGAAAGATCCAAAAACACCAACAGAGGTACTCCAATTTTTAGGTTTGGTAGGATATTATGATGATTCATAGAAAATTTCTCAAGAATAGCCCAACCTCTCACATAATTAACTCAAAAAGATAAACCCTACATTTGGGAAGAAAAGCAAAAGGCTGCATTTGAACTCCTAAAAAGTAAGTTATGTAGTGCTCCTATCTTAGCATTACCAGAAGGGACTAATGATTTTATTGTATATCGTGACACATCACGTCAAGGATTTGGATGTGTTTTAATGCAAATGAATAAGGTAATAGCTTATGCCTCTAGACAACTTAGGGGAAGTGAAAAGAATTATACTACTCATGATTTGAAATTAGGAGCACCACTTAAGATCTGGAGACATTATCTGTATGGAACAAAATATACAATATATACATATCATACGAGTTTACAAACATATTTGAGCAGATAATGCTGAATATGAGACAAAGGAGATTGATAAAACTATTAAGTGATTATGACTATGAGATCAAATACTATCCAGGAAAAGAAAACGTAGTAGCTGATGCCTTAAGCCAGAAAGAAAAGGCTAAGCCATTATGAGTGCGTGCTATGAGAATGGAATTATGTTCGGAATTGACAAATCAAATTTGGGAAGCTCAACAAAGAGATAAGTTAAGGATGAATGGACAAATAAATGATTTGGAAGAAAGTATAAATGGAATTCTAAAATTCAAAGGAAGAATTTGGATACCAGATAATGCTATACTTAGAAAAATTATACTACAAGAAGCACGTAAGTCAAGATATTTCATGCATCTAGGAAAATCACAAGATGTACAAAGACTTAAAAAGCCAATACTGGTGGCCAGGTATGAAGGAATCAGTCAGAGAATTTGTAGAAAAATGTGATACGTATTCAAGGGTAAAAGCCGAATACCAAAAAACTTCAAGATACTTACAACAACCAGAAATTCCGGAATGGAAATGGGACCAAATTATCATATATTTTATAACAAAATTACCAAGAACCACGAATGGTTATGACACAATTTGGGTTATAGTAGATAGATTAACCAAATCAGCACATTTTTTATCGATTATGGAAGACTATAAAATGGAAAAGTTAGCAAAAATCTACATGAAGGAAATTGTATGGAGACATGAAATATGCATTTCAATTATATCATACAGAGATAGTAGATTCACATCCAGGTTCTGGAAAACTTTAAAAAAAGCCTTAGGAACTCAGATAAACCTAATTACAACATACCATCCACAGACAGATGGACAAAGTGAAATGATAATTCAAACATTAGAAGATATGTTGCGAGCCTGTGCATTGGATTTTGGTGGCAATTAGGATATACACATTCCTTTGATAGAATTTTCTTATAATAACAGGTACTATGCAAGTATTGGAACAACCCTATTTGAAGCCTTGTATGGAAGGAAGTGTAGATCACCCCTCTATTGGAATGAAATAGGAGACAGTCAACTTACAAGCCTTGAACTGATTCAATAAACATCTAAAAGATCATTGAAATAAAAAATAAATTGAAGGCAGCACGCGATCGACAGAAAAGCTATGTTGATAAACGAAGAAAACCATTAGAATTTCAAATTGGAGAAAAAGTCTATCTAAAAATATCACCTACAAAAGGAAGCGTCCGGTTTGGAAGGGGGAATAAGTTAAACCCTAGGTATGTTGGTCCATTTGAAATCACCGATAAAATAGGTTGTAAGGATTATATGTTAAGTGTCACACCCCGACCGACGGCGGAATCATCGAGGCGGACGAATGTGAAACGATTGTTCATAGCACAAGGCGCTAAATAAGTTGTAATAATATTAAGTATTATTTTTATTGAACATTACAAGACAATTTAGATAAATATAATACAAACAAGATATAAATAACATCATAAAACTTTCAATTAACTAAGTCCAAGTCCTATATGAGCACGAAGAGATTTTCAAGTAGTAAACCTAAAACATGTTAAAAAATAAAGGATCAACTTTGAAAGTTGGTGAGTTCCCATGGGTTAAACACACGCATATATATATATATATATATATATATATAAGATTTACAAGTAGCAATTCATGTCAATGGTTATGAATTATGCAAGTTTATTGAACACATAGCTATAATCAAACCTCGACTTGATTACAAGTATATATGATTGGCTAAGTGTATTTGGTTCCATGATAAACAAGCATATATCATCAGGAGTCGGCAATACATCAGCTTTAGCACCAAATAGGTTTGTCAGACCCAAAGATCTAAGATATCGCCAGACTAGCAATAGTTAATGATTGTCAACATATAATGTATCTCATATAACACTCACAATAATACCAATAACCATGACAAAAAGTAAAGATGAATTACATGTACATTTACAAGTATCAAGATGCTTACAAGTGTAAGTTCATAAGGTTAACATATTTCACCCCAAAAGGTGTATATAAAATCAAAAAGGGCATGAAAACTCACATGAAAAACTCACAAGATATATATAAGGTGATGATAAGAATTTAGACGAGACTCCAATAAACGTATTAATTTCAAGATTAGGTTCAATAATAAGATTAACAATTAGACGTGAACTAGGGTTTTAATTGGAACTCGGAGGTTTAAATAATTAAGTAAAATAATGAATCATTTATGTTTTGGTTTAATAAAGGGTATATAAATCAATTAGGATCAAGAATAATTACAAATGATTCAACATTTAATTTATTGATTTAATAGAAATTAAGTATAATGTATGAAATGAAATAATCAATTTAATAATTAATTATTTAAAACTTGATAAGGGTGATTAATTGAATACTTATTAAATGAATTTAAAATCATTTTATTAAGTTTTTAACTTTTGAATGATTTATTATAAAGATCTTATAATATAAAACTTTAAGAATAAAGTATAATATGTTGTTTTATAAGTTTCAAGAATTTAATTAAAAGTTAAAAAATGGATTTATTAACTATTTATGATTTAACATGGTTAAATAAAACATTGAATAATTAATTTATATAATCATTTGTATAATTAATTATTAAAAGTATTTGTAATATGTAGGTTTAAAGTGTTTTGAAATAACCCAATTTTGAGCTATAGATTACTTATTACATATAAATGACTTACTTATGTTTATAACCTTTTTGTTCTTTAAGGAAATAATTAAATTTCAGAATTATAAGTTTTAAAATCTTTAAAATTAATTTAATAATTTCTGAAATATTTTCACTAACAAATTTTTTTTTATTTTAACTAAACAATATATTAATATCTTATGCAAGTTAAAATGATTAAAAAAATCAGTAGTTAAAAATATTTGAGGGACCCCGGGTTTGAACTCGGGTCCCTTGTGTGGGAGTTGATGGTTGTTACCAGTCAGGCTTGTCAGGATCGTGTACGTACGAAATACTAACAAATTCTACGTTTAAACCGAATCAAATAGTGTGGAATCCTATTTGATTGGTGATCCAATCAGTGAGAACAATTACCCGGTTGATATATAATTGAAACTAAACGTTATGAACGAGTAGAGATCGATCAGGATTGATCTATGAAGTTGGACAGGCTTCCTTGGACGTTCTAGACGGCTAGGGTTCGTGTATTATGAAGTATGCTCTTAATAGCTACGCTTTTTCACGAATTAAGTGGTATTTATAGGTTAAGGGTTTCCAATCGTATGACTGAACCATTAGCATGGTTCAGTCGTGCGACTGAATCATGCGATTGATCCATACGCACGACTGAAGGTTCAATCGTGCGACTGAGTCAATCTTATGTCTCAATCGTGCAACTGATCTAGTCTCCTGGTTCAGTCGTGCGTTTGGTCCATTAGCATGATGTATTCATGCATATGGTCCATTCGCATGAAGACTCATACGACTAAGTTCGAACACTTTTCTCGATCATTATTGACTAAGAACTATGCCCAACAACCTCAAACGTATATAGTAAGTTCATTATACTTCAACACACAATAATACTATGAAATATTAAACATTGAAAACATCAACCATATATTATATTTCATTTAACCCATTTATTACATATGTGTAAAACATGAAAGACTTTTACATTAAGCACATAAACTAGGGACATATGTATCAACAGGGCTGAAGCCCAGATATGTATAAAAACTCCCTTTAAAATCATATATAACACCTTATAAGTTTTTGAATTGATTAAATAGGGAGATAAATATAAAATGTCAATCAATAAATTCCCAAAATTAGTTAAATAGTACATTTATTTATTTAAAATTCACCAAAATGAATGAATTAGTTTGAATAATGTGTTTTGATTTTTTTATAATTTACAGAACGGGTTCGGGTCCATATTTTCAAAATGGGCAGATGTTACATTAAGGATAATGCAACTCAAACACTTAAATTCTCCTGAATGTATGCACAAGTGCATTAAAGAAGAATGCTTTGGAAGTTTCACACCAGCAACAGAAATATTCTAAGTGTAAAATCTTCCGAAGCCAAAGATGAAGTCTTCCGAAGCTTTAGAGACAAAGTCTTTCGAAGCCAACCCTTGAAGACAGATTTCTTCCGAAGACTTTTAGTAAACATGCTTTATCTGATGTAATTTACATAAAGCTGGACCCCTTTCCGCTGCAACTCTGTAAAGTCACTAACTTGCATGAGTTGGTGAAAACGTCCATGCTTTTAGTAACTGTACATTGAGGTCTTGAGTTTGAAATTTTTTGCTTCATGTACTTTATCCTTTTTATAATATATTAGACATGAGCTCTGGCATGTCATAGTCACAAGTCAAAAGGCAATCTACCTTTTGACTCTACAATTGATTTTGTTTGTGTCTAGTCAATTGTATCCAGCTGGCTTTCATAGTATGGCCGGCTGTAGGATGTGATATATGTATCTCAAGTACTTGTAACTTTCCTTTATGCTTTGTAACACTTGTATAGAACTTGAGAGGCAATGTATAGCAATCTTAAAAACCATCTCTTTGTGTATTTTGCTATCTTGTTCTGTCTCTTATTCACTTGTGTTCTTAGTATCATTTCTTGTGGTTAATCTAGTTTCACTGTATGATTAGGCAAGTTAATCTCCTCTTTGTGTTGTTATGTTGTAAGTGACCACCCTTCACCGGTCCTGCATTTGGTATCAGAGCATTCCAGACTCTTGATATAATATTTCACCATCTTTTGATCCCTCACACACACAAATACTTAACTTTTCAAATGGTAGCCATTTTCGAAACTGATATGGAAACCGGAACCATGAACAAGTCCCCACTGATCACTCTTGATGACTTTGACACCTGGTGCTAAAGAATGGAAGGTTTCATCAGGTCTCTAGACTTAAGAATGTGGGAGTCTATTGAAAATGGACCTACATACCAAGCACCCCTTCTACTACTGGTGGTGGTATGATCCCCAAGGCTGTGGCTAACTACTCAAATAAAGATAGAAAGAGAGTAGAGATTGACCAGAAAGCCATGACAGCCCTTCAGACTGCTCTTCCAAACTCTATGTATATAGATTTCAAGAAATGCAAAATAGCTAAGCAGTTGTGGGATGCATTGAAACTAATGTATGAGGGTTCCTCTGAAGCCAAGGAGAACAAGAAGGATCTCTTGAAGCACCAGTTTGAAAATTTCACCTTCAAAACTGGTGAGACCATGACTCAATAATATTTCTGGTATGTTGAGATTGTGGATACCCTAGTGGATGGAGGAGTTGCTCTTGAAAATAGAGACATTGTAAGGAAGTTCATGTCCTCACTTCCTAGGCAATAGACACACTAGTGTGTGGTTATCAAGAGAACTAAGAACTTGAAAACTCTCACTCTGACAGAGTTATATGGGATTCCCAGTGGCTAACAGATGGGGATGAACATGCACGGTTCATTTGGAAACTCCAACAATCAAATGGGTTTAGCCCTTCATGTGGTTGAAAGGGATAGCATAGAACCCCAACATCATCTCATACGCTACCCTGAAAACTCACAAAAGGGTCCTTTCATGACCTTCCCAGAGACACCAAGGGAGAACTACACTCAAGGAAGCCCATTCCAAGAGACAAGTTCTTCTCAAGCCTTTGTGTCTTCTGATGAAAATTGTGGCATCTCTCTTTTCACCCTTGAAGACCTGGAATGTATCCATCCAGATGATCTGGTGTACATGAAAATAGTCTAGCAGATGGCTCTTCTCACTCACAGAGCCAAGAAGTTCTACAAGCGGACTGGAAGGAAGTTCCCTAACAATGCAACCAGTGGAAAGTTTGGACTGGACAAAAGCAAAGTCAAGTGCTACAATTGTAACTTGATGTGCCACTTTGCCAAGGAGTGTATGGCACCAAGAACAAATGGTGGCAAGCACAATCCAGACCAAACTACACTAACAAGGCTACCCAGAATGAGAAGCCAAAGCAGCAAGCTGCAGTTGCTGTTGAAGAATGAGGCTTTGACTGGAGCTTTCAGGTGGAAGATGCTTCTCCAAACCAAGCACTAATGGCAGATCATGATGAAGCCAAGGTTTTGGAACATCTCTGTACCCCTGAATGCATTGCTAAAGTTAACAGATACAAGTCCTATAATAAGATCTGATCTTGAGTCCTTAAACATAAAATCTGATTTTAGAAAGTCTGAAAGTGATTATAACTAAAGATAGAGGACTTAGAGAAAACCATTTCAATTCTAAAACATGAGCATACAAATTTTAGGACTCAAATCAAGGATCTCATAACTAATCTAACTGAGTGCCAGGCTGAGATTGTGATTAGCAAAGCCAGGGCAGAAAAGTGTGTTCTTGAAGAAGAGACCTTCAAGAGCATGATATCCTCATCCCTACACAACAAGGTGTACTATAAAAACAAACAGGGATTGGGATATAATAAGATATCTCCACCACACACAATCTTGTCTATAAGATCACCCAGGTGTGGAACTTGTGAAGATGAGCTTCCTCTAATAAATCCTTTGAGTGAAGTGGATGAAGAAATGATAGTGAAGAATTCCTCTAAGAAGAGTGAAGAGGAGGATTTTAAGAAGGGCCACTATCCTTTTGAGGAGAAGAAGAAGACTGTGATGACCAAGTCAATGAGAAAGAACTTGATCAGAAAGAGCAAAAGAAAAGCTAGGAAGGCCCAAGAGATCAAGGCTACTTTTGACTCTAAGCATAAACAAGTTTTTATCTCTGCATGGTTTGAAGTAGTGAAGACTAAGACATCAACCTAAACTCTACTGTCAAGAGTTCTAGTTCATGTTCAAATCATCTCAGCACCAAGAAGAAGGCTGATCTGTTGTGTACCACTGCTACACAGCCTGGACCATCCAACTCCAAGAATAGTCCTCAGCCCAAAATGACTGTCTCAGCATCTGCAAAGATGAAGGTCGAGAAGAGATGTGATCAAAGTCAGTCTTGTTCACAGCAGAAGGCTGTTAGGAAGAATAAAATAAAGTGTGTTTTGTGTGAAAGTACTGCTCATCTTACTAAGGATTGTCCATACAATCCTAAAGGTACTTTTCACATGACCAAGACAAGGACTTCCTAGAGTTCCAAGAAGATTCAAGCTTCGGAAGGAAAATTTGTTTCCTTCAGAAGCTCCAAAACTAAGAAGAAGGCAAGTGGAAAATTTCCTTCGGAATAAAATTTGGCCTCTGAAGGAAGGAATACTTCCGAAGCACTGAAGTATGCTACAGTGTTTGCAGAATCTTCCGAGGTCTAGTCATCAAAACTTCCAAAGTCTCAAAAGCTTCCGAAGTGTTGAAGGTCAAGTCCAAACTTCCAAAGGTGGTGTGGAAGTCAAAGAAAGACCAAGTGATTGGATGTTCTACATCACAACAGCGCAAGATTCTCATAGCACAACGATAAGATCTATTACTGTTGCATTACCTTCGTTTCTCTTAGTCATCCCAAGACAAGTAAGTCTTGGGTTTCCAAATGTAACTAATCATTTACTTTGTGCACGGATAGCTCAAGACAAACAAGAATCTCTGATCATTGACAGTGGCGGTTCTAGGCACATGACAGGCAATAGGTCACTACTCCAAAACTTTGAAAGGATTGATGGAAGGCTAGTTGCTATTGAAGGAGATGAAGGTGGTTACATTTCTATAAGGGGCAAGGTCACAAATGGTAAGCTCGGCATTAAAAAGGTAAACTTTGTCAAGGAGCTTGGGTACAAACTTCTGAGCGTAACCCAATTTTATGATCAAAGTCATAACATGCTCTTTACTGAGCATGAGTGAGTTATTCTCAAGACCGGGGTGGTCATTTCTCATGTGCATATACTATTTAGTGCCCCTAGGAAAGGGAACATGCAGAAACATCTCCCTCTGGAGAAGTTTCATGTTTTCTGTCTAAAGCCAATAGTGATGAGTCTTTCTTGTGGCATAAAAGAATGTGCCATGTATACTTTAAGATTATGAATAAACTGCGTAAGAATGATTTGGTAACTGGAATGCCAAAGAAAGAGTTTACAAGTGATGATCATTGTGTTGCATGCCTGAAAGGGAAGCAACATAAGGTATCCCATAAGCCTAAGGAAAGAAACTCCATCATTACACCCCTACACTTGTTACATATGGATCTCTTTGGCCCCACCGGTTTAATGAGTTTAGGAAGGACCAATTATTTTTTAGTGATCACAGATGACTTTACCAGATTCACTTGGGTCTTATTTCTTAGAACTAAGGATGAGACTCCAGAGATTCTGAAGAATTTCGTACTAAAGATTGAGAATCAATCTGATCACAAGGTCAAAACCATAAGATGTGATCAAGGAACTGAATTCAAGAACCAAACCCTTGATACATTTTATGATGAAAAGGGTATTACAACACAATACAGTGCTCCAAGGACTCAACAAAATGGTGTTGCTGAGAGGAGAAATAGAACATTGATTGAAACTGCAAGAACCATGTTATCTGACTCTAAGCTGCCCATCACCTTCTGGGCAGAGGTAGTCAACACTGCCTGCTATGTGTAGAATAGAGTTTTAGTGGTTAAGACTCATGGCAAGACTCCTTGTGAACTTTGGCACAAGAGGAAACCTATCATTGGTTTTCTTAGGTCATTTGGATGTCCTTGCACAATCTTGAATACCAAAGATCAAATTGCAAAGTTTGCTGAGAAATCAGATGATGGACACTTTATTGGATACTCTTCCCATGCTAAGGCTTACAGAGTATACAATCTTAGAACTAGATTTGTTACGGAGTCAGCCAATGGGACTTTCAATGA
The DNA here is from genome assembly GCA_025506515.1 of Flaveria trinervia. Lineage (NCBI taxonomy): Eukaryota > Viridiplantae > Streptophyta > Magnoliopsida > Asterales > Asteraceae > Flaveria > Flaveria trinervia. Next base: position 52,545,877 of record CM046455.1, read on the forward strand.
ACACACACCCTATGCGGCTAGTTCTGGTCCTGATTGGCTATTTGATCTTGATTTAGTTACCAACTGTTTTAACAAATCTTGTGAGACTGTTTTAGGATCTGCAAAAATCTTACGTACAGGTGATCCTGACCTAAGATTTGAGCTAAGAAGACATCAAAGTAACACATCTTCAGCTCCAGTTGTAACTGCATCTGCAAATGAAGTTTCTATGAGCACCATAATAACAAACTCAGCAAATACATCTGGGATGCCTTCAAATTCTAGCTCAAAGGCTCCACAACTAAATAAAGATACTTCAAATGTAGAAGAACATGATGGTGGTGGTGACAGTGATCAGGAATTTCTTGCTGTTGATAACCAGTCCATAGATGACAACATTAATGATGTCACACACTCATTGGATCAAGTTTTTCTTGATAAGTGTGTTGATGTGGTGGAGAAACATCTATGCCAGATCTAAATTTCTCTAATTTTGATATCTCTTAGCAACTTGTTGTGATCCCTCAGCTAAGGATCCACAAGTCTCACCCTGCCATAAACATCATTGGAGATGTTAACACAGGGGTAAGAACAAGAGGACAAACTGTCAGGATCAGTGATCACAAGTTTGATGTAATAGAGCGTAACGCAGCGGAATAAGAACAAGAATTAGACAAATTGTAGCACGAATTTGATACTCGTATGCATTAAGAACAAATACGGTTATAACGAGAGAATATATTTCTGTAACAAGGAATGTTTTAATAATATTGAATATTTCTGATCAAATCATTCGTTTATTACAATAGGTTACACTCCTTATATAGAGTGCAATCACTGTTGTTATCACGGGAAAGTGACAACTGGCAAATCTATTACAAAAATAACTAACTCTTAACAAACTACTGAAATGTTCACAACTACTGAGAACATATCAGAGTGTTAAGTACAAAATAAGAAACTACTGATAAGAAACTACTGAAACTACAATGAGTGAAGAACAAGCTCTTCAGTCGTTTTACAAAACTACTAATAAATATAAAACTACTGATGAGCACAACAACTGAAGAAGTATTCTTCAGCTGTTGTGTCAAACTTCTGAAAAGATAAAACATAAAACTACTGAAAGGTAAACCGTCATAACTACTGAAGAAGACCTCTTCAGCTGTTGTGACAACGTTTGATACTTGGTCTTCAGCTTGTCTTTAGCACTTGTGTCTTCAGACTTTGTCTTCAGCACTTGTGTCTTCAGACTTTGTCTTCAGCACTTGTCTTCAGACTTGTCTTCAGCACTTGTGTCTTCAGACTTTGTCTTCAGTACTTGTCTTCAGACTTTGTCTTCAGCACTTGTGTTCAGACTTTGTAATCAGCTGTTGTCTTCAGCTGTTGTGGTCTTCAGTAGTTGTTGTGACGTCTGTGGGACTTAAAGGTTTTTCTGATCCGGATCATTGGTTCTTTTGGTCCAACAAACTCCCTCTGAACCAATGCAGCCAAAACCTTTAACTTTATTGAGGTCCCACTTATTGTTTGCAGAATGGTTGGTCTTTTTCCTTCTTGATCGGTTGAGAAGATGAGCCATATAAGCACTGGCCTGGAAATGAGTCTCTGATGATTTGGTTGGCAATGTATGGATGGGAGCTCTGTATTGGGGAATTGGACACTGAGCTGTTCCCCCATCCATGAGACTCACTTCCCATGTATAAGCCTGTAGGATTCCCTGGCGTATGCTCTGAGAAACATAATTTGTTCTTCCATGGTCAGGTTCTCGGCTTCACCATCAAACAATCCTTCACACCCATACAGCTCTGAGATGTACTTGGCCTGTTTACCATTGTTGAGCTCAACTGTTGTAATCTGTCTGTATGCAAACTCATCAGGATGGTCCCTTCAAGTAGCAGACTAAGCTCATTTTGTTTGAAGTTCTCAAGCCTCTTGTAGACTAACCCCTTTTTAATAATTCTGTAACCTAGCATCTTTTGGGGTGGCTGTTTAGTCTCATAGGCCTTCTTGAAATCTTCTACAATCTCCCAGGGTGATACTACAAGGACCACTGTGATCTCTTCATTTACGATCCTTTTTACTTGGCCCTTGTATCTCGAAGGAATATCTTTCTTTACAATCCTGTGAGCCACCCTAGGATCAGGCCATACTCTCACCTTTTCCTTCTGATATTGAAATGTGTTGGCAAGGGTGTACAACCTCAGAGCTTCTTTCTTCATACTTACTATTGATGAAGACGCAGCATAAGTTTTGTCGATGCTTTTCAACATCTCATCATCATGAAGCCTTTGTTGCTGCTCTTCTTCAATCTTTACTCTCACAGTTTCCATCTGTGAGGTGGGAGTGATGGGCATGGGTTTGGCTTTAGCCAATGTTAGGACTGCAGACAGAGGCAGCCTATCTTCTTCCACATCATCCTTTTCTTCTTCTTCTTCTAGCCTCAACACCCTTCTCTTCTTCTTCTTAGGTGCATCATCGGTGTTGGTTTAGAGGGTAAGGGAGTTGGTTTTGTGGGTTGTGATTGTGGTTGTTTTGGAGAGGGAATGTTAACAGGCTGAGTTAGCATTTTGGAGGTGAGTGTTGCTTTTGAGTGTTTGGCTAGCTCAGTCCTGCTCCCTGCTCCTGCTTCATTCAAGCTTCGACTACTAACCCCTTAGTGTATGCCTCAGACGAACAGATCTTGGAGGTTATGGCCAAGATACTGTCCCTGGTCCATGATTTAATCTCGATCAATGATCTCCCAAGATATTTTGCAATGAATCTGATCATGATCTCTAGTCTCTCTCTTTCTAATGCATCATAACTTGCCTATCTTGAGTTAATTTCTTCAACTTCAAGTCTCCTGATCTCTGAGTCAAGTTGTGCAGTATTGAACCCTTGTCTATAGAGTTGATCAATAATGGCATCCATTGATTTACTATGATAGCATCTGCCATTTTGATCATCTCATCGAGTTGGAGCTCTTTCTCTTTTCCTTAACCCTTCCTCTTCTTATATGTGACATGAAAGTCTTTGTGACTTTCACTCACTTGATCATTTTGGTTCCCTTCATAGACTCCTCTTCCTCCTCAGTTTCCTTTTCTTTCAGTTTGCTCTTCCTCTTTGCTTTCACTGACTGACTGACTCTCCCCTTTTTTGTTGCATTGGTTGCAAGGATTTGAGTAGCAGAAAGCCTTGTGCTCACAATCTCCTCCACCAGGGGTTGTATGATTGAGGGAAGCCTCTCATCCATGTTTTGATCACAATGTCTGTGATCATTGGGGTGATGAGAGGTAGTGTTTGCTGAAAGATAGCAACTGTTTGCTCAGAGGGGTTCTGTCCTGAGAAGCAGTGCCAGAACAGAGGCTGGTGGCTTGGAAGTTTTGAGTGGCTGAGTGTATGGAGACCTTCAGGAAGGTGCCATCTGTGGGTTTATGTTGGTGGCAGATGGACTTGCTTCTTGAGAGAATTAGTCAAGTAGTCTTTGTAGTCTACTGACTTCTCCTCAAGAATTGTGTTCTGGCCAGAACATCATAAAAGAAGCCCAGGTCATCATCAGCAGATGCTGAATCACCTGACCTCCTGCTGTAGCAGGATGTACATGCACTGGGTGTAGACCAGTTTTAGCATGTGTCCCTTTTTCTTGGAACTGGGGACTTCCAGCCTCAGGACTATGTCCTTCATCAGCTGTTGCCTCTAGTGAGGTCTTAGCTTTGTTACCAGCCTCATTCTGATCATGTGCTGATTTAGAAGAGGTGGCAGCCTCACTAGATGTTCTAATCTCCATCCACACAGGAAATAGAACGTGTAAACCCCGGTGTGTGGGTTTTCAGAAGCATGGTGATCCTCGTCCTCAATAGCTATGGTTCTCCCCTTTGTTGGTGGTTGTTGGGGAGGAGGAGGGCATGCAGCTGAGTCAGCACGTTTGCAATGATAATGGTTGGACTTTGGGGGGCGGTTGCATTGGGAGATGGGGTAAAAGCAGTGTGCACCTGGGGAGAATGGTGCTCTTCAATGGCAATCTCCTCAAATAAGGAAGATCCCAGATGTGTGGGTACCCCTTCTGTGGTTGCTGCAGGCTCCATTTGAGAGGAATCCTGAGCGGCTGTGGCTGGGAGAGTCCTTATATCCACTAGGGGGTTATAACCAGTGGATATACCTGCGTTTGTGTTGCAGGGGCATCCTCAGCGGACTCATTTCCTGAGTAGCCTTTTTGGTCTTCTTTTTAGTGGGTTGGGGGGACTTTGGATTTGGAGGTGGTGGCTGTGGGTTCCAGCTGCGTGGGTTTGCGCAGCTTGGCAGCCATTTTGAGTGATTGGTCAGAGTTATGCCGGGAGTATACTTCAGGCAATACAGCCATAGCAGGGACTCCCAAGCCAACAAGTCCCTCAGCTTGAAGCTGGTTTTCAATTATGGCCATTATGAACCGAGGATATAATATCCAACGGTTAGCAGTTTGTTTTTGGGCCATATCCTTGAGCTCTAAAAATAGTATTTCAGAAAAATTTAAAGGTCGTTGCTCAAGGATGGAGTACATTACCTGTTGCCACCTTGTGGACATTTGATCCCATGATGATGTCTTGGAGGCAAGACATACATTTATCATATGAAATATGAGACGTTCGGCATCCGAGAAATGTTTCTTCAGTAAGGTAGATGCACTCAGGTTACCCTGGTATCCATGGTGGGCAAATGATTGATCTGTTGTGCCCTTTGGATAACCAGTTGGGAAAGTAGCATCATCCAGATTAGGGTTTGGCAAAGAGTGTCTAGAGTGATAACCACTTTTTGGCCATGGACAGAGATTGAAGAGACTCTGTGTCGTTCTCCTCAGAGACCAAGGTGACGTTTGTCCAGAATTGGGTAAGGGATCGACATATATGGTGGGGTTTAATAGAAACGCCATTTTGTAGGGTGACTGAACCATTAAATCAATGGCGTTGTGAAACTTGGTCCAGTATGGCGATTTGGTGAGATGTGCGACACAGTTGTGTCGTGGTTTTAGTTGCATGGTCGCCATTGATGAAGAGAAGGTAGAGAGTTTTTTGAACGTTAGGTTTGAGAAGAGAAGATAAAAACTCTGAAGGTGGGATAAGGTATTTAAAGGGTCAGGTTAGAAAACGACTGAAGGTTTTGGTGTGAGTCATCAGTTGTTGAAACTACTGATGACGTGGTATTAACCGTCAGACGTTGAAACAGCTGAAGTCTCTGATTTAGTCATCAGTAGTTATAAAAACTACTGAAGACATTTTTGACTTCAGGTGATGAAACAACTGAAGACTTGGTATTAGTCATCAGTAGTTGTGAAACTACTGAAGACAGTGTTTTTGTCAGCAGTTGTTTTGAAACAGCAGTTGTAACAGCTGAAGACTTGGTGTTAGTCTTCAGTAGGTGTAAACTACTGAAGACATGGTTTTGGCTTCAGTTGTTTTGAAACAGCAGTTGTAGAAACAACTAAGAGGAATTACTCATCAGCTGTTTTCGTCAATTCTTAGCTTTTCAGCTGTTTCATACTGTCCTCAACACTTACTCATCAGACTTTGCATCTGCTTTTCAGGTGCTTCATAGGACGTCAGTACTTATCTGTTTGTACTGATTTTAGTAGTTGTAACTACATCAGTAGTTGTAACTACATCAGTTGTAACTACATCAGTAGTTTAGAACAGATAAAGTACTTCAGTACTTGTGAGGCATTTAGCCTTCAGTAGTTATAAAACTACTGAGGGTGAAAGAACTCATCAGTACTTATATGGTTACATGGTTACACCGTGATCACTAGTACTTATTACTGAGATCATCAGTAGTTGTCACTTATTCTAGCTGCAGCATACCAAGCCTTAACACCAGGTTGTGGAAAGTTGAACTATCCAAAGGCTTAGTAAAAATGTCTGCAAGCTCATCAGCACTAGGCACAAACATAGGATTAATTAGACCCTTTTCAAAACAATCTCTTATAAAATGATGTCTAACTTCTATATGTTTGGTCCTAGAGTGCTGGATTGGATTTTTGACAATGCAAAGAGCTGAAGCACTATCCATTAATAACGGAGTCTTAGTCTCTGTAATGCCATAGTCCAAAAGTTGATTCTGAAGCCAGGGTACTTGGGATGTACAACTTGCAGCAGCAATGTACTCGGCTTCAGCAGTGGATGTAGCAACAGATGTTTGTTTCTTACTCTGCCAAGAAATCAAACAGTTGCCTAGGAATTGACATCCACCAAAGTTGATTTCCTGGTCAACTTACACCCTGCATAGTCACTATCAGAAAAAGCAACTAATTTACAAGAGTGCCTAGTGGAATACCATAAACCTAGAGATTGTGTACCTTGCAAATATCTAAAGATCCTCTTGACTGCAATCAGATGAGACTCTTTAGGTGCAGCCTGAAATCTAGCACAAACACATGTAGCAAACATAATATCTAGTCTAGAAGCTGTTAAATACATCAAGGACCCAATCATACATATGTAAAGTGTTTCATCAACCACTTTACCTTTCTGATCTGTATCCAGTTGTGTGGTGCTGCACATGGGGGTAGAACAGGGCTTACAGTTTTGTAAATCAAACTTTTCCAAAAGATCTTTTGTATATTTGGACTGATGAATGAAAATTCCATCAGGCTTTTGTTTGATTTGCAAACCCAAAGAACTGTAATTCTCCCATGGCACTCATTTCAAACTTCTGTTGCATTAACTTTGTAAAGGCATCACACAACTGAGGATCAGAGGATGCAAAAATAATATCATCTACATAATTTTGAACAAGTAGATTATGCTGCCCAGCTTTCTTAATGAATAAAGTCTTATCAATGGAGCCTCTAGTGAAATCATTTCCAGAAGAAAGTTTGATAATGTCTTATACCAGGCTCTAGGAGCTTGTTTCAACCTAACATAAAGAGCCTTATCAAGCTATACACCCATTAGGATGTTTATTGTCCTCAAAGCCTGGTGGTTGACATACATAACCTCTTCTTTAATTTCCCATACAAAAATGAACTTTTGACATCCATTTGAAAAACTTTAAGTTTTTGATAAGCAACATAAGCTAAAAACAATCGAATTGCTTCCAGTCTGGCTACAGGGGCAAAGGTTTCATCATAATCAATACCTTCTTCTTGTGCAAACCCCTGAACAACTAGTCTGGCCTTGTTCATAACAATGAGCCCATTTTCATCAGTTTTGTTCCTAAACACCCATTTAGTGCCTATTGCACACTTACCTGGAGGTAGAGGAACCAGTTCCCACACTTGCTGTTTCTTGAACTGAAGAAGCTCAAGCTGCATGGCATCAACCCATCCATTGTCCTTTAAAGCAATGTGATAATTCTTTGGCTCTTGCTGACTGATGAAGAGAGCATAGAAGCAGAAATTTGACAATTGACTTCTTGTTGATACGCCAGCAGTGATATCACCAATGATTTGAGACATAGGGTGATTCTTCAGATCTTGATACATAATGAGATCTGTGCAAGTGTTTGTAGCAGGTTCAGCAGCAACAGATGGTGATGGTGAATCATTTCCTTGAAACCAATCAGTGGATGGTAATTCAAAGGAAGTTGAATTTGAAGAAATCTCATCAGCATTTGTTGTGGATGGTGCTACTGGAGCTACAGGAACATCAGGTCTAGCTGAATCAGGCAGTTGATCACTAAACCTGAAGAGGTGAGTACTGCTATCATCATCATCATCAGCACCAGCAGTACCACCATGTGGTGAACTATTGACAGGAGCAACAGCAGGAGTTTGATAAGGAACATATTGGAGTATGTCCAAATCAAATAGCTCCACAGGGCTTTGTGGAATCTTGTCCTTAGGAGATTGATTAAACTTACATGTAGAGTCTCTTCAACCATCTTTGTTCTGCAGTTGAAGACTCTGTATGCTTTGCAAGTTGATGAATAACCAACAAAGTACCCTGCATCCACCTTAGGATCAAATTTTTGGAGTTGATCCCATGTGTTGAGAATAAAACAAGGACACCCAAATGCTCTGAAGAATGAAATTAGAGGGGCCAAATGATGAAGAACTTCATATGGAGTCTTCATCAACCTCTGTTTACTAGAACTCTATTCTGTACATAGCAAGCTGTATTGACAGCTTCAGCCCAAAAAGTCATTGGCAGTCCAGAGTCAGCCAACATGGACCTTGCAGCTTCAATAAGGGTCCTGTTCTTTCTCTCCACTACTCCATTTTGCTCAGGAGTTCTTGGGATGCTATACTGCCTCTTGATTCCCTTTGATAAGTAAACTCATCAAGTGTGTGGTTTCTAAATTCAGTACCATTATCACTCCTCACACACTTAACTGGTAGGGAATACTGTTTCTCAACGTGTAACACAAAGTTCATAATGGACTGTGCTGCCTCATCCTTTGAATGCAAGAAGAAAGTCCATACAAATCTGGAGTATCATCCACAATTACCAGATAGTATTTCTTCTTAGCCATACTCATCACTTTCACAGGACCAAAGAGATCCATGTGAAGAAGCTGTAAGCAGGTAGTGGACTTAGGTTCTTCTATGGAGGGAATGAAGCTTTGTGTTGTTTTCCTTTTAAACAAGCAGTGCAGTTATCTTCACACTTGAACTCCTTCATAGGCAGTCCCCTTACTAAACCATGGTTTATCAGCTGATTCATGTTTTTGAGATTAACATGACCCAGCCTTCTATGCCATAGAATAGATTCTTGGGGGGAGCCTTGGAAAATAGGCAAGGATGGCCTTTGAGATCTATTTTCTTGGAAAGATCTAAGGCATACACTCTTCCTGTCCTGTTGGCCTTTAGGAGAGTGTGTTCATCCAACACCTTATCAATCAATTTAGAACTTTGGATGACAGAATCTGACAGTTTTGACTGGTGAAAAGAGCAACATGGCCTTTGTCACACATTTGACTAACACTCAAGAGGTTGTACTTGAGATTTTCCACATGGTTAACATCATCAAACTTTATTTCCCCATTGGAGACAAAGCCTTTGCCGATGATGTAACCCTTTGCATCATTGCCAAATGACACAAACCCCTTCCTTCCTTGAGAGTAGTCATTAAGAAATGATCTGTTTCCTGTCATATGCATGGATCCTCCACTGTCTACATACCAGATGCCCCTGAGATATGTTGAAGAACCCTGTAAAAACACAAATTAGTTAGATTTTGAGACCCAAACCTTTTTGGTCTTGGGCCTGTTCTCATCAACAGATGGTAAACTAACATATTTGTTGGAAACAACAGCCTGAGAGGAAGAAGCTGGTGAAGAAAAGGAATCCTTTGGCTTGGACCCCCTTTTCTGTGGTTTCAACATAGGAACATCTAATTGGTTAACTCTTCCCAATAGATGTTGAACCATCATAACCAGCTGTGTCTGATTTTGCGATAAAGCTTTCAGCTCTTCGGACACATTGGCATTGGAGTTTGATAAGTTCCTATGTTGCACCTTCTTTTTTTGAGCAATCTCAGCTGTTACCTATTTACCCCTTCCTTTTTGGATTTCTGTTTGGACTTGAGGGTTACAGGATTTGATGTTGCTGGTACAAATGTGGCTCCAAACTCAGTTTTCATTTTAACCATTTTCTCTTGAATTTCTTCTTTATGTTTGAGTTTGGATCCCCTTTTGTACCAACAATCATTTGTAAGATGATTGAACAACACATACTTCACATGGTTTCTTCTTCATCTTATGATGATCATCAACTAAAGAGGATGAAACAACTGAAGACTTGCTCTTCAGTACTTTGGAAGCATTATTTGCTTTCTTCACTTCCTCTTTAGTAGTCTTCAAACTCTTTCTACTGACAGTTTTCTTCTCTTCAGTGCTGACAGTAGTTGGAGTTTGAACTTCAGGTGTTAGATCTTGCTCTCCAGTCCTTTCAGGACTTTCAGAAATAACTCCTGAGTTGATCATCTCTTTTATCATGTGAATGTCAGTAGTAGAACCATCAACATCAGCTGATGGGTTCTGAGAGGGCTTAGTGCTGACTTCAACTTTTGATGATGCTCTATCAAAAAGTAAATCACACGATGAGGTAGATTGGTTATTGATTTCTCCATCAGATTTCACTTCTGCTCTTGAAGCAAAATCTGTAGGAGGAGCAGTGTGATTGTAACCAATACCAAACTTCACATTGGAAGCAGATTGCTTACTAAGAAGCATTTCAAAACCTTTTGCATGATTGTACCCATCGATCACACTCTACCTGGGTGACTGCAAGGGTTTCTTTAAGACTTCTCTAGTCATCCAGAATAACCTCTAGCTTAGACTTTTCATCATTTAATTGGCATTTAAGCTATAAATCTCATCATTTTTACTATTAAGAGCAAACTCAAACTCAGCTTCTCTTTTGAAATGGTTTTCTCATACTCAAGTTTTTGATTTATTAATGCTACATTTGCCTCTCTAATGGAGACAAAGGCAGCAATGCATGATTCAGAACATAACTTGGCTTTAGCCTCTGAAGATACCTGAGTTACCTGTGAAGATGATGCATTTGAGCAGGAACCCTCAGTAGATTCCAGGGATCTAAGAGCCAGATTCCCAAAAGGACTGTCACCACCATGTTGACCAGCACCTGTGAACAGTTGTTCATGACCAGACATGTCATCTGGTAAACTGCTCCAGTCAACACCTCCAGGGTGAAGAAGCTATGTTGTTGAGGTTGAGGAGGTTGATGAGATTGAGATGGTTGAAGTTCTGGTAGTGCATGAGGTTGTGGTACTATAGGAACTTGAACTTGATTTGACTGTGGCATGTAATAACAGGGGTAAGGATATGGCATTTGACCCTGAGGAACAAAATATGCAGGAGATTGTGGTTGAGAATGATGACTAGAATTGACAGGATGTTGCCCTCTGTGTTGTTGACTATTTCTAGGAAAAGTCACAAAAGGTGCAAAGGAATTAGATCCAGATGATCTACATTCTCTAGCAAAGTGTCCAAGCCTGTGGCATTTGTGACACTTCAACTTACTCTTGTCAAAACCAACTTTGGTTTTGCCAGAGAGTCCTGGGAACTTTCTTCCAGTTCTGTTGTAGAACTTCTGAGATCTGATATTTATCAAGGCCATTTGGCTCAAAATATCCATCTCTTCTAAGTCATCATCAGCAATCCCCTTGAGATCATCCATGATGAAGCATAGATTGTCATTATTACATCCAGAAACTGACTATCAACACTCACAATGCAGAATCAGAAGTGTTTGAAGAGAAATCATAAGCTTATCATACTGGCATTTAGATGAAGCATATTCTAACTCATGACCAACCAAGGCAGTGTTGCCTGGTACAAAGTCTTCAGTGAGCTTTCCAGATGAAGACAGTTTTCGTTTCTGTTCTATCTCTCTCTCAAATGTGAGCAATTTCCCATGGAGTTGGGTGAGAGATAGTTTGTCCAAATTTGCACTGGAGCGTAGGACAATAGTATATGTGTCCCATCTCTCAGGCAGTGATCTGAGAAATCTGTTATTCATCTGGCTATTGGTGTACTCATGTTTGACCATTTTTAATTCAGAGATCAAACAAGAGAACCGCTCGAACTGTTGAGTCAGTGTCTCACCCTTCCTATGAGAGAATGTCTCATATTGTTGGGCAAGAATTTCTCTATTATTTGCCAAGACCTCATCTGTTCCTCCAAATTGTTCTTTCAAGGCATTCCAGAGGTCATGGGCAGTTTCATGATGCATTAGCCAGAATAGATTTCATTAGGCAGTGCCATGGCCAGAATTCCATGGGCTTTTGCATCAATCTCAAACAACTTCTTATCCTCATCTGAGTATTGCTCTCTCCTCTTCGGAACCATTTGATTGGTTTCCGGGTTATTCACCATAGGCATGTGTGGACCATGTACCACTGATGTCCAACAACCTGCGCTGTTAACAGACAGGTGATGGAGCATTCGTCGTTGCCATATGTTATACTCATTCCTAACCAGCATTGGAGGCTTGGTTGAGGAACCAGTATTGTGAGGATCATTGGAAGGAGTAGTCATTTTGAGTCCAAATACAATTTAATTCAAGCTTTTAAACGTTTTTGTAAAGACCACAACAGACTCAATGAAAACCAAAAGAAAATCTCAGGATGAATGACCAGAAAACACACAAAACTCAATCTCTATAACCGTTTCTTGCAAAACACAAAAATGCTAATTCAATCAAACTTGGATCTTGAATAGCAGTTTCAATGATCAATTATTAGATCGATCAATGATTAACCAGCTCTGATACCATTTGTCAGGATTAGTGATCACAAGTTTGATGTATAGAGCGTAACGCAGCGGAATAAGAACAAGAATTAGACAAATTGTAGCAAGAATTTGATACTCGTATGCATTAAGAACAAATACAGTTATAACGAGAGAATATATTTCTGTAACAAGGAATGTTTTAATAATATTGAATATTTCTGATCAAATCATTCCTTTATTACAATAGGTTACACTCCTTATATAGAGTGCAATCGCTGTTGTTATCACGGGAAAGTGACAACTGGCAGATCTATTACAAAAATAACTAACTCTTAACAAACTACTGAAATGTTCACAACTACTGAGAACATATCAGAGTATTAAGTACAAAATAAGAAACTACTGATAAGAAACTACTGAAACTACAACGACTGAAGAACAAGCTCTTCAGTCGTTTTACAAAACTACTGATAAATATAAAACTACTGATGAGCACAACAACTGAAGAAGTATTCTTCAGCTGTTGTGTCAAACTTCTGAAAAGATAAAACATAAAACTACTGAAAGGTAAACCGTCACAACTACTGAAGAAGACCCCTTCAGCTGTTGTGACAACGTCTGATACTTGGTCTTCAGCACTTGTGTCTTCAGACTTTGTCTTCAGCACTTGTGTCTTCAGACTTTGTCTTCAGCACTTGTCTTCAGACTTTGTCTTCAGCACTTGTCTACAGACTTTTTCTTCAGCACTTGTGTCTTCAGACTTGTCTTCAGCACTTGTCTTCAGACTTTGTCTTCAGCACTTGTGTTCAGACTTTGTAATCAGCTATTGTCTTCAGCTGTTGTGGTCTTCAGTAGTTGTTGTGACGTCTGTGGACTTAAAGTTTTTTCTGATCCGGCTCATTGGTTCTTTTGGTCCAACACAAACCCTTGAAACAAATGTTTGTCTTCACTCTTGTTTCTTATCCAGATAGAGCCTAAGAAAATTAATGAGGCTCTGAAGGATGGAAGTTGGATTGAAGCTATTAGGAGGAGCTCCTTCAATTCAAAAGGAAGAAAGTTGGAACCTTTGTTCTCTTCCTCATAGGAAGACCACTAAACCAAATAGGTGTTTAGGAACAAGAAGGATGATAGAGGCATTGTCATAAAAAAATAAAGCTACACTAGTTGTTCAAGGGTACACACAAGAAGAAGGGATTGCCTACACTGATATCTTTGCTCATGTAGCAAGACTAGAAGCTGTTAGGATATTCCTAGCTTTTGCTGCATCCAAGAACTTCGAGTTCTATCAACTTGATGTCAAGTGTGCTTTTCTTTATGGAGTGATTGATAAAGAGGTGTATGTCAAACAACCACCTGGTTTGCAGATTCTGATCATCCTGATTATGTCTACAAGATTGACAAAACTCTTTATGGGCTGCATCAGGTACCCAGGAAGTGGTATGAGACTCTATCTCAATATATCTGCAAACATGGATACAGAAGTAGTACTATAGATGGAACTCTCTTCATCAAAAGACAGGGAAATGACTTAATGCTAGTTCAAGTATATGTTGATGACATCATCTTTGGTTCAATTAATCCAAGGCTCTGCAAAGACTTTGAGAAGATGATGAAGGACAGATTTGAAATGAGTGCCATGGGGGAACTCAATTTCTTTCTAGGAATTCAAGTGAAGCAAGGTGAAGATGGCATCTTCATTAGTCAGTCAAAGTATGTTTAAGATATACTCAAAAGATTCAACATGACTTATTGTAAGATTGCTAAGACACCCATAGCAAGAAACTACTCCCTTGGACCTGATCTTGAGGGGGAGTGTGTGGATGAACATCTTTACAGGGCTATAATTGGGTATCTTATGTATCTTAAAGCTAGCAGGCTTGATATCATATTTGTTACATGTATTTGTGCAAGATATTAAGCCAACCCTAAGATGTCTCACCTTATCAGTGCCAAAAGGATTCTAAGATACCTTAAATCTGCTTCAACACTTGGTCTTTGGTATCCTAAGAATTTTGACTTCAATCTGTATGCCTATACAGATAGTGATTATGGTGGTTGCAACATGACTGTAAAGTCCGCATGTAGTGGCTGTCAGGGACTAGGATCAAATGAGATATCCTCATCCCTGTATTAGAAGGTGTGCTATTAAAACAAGCAGGGATTGGGATCTAATGAGATATCTCCTCCATACACAATCTTGTCTGTAAGATCACCCAGGTGTGGAACTTGTGAAGATGAGCTTCCTCTCATAGATCCTTTGAGTGAAGAGGATGAAGAAGTGATAGTGAGGAATTCCTCTGAGAAGAATGAAGAGGAGGATTGTAAGAAGGGCCACTACCCTTTTAAGGAGAAGAAGAAGACTGTGATGACCAAGTCAATGAGAAAGAACTTGATCAGAAAGAGCAAAAGAAAAGCTAGGAAGGCTCAAGAGATCAAGGCTACTTTTGACTCTAAGTAGAAACAAATTTTATCTCTGCAGGGTTTGAAGTAGTGAAGACTAAAGACATCAACCTAAACTCTACTGTCAAGAGTTCTAGTTCATGTTCAAATCATCTCAGCACCAGAAGAAGGCTGATCTGTTGTGTACCACTGCTACACAGCCTGGACCATCCAACTCCAAGAATAGTCCTCAGCCCAAAAGGACCGTCTCAGCATCTGCAAAGATGAAGGTGGAGAAGAGATGTGATCAAAGTCAGTCTTGTTCTCAGCAGAAGGCTCTTGGGAAGAAGAAAATGAACTGTGTCATGTCTGAAACTACTGCTCATCTTGCTAAGGATTGTCCATACAATCCTAAAGGTACTCTTCACATGACCAAGACAAGGACTTCCTAGAGTTCCAAGAAGATTCAAGCTTTGGAAGGAAAATCTATTTCCTTCAGAAGCTCCAAAACTAAGAAGAAGACAAGTGGAAAATTGCCTTCGGAAGAAAATTTAGTCTCTGAAGGAAGGAATACTTCCGAAGCACTGAAGTCTGCTGCAGTGTTTGAAGAATCTTCCGAAAGTCCAGTCATCAAAACTTCCAAAGTCTCAAAAGCTTCCGAAGTGTTGAAGGTCAAGTCTAAACTTCCAAAGGTGGTGTAGAAATCAAAGAAAGACCAAGTGACTGGATGTTCTACATCAACAACAGCTCAAGATTCTCATAGCACACCTATAGGATCTATTACTATTGCATTACCTTTTGTTTCTCTTAGTGATCCCAAGACAACTTAGGCTTGGGTTTCAAAATGTCACTAATCATTTTCTATGTGCAGGGACAACTCAAGACAAACAAGAATGTCCGGGTCAGTGGTTGTTCTAGGCACATGACAGGCAATAGGTAACTACTCCAAAACTTTGAAAGGATTGATGGAGGGCCAGTTGCCTTTGAAGGAGATGAAGGTGGTTACATTTCTATAAGGGTCAAGGTCACAAATGGTAAGCTCGGCATTGAAAAGGTAAACTTTGTCAAGGAGCTTGGTTACAAACTTCTGAGTGTATCCAAATTTTGTGATCAAATTCATAACATGCCCTTTACTAAGCATGAGTGAATTGTTCTCAAGACCGAGGTGGTCATTCCTCATGAGCATATTCTACTTAGAGCCCCAGGAAAGGGAACATGTAGAAGATGGATTTGCAAGAAACATCTCCCTCTAGAGAAGTTTCATGCTTTCTGTCTAAAGCAAATAGTGATGAGTCTTTCCTATGGCATAAAAGAATGTGCCATGTAAACATTAGACTATGAATAAAATGGTTAAGAATGATTTGGTAACTAGAATGCCAAAGAAAGAGTTTACAAGTGATGATCATTGTGTTGCATGCCTGAAAGGGAAGCAACATAAGTATCTCATAAGCCTAAGGAAAGAAACTCCATCATTACACCCCTATACTTGTTACATATGGATCTCTTTGGCCCCACCGATGTAATGATTTAGGAAGGACCTCTTATTTTTTAGTGATCACAAATGACTTTACAAGATTCACATGGGTCTTATTTCTTAGAACTAAGGATGAGACTCCAGAGATTCTGAAGAATTTCATACTAAAGATTGAGAATCAATCTGATCACAAGGTCAAAACCATAAGATGTGATCAAGGAATTGAATTCAAAAACCAAACCCTTGATACATTTTGTGATGAAAAGGGTATTACAACACAATACAGTGTTCCCAGGACTTAGCAAAATGGTGTTGCTGAGAGGAGAAACATAACACTGATTGAAACTACAAGAACCATGTTGTCTGACTCTAAGCTGCCCGTCACCTTCTGGGCAGAGGTAGTCAACACTGCCTGCTATGTGTAGAATAGTGTTTTAGTGGTTAAGGCTCATGGCAAGACTCCTTGTGAACTTTGGCACAAGAGGAAACCTATCATTGGTTTTCTTAGGTCATTTGGATGTCCTTGCACAATCTTGAATACCAAAGATCAAATTGCAAAGTTTGCTGAGAAATCAGATGATGGACACTTTATTGGATACTCTTCCCAAGCTAAGGCTTATAGAGTATACAATCTTAGAACTAGAATTGTTACGGAGTCAGCCAATGGGACTTTCAATGAACACACACCCAATGCGGCTAGTTCTGGTCCTGATTGGCTATTTGATCTTGATTTAGTTACCAACTGTTTTAACAAATCTCGTGAGACTGTTTTAGGATCTGCAAAAATCTTACCTACAGGTGATCCTGACCTAAGATTTGAGCTAAGAAGACATTCAAGTAACACATCTTCAGCTCCAGTTGTAACTGCATCTGCAAATGAAGTTTCTATGAGCACCATAATACAAACTCAGCAAATACATCTGGGATGCCTTCAAATTCTAGCTCAAAGGCTCCACAACTAGATAAAGATACTTCAAATGTAGAAGAACATGATGGTGGTGGTGACAGTGATCAGGAATTTCTTGCTGCTGATAACCACTCCATAGATGACAACATTAATGATGTCACACACTCATTGGATCAAGTTTTTCTTGATAAGTGTGTTGATATGGTGGGAGAAACATCTATGCCAGATCTAAATTTCTCTAATTTTGATATCTCTTAGCAACTTGTTGTGATCCCTCAGCTAAGGATCCACAAGTCTCACCCTGCCATAAACATCATTGGAGATGTTAACACAGGGGTAAGAACAAGAGGACAAACTCTTGAAACAAATGTTTGTCTTCACTCTTCTTTCTTATCCCAGATAGAGCCTAAGAAAATTAATGAAGCTCTGAAGGATGGAAGTTGGATTGAAGCTATGTAGGAGGAGCTCCTTCAATACAAAAGGCAGAAAGTTTGGAACCTTTGTTCTCTTCCTCATAGGAAGACCACTGTTGGATCTAAATGGGTGTTTAGGAACAAGAAGGATGATAGAGGCGTTGTCATAAAAAATAAAGCTAGACTAGTTGTTCAAGGGTACACATAAGAAGAAGGGATTGGCTACACTGATATCTTTGCTCATGTAGCAAGACTAGAAGCTATTAGGATATTCCTAGCATTTGCTGCATCCAAGAACTTCAAGGTCTATCAACTTGGTGTCAAGTGTGCTTTTCTTTATGGAGTGATTGATGAAAAGGTGTATGTCAAACAACCACCTGGTTTGTAGATTCTGATCATCCTGATTATGTCTACAAGCTTGACAAAACTCTTTATGGGTTGCATCAAGTACCCAGGAAGTGGTATGAGACTCTATCTCAGTATATCTACAAACATGGATACAGAAGGGGTACTATAGATGGAACTCTCTTAATCAAAAGACAGGGAAATGACTTAGTGCTAGTTCAAGTATATGTAGATGACATCATCTTTGGTTCAATTTATCCAAGGCTCTACAAAGACTTTGAAAAGATGATTATGGATAGATTTGAAATGAGTGCCATGGGGGAACTCAATTTCTTTCTAGGAATTCAAGTGAAGCAAGTTGAAGATGGCATCTTCATTAGTCAGTCAAAGTATGTTTAAGATATACTCAAAAGATTCAACATGACTGATTGTAAGATTGCTAAGACACCCATAGCAAGAAACCATTCTCTTAGGCCTGATCTTGAGGGGGAGTGTGTGGATGAACATCTTTACAAGGCTATGATTGGGTCTCTTTGTATCTTACAGCTAGCAGGCCTGATATCATATTTGTTACATGTATTTGTGCAAGATATTAAGCCAAACCTAAGATGTCTCACCTTATCAGTGCCAAAAGGATTCTAAGATACCTCAAAGCTGCTTCAACACTTGGTCTTTGGTATGCTAAGAATTGTGACTTCAATCTGTATGCCTATACAGATAGTGATTATGGTGGTTGCAACATGAATTTAAATTCCATATCTAGGGGATGTCAGTTTCTTGGTGGAAGGGTTGTTTCTTAGCAATGTAAGAAACAATCCTATGTCTCTACATCAACTATTGAAGCTGAATGCATTGCTGCTGCAAGCTGCTGTGCTCAAGTGCTATGGATTTAGAATCAGATGATTGACTATGGATTAAACTTTAAGGAGACTCCCATTCACATAGACAACAACAGTGCTATCTCTATCACAAAGAATCCTGTGCAGCACTCAAGGACCAAACACATCAACATCAGGTATCATTTAATTAGACATAATTTTGAAAAGGGATTAATTAAACTAGTCAAAGTCCACACAAATGAACAATATGCTGATCTGTTTACAAAGGCTTTTGATGAACAGAGATTTAAATATCTAAATCAGCTATTAGGATGATAAACTTTGAGTAGGTTTTTATTAAAACTAATTCTTATTATTTCTTAAAATCTGTGTGTCCTAAGTTGTCTAGTTCATCACTTTCATAAGCTCTTGTTTTCTTTTGGTGAGAATCTTTTGAAGACTTTCCTTAGATTTCTGAAAATTTTGATCCTTCGAAAGATATGCTTTTCTCTTCGGAAGAAAATCATGTCTTCAAAACAAATAACTGTAAGTAATTTTACCTTCGGAAGAAATTTCTGAAATATCTTCTGAAGCTTAAAACTTGTCTAAGACACTTATATGTTTTCAAGGACTATTTTCTTCCTAAGCAAATTAACTCTCGAAAGCTTTGTTCCTCTGAACAAAGCATTCAAGTCATAATTTTTCTTCCGAAGAAAAATTTTCACAACTCATAGGAAAATCTTCCAAAGTCATTTTAGCTTTGGAATGTTTTTCACTAAAACTTTTTAAGATAATTACCTTCGAAAGCTTTTTGACTTCCAAGAAAACTACTTTTTGAGCAAAAGAAAACTACTTTTTTAGAGGTGGGACCGACATTTGGATTTCAAAGTTTATCCTCTTTCATTAACTTTGTTTTAAATCCTTTTCACGTATAAACCCAACGGTTCCGCCTCTTCTATCATCTCCTTCTTTCCTCAAAACCTAAAGCCCAAATTTCTCTCTGAAATTCAGTTCATCTTTCTTCATCCTTAAGCTTTCTCAAATGGCGAAACTTAACCGCAGAAATGAACCAAACTTCTCCATGCAGTTACACAGGCAACATAATCAGGTTGCTCTATTACACTCTGAGAAAGATCCACATTTCTCAGAGGTTTGACGTTTCTTAACTCTATCCAACTACTTCACCTCCCTAACCATTGATCCTACACTGTATGAGGATCATCTGCTTTAATTCTGGAAGACCTGCCAAGAGGCCGTTATGGATGGGGAGAAGCCACTATCTGCCATAGTGCAGGGGAGAACAGTCGTCATCACTCCAGCCACCATCAACACTCATCTTCAGATGGATGATGAAGAAGGTGAGGTGTCCTTCCCAAAAGATTCTGTTAACCGGTCCTTTGAGCAGATGGTTATGAGGGAGATTTCTCTGTAAAGACCTTCAAGAAAGGAAGTGTCATGCCAGTGGAAATTCCTACTCCATGTGGTTATCCACAGCTTTTCAAACAACCATGGTAGATGGGACCAGATTCCTAAAGATCTCTCCTTCATTGTTCATGGGATGGTTCAGGGGTCAAGTTCATGTACGCTCAGTTTGTTTATACAAATTTACTTGCTAACTTGGACTCCTTAGAATACTACATGTTCCCTAGATATGTTCAACACATTCTTAACTATGAATTGGGATCACAGTTAAGGGGAACAGGTACTATTCTTAAACTAGGACAGATGAAGCCTAGCATCTTTAAAATCTTGAGAAAGCCCACTGTTGGCTTCTCTGGGCTAGAAACAACCCTTGTCCCAAAAATGTTAGAGCTCATTGCTCAGGTGACAACCTAGCAGCACCAATTAATGTTGAACCCACACCATCTACATCCCAACCCCCTCAATAGCCACAAATCACCCTCACCTACCAAAGAAAACACAAACGAACCCCTACATATACTATTCAGTCTGTGCAAGTCCCCATATAGCACCCACATAGGAAGAAGTGGACATTAGAGCTCCCACTTCTCCTAAGGAGCAGACCACTCCCATCACTTCAATGATTAGTGTTGAGGTCCTCATGCTCAGCCTGATGAACTCACAAGCCCAAATGCCTTAAGGCTTCACTCTGAGTCTCAACACTCAAGTGAACAATCTTCAAGTGATAGTTACCATCCCTAGCCTTTAGATTTAAACCAACAAATTCCCAACCTTGACTTCTATATTGATGAAGATCTAGGTTTCAGTGAGCACCATGAGTCTCTCTTATTTTCCCCTACTCAAAGAGAGATGAGTGCTCCTAAGTCTCCTATCTAGCCCACATCAATCACCTACTACTAAGGTGGACACTTCTGCACCTATTCAGGATGTCCATATGGAAGAGGCTCTCACTTTTGCAAGTGATTCGATCATTAAGACCTCAACCATGGCAACTCAGCCCATTGACACCTCAACTGAGGCTGCCAGTGAACAGAGGAAATCCAGCAGCCAAGAACTTGAAGCTGGTAATGAGAGAGAGGACTCTAGTCCAATCATCTTATTTCCCAATAATTCTTCTCATGAAGATGAGGGGAATTTGACATTGAATGTGCAAAAACTGTCCAAAACATGCACCTATTTAGTCTCCAAGGTCTGTCATCTTGAATCTCAAGTGACTACCTTACAAAACCCGATCAATGATAAGCAACTTGAGATTTCTTATCTAAAGGAAAAACTAGCTGGGAGACCTTTAAAAGGAGCTCAACCAGGAACACAAGACCTGTGGATATGATTGACCTAACTCCTAGCTCACCTATGCAAGAGGGTGATGCTACCAAAAAGGGGGAGAAAGTCATTACTGTCACAAAACTTGGGAGTTCTTAGAGAGTATGGACATTGAGGACTGACCATCCTCACTTGCAATTATGCATACTCAGCAACTTCCTCAAGTTATCATTGATGTGGACTCCATAGACTCCTACATATAGAGTCTGTTTGAGGAAGAAATACCAAGGGCTATGCCATCTCCACCAACTTCAAATCATATTATTGGGTGGAGGTATGATGAAAGCAGAAGAGCCCTCATCATTCATAGAGTTCAAGGACAACAAGAGGTCTTCAATTTTCAAACCTTGACTTCTATGAAGGTTTGGATCTAGTAAACATGCCACTTGTCAATCAAAGCCAATCAAGACAAACTGACAGGCTGGCTTAAAGAATCCAAGATAGAATCACTACAGAGTCAGCTTCAGAAGGAAACTCGGGCAACCAGGCAATTTCATCAGCCAACTGGATGTTGAGGCAGACCCTAAGATGAGTTTCATTGGGGAAACCTTGACTGAAGGCCCAGTAGCAGAACTTGAGAGCCTTGTCTCATCATCATCAACTGCTACAGAGATTCATACCCTTTTTGAGACACCTGCTGGTGAAGGTGCATCTCAACCTCTCTCTGGTCAGAGCTTGAAGGCTACACCAAGCAATAAAGGCCAAAGCTCTCTCCACCTTGAGTCACAAAAGTCTGTGAGTGACAAAGTGAAATGAAAGATGACTTCTGAGGAGATTGAGGAGGAGAGAAGAGAGAGGAAAAGGAAGCTGAGGGGAGAAAGTTCCTCTACTGAGTCTGTAAGGCTCATGGAGTTTGCTATCAGGGCTGACCCTAGACCAAACACTTAGGATGATGAGTTGAGGGCAGTCAGTATAAACTACTTGCAGACTAGGAACTATGACATAGAAAATGTCATTTCTCTCCCCTTAGAGGAATTGAATGAACTGGTTGACATGGACGTGTCAAAGGAGAGAAAGAAGGCTGAAGATGCAGAGCTACTGATTCAAATCAATGAAGAGAGAAGAAAGAAAAGATTATACAAGCATGTGCCTACCCTCTCCCTAGTTCAAGAAAGTCTTGCACATGAGGATGTGGTTCAACAAGAACCTTAGCTAGATAAAGAAGAAGACATGATCAAGATGATCAACTACCTGAGTGCCACAGGCCTCTATCAGGCAGATGCACTTCTTCCCTTATCCTATGACTATATTGAGTTTGAGTATCTCAAACAACTTGAACTTGAAAGATCACCAAAAAGAAGCTAAATGAAGAAGTCGCAAAGTCAAGAGCCATCATCCCAAATAGTATGAAGAAATCTGCAGATAGGCAGAGGATGATGAGCTTCTTGAAGCTGTATGGATTCTTTGGAAAGAGACTTGGCCCTATGTCTCTGTCCACTATGGATGAGCATATCAGGGTAATCAAGCAGAAGATGAAGAATGGAGAGCTAATGGACTTACATTCCCCTCCAAGTCAAGCTCCACCTGAAGTGGAGGTTAAGGTTGAACAACCTGAGACAACATAACCTGGACCTCCTACTGAGACTCAGCAAGCTTCATCTTCTGATTCACAGCAGGGTCAAACTCCCTCTCCTTCTGAACCTATGAGAGAGGAAGACCCAACTAAGAAAGACAAAGAAGATCAACCAGGTGCTGCAGGCCAGTCTTCTTAGTTAAAAGGAACAAAAAGGAAGAAAAGGATGGCTTCAAATCCAAAGGCAAAGAAGAAAAAATCATCCTTTTCTGAACCTCAAGATGAGTCAGAACATCCTGAGGATGTGCAACTAGAGGATGCTCAATCATCTCCCATTCAAACAGCTCCTTTAGCATCAGGATGACCCATCTTGTCCTGGACATACACCACAAATCCAAAAATGCATGTCATTAGAGAACAAGACATTAAGGATGTCTACATATGGCAAGACATGTTCAATCTGCCTCTGCATGATCTCTTTGATATAAGAAGACACTTTCAGAGTCTAAATGATCCTGATCATCTCTTGAAGAAAGGGATGGTCATCATCATAATGAGGACTGTTAATATCTGAAGTCTTCAAAGTGTTTTGGTAGCATCAGCCTAGGAGGAGTTTGTAAGGATTATATGTTAAGGCTGATGCAACTCAAACACTTAAAGTCTCCTACATGCATGCATAAGTGCATTGAAGAAGAATGCTTCGGAAGTTTCACACCAGCAACAGAAATATTCTAAGTGTGAAATCTTCCGAAGCCAAGACCAATATCTTCTGAAGCCAAAGATGAAGTATTTTGAAGCTTCATAGACAAAGTCTTCCAAAGACAACACTTGAAGATAGATTTCTTCTCAAGACTTTTAGTATACATGCTTTATCTGATGTACTTTACATAAAGATGGACCCTTTTCCGCTGTAACTTTGTAATGTCACCAACTTGCATTAGTTGGTGAAAAGGTCTATGCTTTTAGTAACTGTACATTGAGGTCTTGAGTCTGTAACTTTCTACTTCATGTACTTTATCCTTTTTGTAATATATTAGGATGTGAGCTATGGCATGTCATAGTCACAAGTCAAAAGGCAATCTTCCTTTTGACTCTACAATTTATTTTGTTTGTGTCTAGCCAATTGTATCCAGCTAGCTTTCATAGTATGGTTGGTTGTAGGATGTGGTATATGTATCTCAAGTACTTGTAACTTTCCTTTATGCTTTGTAACACTTGTAATAGAACTTGAGAAGGTAATATACTACAATCTTGAAAACCATCTCCTTATGTATTTTGATATCTTGTTCTGTCTCTTATTCACTTGTGTTCTTAGTATCATTTCTTGTGGTTAATCTAGTTTCTCTGATTGATTAGTTATGTTAATCTCCTCTTTATGTTGTTGTGTTGTAAGTGACCACCCTTCACCGGTCCTGCATAAGTCGTGTAGTATACAAATTAGATTTACCCCAAGAATTAAGTGAAGTGCATAACACTTTTCATATGTCCAGCCTGAGGAAATGTCTGACAGATAAGACATTAAAGGTGTCAATTCAAGAAGTGAAGATAGACAAGAAGCTTAATTTTATTGAAAAGCCATTAGCCATTATAGACAAATACGTAAAAAGAATAAGAAAGAATAGAATTCCCATTGTAAAGGTTAAGTGGAATGCAATAAGAGGACTAGAATTTACATGGGAAAGAGAAGACAAAATCAAGAGAAAGTATCCCCATTTGTTTGAAATCGGTAATCAAATAAGTTCTCCTCCACTTTAGGTATTACTCTCTAATAAATTTCGGGACGAAATTATTTTTACAGGGGAAGAATGTGACAACCCTAAAAATTTAAGAATAAACAAGTTATATATAAGTAAAATTCTCATTTATAACACTCATTATTTGACTAACCCCTTTATGAATTATATGTATATATATGTGATACGTATGCATGGTTGCATGCATGCACAAATTTTACGTGTGCATATATTCATATGTATAAGTTCTTGATACCAAGTATTACATGATCAAGTATCTTAACTTTATGGCATCTAACATACACCAAATAAATCAAGATACAACCTAACTAATCACCACAACACCACATCAAAAGAACTTGACATCAAAATAAAACCAATAAAACCTTAAACACTTAAACATCAACATAAGCATCACCTAAGATCTAAACTCGGTTCATTATGAAAACCAAACAACCTGATTAGACAACTTAAACAATAGTTAACATTGTGTTAATGACTCGGTGACTCAATAAGTCCTTTGGTCAACACCTAGCCTCATTAGGACACCAAGCATCACCTAATTCACCACCTATGCCTAAGGACCAACTAAGCAAGCCTACTAAATACCACCTTAATAACCTACATCTAGACCTAATGATTTCTACTCCACTATAACGACATCATCAACCACCCTACAACAAACCGCACACCACCACCAACTTAACTCTCGATCACCTCCACATCACTACAACCGCTTCACCTTCACACCATCACCTCTAATTCTGAGCACTTACCATCACCACCACCGTAAACCAGAAGAAACTACCACCATCTCTACCCCACACGGTTATTATAACCACCAAAACACCAACAACTTCAACCACTGGAGATTAAGCCCACGTAGGATCATTCCAGGCAGTTTATCAAGGAAAGAAGCTACCATCAGCTACCCTTCACCATCTCCCATTATCAAAATCAAAGTTTTAACTCTTAACTAACTAAGATTATAAGTTATATGCGTTTAAACAAACACATATCAACCCTTTTGATTAGAACTTGAAAGTTTTTCACTAAACTTTACAAATCACTTTATCTGCATTCAAAAATAAATAAGAAGGTTTGAGAATCTGAAAGATATGATAAAAACATAAAGTTATACAAAAAGATTGTGATAAAGGGTTGAAATTATGTGAAATCTTGGTAAATTCAATATACTACCTAAATGACTGTGATTGTGTGAAACAAATGGTGAATATGTTAGAAATTTTAAGGATTGACATTCTGCAAATTTTGACACAATTACTATAGGTAAAATAATTTATATGAATTGTTTGAATAATTGAGAGAAAATAACCAACAGAAGAACTGAACTTGGTGAAAGGCTATATATGATTAATCATACATATTGTAGGACCTATATATTAATTTTCAGGATCTAACTCAAAGTTATGCTTATAATACAAAATTTAGAAGAATTTGTAAATCAAAAATCAAGAAAACTACTTACCCTACGAGATAAATTACGAAAAGTTTTTAAAAATTATTGTAAATAGATTAGAACAGATTGTCTGAAATTTAGAATTTTTGGATATGTTCTGCTATTTTTGCCAAAATATAGTCAGAATGCTAAAAATTATTAAAAATAGTTTTGAGATGATTTAGCACTTTAGAAAATTATGAGACAATATTTATATTGGTATATAATTCTGATAAATTTTAAAGGCCGGTAAGTATTTTTATTAATTTATGTGAATATGGTAAAATTTTTGGAAAATAATCTGTAATTAACTAAATTATGAAATTTTAATATAGTTTATTATATTTTTGTATATACCTACTGTAAAAATTTCATGACTTACAAGTAAGCATAGTTGCTATATTAATCTGAGATGCTGAAATTTTTGAAGAATATTAATTATTTGTAAATGTTTTTATAGGAAATCCACCGGAGTAAAAGGTGAGACTCATAGCTCCATTTTTTGTAACTAAAAGTTTTTGGGGGGAAAAGCATACTGTCATGACTGATGCATGCATATAAGATTTTTGAGAAATACTGTCATTTATGTTGTAACCATTAATTCGGATGAGGAACTGTTGGGTAATATAGGTAGCGCTACTTAGGAAATTATTTCCTCCACCAACAGGATGAGTGTTGTGATGTTATATTATCTGATTTTGTGATTTATATTAGTGACAGTTATGAATCAATTATTGTATAAGAAGGTTTGGTTGTAATCTTATTTATATTGCATCGGTATATGTACTTTGTTCAGAAATTAAACATATGATCTCACCAACTATATGTTGACTGTTTGAGTATGTTTGTCACACCCTGACCGATGGTCGAATCATCGGGGCAGACGAATGTAAAACGATTGTTCATAGCATATGGAACTAATATGTAGACATAATATTAAATATCATTTTTTTGAACATTACAAGACAATTTAATCAATACAATACAAACAATATATAAACAACAACATAAGATTTTCAATTAAACTAAGGGGTTGTTTGATTACACTGACTAGGTAAGATCTGACTGAGCCAGAAGCTGACACAGTTAGAAGTTCTGACTGGGTATGCATCTGAATGAAACTTGGATATTTGATTCAGTATCTGACTTGAACCAATATCATTCAATATTTAAGTAACAAAACCCACCGGAGTCACACCACCGGTCAAAACCACCATCGCAAAGGGGCAGCGGCCTGCGGGTCGGAGGGGGTGGCGGCCTGCGGGTTGCGAGGGGGCTGCGGCCTGCGGGTCAGCTGGTCAGCAAATTTTTTTCAAGGTCTCCAGTCAGTCGGGCTCGAAGCTAAAATCAAATAGGCTGACCCACTGATCGAGTCAACCGATTAGCCGGGTCAGCCCAAAAACAACAACCCCTAAGTCCAAGTCCTATATGAGCACGAAGAGATCCTCAAGTGTCAAACCTGAAACATATTAAAAATAAATAGTCAACTTTGAAAGTTAGTGAGTTTCCATGGGTTAAACACACACACACACACAACACACACACACACACACACATATATATTATATATATATATATATATATATATATATGTATATATATATGTATATATATATATAAGATTTACAAGTAGCATTTCATGTAATGGTTATGAATTATGTGAGTTTATAGAACACATATAGCTACAATCAAACCTCGACAGATTACAAGTTTACAAGTTTATATGATTGGCTAAGTGTACTTGGTCCCATGATGAACAATTCATGCGTCATCAGGAGCCAACAATACATCGGTTCACCAAATAGGCTTGTCAGGACCATAGATCTATGACGTCGTCAGGCTGACAATATTGTCAACATATAATGTATGTCATATAATACTGACAATAATATCAATAACCATGACAAAAAGGTAAAGATGAATTGCATGTGCATTTACAAGTATTAAGATGTTTACAAGTTTAAGTTTATAATGTTAACATGTTTCACCCTAAAAGGTATGAAATAAAGTATAAAGGGGCATGGAGAACTCATATGAAAAACTCACGTGCTATAAAGTTGCACTTAGGATAACAATAAGAAGATAAGATGGTTCCAACGATTCTTTCACGATTCAACCTAAGATTTGGTATCTTAGGATTGGAATAAAGATAAAATTCAAGAGTAAGTATAAATTAGGGTTTCATTTGGAATTTGAGAGTTTTTAATATTTAAGTCAAATAAAATATATTAATGCAATAGATTGTGTTTTGGTTTAATAAAGTTAGAATAAATCAGTTAAAAGTAAGAATTCAATGGTTTAAATTATTGAATTAATAAAGATTAAATATGATGTGTGAAAAGAAATAGTTAATTTAATAATTAATTATTTAAAAATTGATAAAGGTAATTAATTGAAAATGACCTTAAAATTATCTAAAATTATTTTATAAAGTTTTGAGCTTTTATATTATTTATTATAAATAATATCAAGCCTTTTAAATCAAAATAAAGTATAATAAAAAGTTATATTGTTTTATAAGTTTCAAAAATCTTAAATGAAATTTTAAGGAATAATTTTACTAACTAATTCTATATAACCTAGTTAAATGACTAGATGAATAATTAATTATTTAAATAATTATTTGAATAATAATTATTTAACATGTAGATTTATAATGTTTTGAAATAATTTAAATTTGAACCATAATAAGTTCTTATAAATGACTTACTAATGTTTTCTATAACCTTTGTTATTCTTTAAAAGTAATTAAATTTAAAATAATAAGTTTTAAAACCTTTAAATTTAATTTATAATTTCAGAAATATTTTAGTTAATGAAATAATTTTTATTTTGATTTTTATAATATGATAATAATTTTCTAAATTATAAAATATTAAAAAAAACTAATTAAAAACAAAAGATGGTGGAGGCCTGGTTCGAACCAGGACCTCTTGGTCATAATCCATGCTAGTTACTAGTTGGGCTACAGCCCGATCTGGTTAAAAGCTTAGCTTAAATGTTTTAAAAATATTAATTACCAAATCCCCCAAATTACTCAAGAACCCTAGATTGCAATGATTCTAAATTGAACATGGATTTGATGATGTTAATGAAATCAACCATAGGACTTTTGTTCCCTGGATGAAGCCGAGCATTTTGGTGTATGAAACTTACGTGATTGAGTTCAGATTGATGGAGATGATGGTAAAAACAGTCGCGACAATGTGAATATTGATTCAAGGTGCAAACGTTGTTGTTAATCAAATTAACTTTGCAGGTAGATTTTAAGGTCGATGATAAGCAATAGCCATCTGTCAATTGTGATTAATATTGCTTCGATCTTAGGTCTCGATTAGTTGCAGGTCGAAGATGAAAGTGATGATCCGATTGTTTGTTTGTGTGTTTGGTGAATGAAATTGATGGTTCAAGTAGCTTCTCGAGATCAAAAGGAAGGATTCCTTCAGTTATATGGTTTTGATTTTGTCAATTATGTTCGAACAGATCAAGGATTTGAATCGAGTATTTCGGTTTCGATTCAAATGAATTAACCATTCCATAATACGCATTAAAATGGCACATTAGTTCAAAACTTAAGTGTGATGGTTAAGAAACGGTTTAATTGCATTTAAATCCAACGTTTTGAGTGATTTGGTGGTCGTCGGAGATGGTGGCCGGCGGCAAGGGGGTCAACGGTGGAAGAGGAGGTTGATTTGGAAAGTTACACCTTTGGTCCCTTATGTTTTGCATAGTTGTTATTTTATGTTAAAACTTCTATGTTAAGTTTCAAAAATTACAAATTAGACCCTGAACTTATAAGACTTATCAAATTAATTATTTATAAGTCCTTATAACTTTATAAAGCTTGTAAATTTTATAATTTATTTATTTATTTCTAGTAATAACTAGTAATTAAGATTTATAGTTACTAATAAAACTTTATAAGTCCAAATTAATTAAAACTCATAAATAATTTAAAAAATCTCATAAACTTATAAATTAATTAAGTGGTAAAAATAATAATAAATATGAATTTAAATCACAAATTAATACATTCATGGTTTTTAAATCGCAAAAATGAATGTAGTTGTTGATTAATGTGCTTGATATATATAATCAACGAATCGTGTTCAGGTCCATATTTTCAAAAATAACAGATGTTACAATACTTTTTCAGCAAATCATCATGTCTAAGAGCATAAGGTTCTCTTTTGATATATATAATGGCAGGGGAGAAATCATGGGGAAAGTTTGTGTGAATATGACTGTTAACATCTACGATCTCAATGTATCGATGGACGCTTATTTCCATTGTCACTGAAGATGTAGCAGTTAGATATTATATTTGTAATAGGATATATTATGTCAAATTTTGACTACTTATGATATGATGTAATCCTAACTTTAAATTATCTATGTGATATATATATATATATATATATATATATATATATATATATATATATATATATATTATGTTATGACGTGTTCTAACATGTTAAATTATTAATTATTTTCGATCAATGTGTTCTGAACAAGCGAGTCGCATCCAACGCATTTCACGCTTTCGCTGGGATGTAACACAAGGGAGGATGTTTGAATGAAAAGAGAGTTTGCTAGATGGTAATCAAAGTTGAAGTGTAAGGATATTTGATATTTCAAGAAATATACGTTTTTGTATAGTAAGTAATCTGTATTTATACATCTTTTGTGTAAATCCTATGATAATTATACCACTTCATGTAATTGAATTTGCCAGTATATTTGCGTTTCGATGAAAAGCTGAACTTGTATTTTTTTAAAATCCCGAAAGATTGTTTGACCCTATGCATCATATGGACCATACGAGTCATTATTTGTGCAACTGACTAGCAAAGACACCTTACAACCATAAGAAAGCAGACACAGTGTACGATATCCTAATCATATTGAAGCATATAAATAGAGGATAACAACATACATCATAAACAAGTAAAAGAAAAAAAGACATTATAAACAAGTAAAAGAAGAAAGACATCCCACACCTAATTTATTTTAAAGAAAATTTTCAAACATTTGAGTTATTTGATGACGTTTATATAGATCAGACAACCACCTGTATAAAAAATAAAGTTCAAGGCACAGGTCAATGCCATTCTGATCGAAGACTCAATCACTTCATGTATGATAATTTTGAGTTTGGGGAATAGTTATCAAGAAGGCAGAAAATGACTTTGATCAAGTTGGTAAATTAGAAGATATATAAGACAAAATCTTTGGCACGTCATTTGATGATGTCATTGCTAAACAAAAAGATCATTAGGGATTAAATTATTTTGTGAGAACTCTAAGAACCAATCTTAGCCACTCATTTTTTATCTCATGCAAATCACATGTTATTTTCTCCTTTTTTTAAACGTTCGTAACTTTTTCTCACGACATCATTTTTTCAAAAAAAAATTCACCATAAAATTCAATATTTTTTTATCTTTCTAACGCCTACCATATTAAAATATTTTTGTAAAAAAATCGTACATCCGTTGTTCACATATGTGTAAATCTAGTTATACACATGTGTAGTATTGGATTTACACATGTCACATGTGTAAATCCGATATTACACATGTGTAAAACGAATTTCGTTAAAAGAACGGGAATTTTTTTATTTTTTATAATTTTTTATATTGTTTTACGAAAGAGGGAAAGTTGGGGAATATTTTTGTGTTTTTAATTTTTTAATTTTTTAATTTTTATGTTATTTTTTGATTTATAAATTTTTTAAATATGTTTTTGTTAATTACAATTTTGCCATTGAGAACTGGTGGTTGAGATTGGTTCCTAGAGTTCTCACAAAAAAGCTAGTTCTTATTTGATCTCTCCTCTATATGCATATATGTATATATGTATATATATATATATATATATATATATATATATATATATATATATATATAGATATATGTATGTATATATATATGAATATATATATATATATATATGTATATACGTAAATATATGTATTTATATATATATATGTATATATATAGATATATTGCAGGATCGTTGAAGCGTTATAGTTACAACACACAACACAAAGAGGAGATTAACTAAACTTTAATCAAACAGTAAACTGGATTAACCAAGTGTTGGGATGCTAAGAACACAAGTAATGCAAGAGACAGAACACAAAGAACACAAGTATTTGGTTTTCAAGAATGCAGTATATTGCCTTCTCTATGTTCTATTACAAGTGTTACAAAAGCGTATTCGAAAGATACAAGAACATGAAATACTTATACTACATCCTACAGCCGGCTATACTTTGAAAGCCAGCTGGATACAATTAACTAGACACAAACAAAATCAATTGTAGTGTCAAAAGGCAGATTGCCTTTTGACTTGTGACTATGACATGCCATAGCTCACATCCTTATCTATTACAAAAAGGATAAAGTACACAAAGTAGAAAGTTACAGACTCAAGACCTCAATGTACAGTTACCAAAGGCATGGACCTTTTCACTAACTCATGTAAGTTGGTGACTTGCAGAGGTGCAGCGGAAAGGTGTCCAGCTTTACAAAATGCTTCCGCACAGTTTAAAGTTTGTACTTTGGTTGATTTTATTTAAATTATGGCATATAGAGTCGTTCTGAGTAACTATTGACTGTGATCCTGGTTTGTTCACACGCCTCGCGGTAAAACTCCACAAGTGGATTTTGAGGGTGTGACATATTATTCCTAGATCTAACACTTATTGGTTGTAATTCTTCATTTTAAAACTTATGGTTTATTATATTTACATTTAATGGTGGTGTTATGTGGCTGTGAACAATCTTAACCCTCACATCTCAATGTTTCTGTCATTAAGGTTGGGGTGTGACAGATTGGTATCAAAGCCCATAACAATGAGGATTTAAATCTGTCTTGCAGAGTTGAAGCTTCGGAAGACTTTGTCTATGAGGCTTCAGAAGACTTCATGTTTGGCTTCGGAAGATATTGGTCTTGGCTTCAGAAGATTTCACACTTAGAGTACTTTTTGTTTTATGTGTGAAACTTCCTAAGCTTTTTCTTTAATGTACTTGTGCAGCATGCAAGAAAGACTAAAGATGTTTAGGTTGCATCAGCCTCTTCATTAATCTCTACAAACTCCCCCTAGGCTGATGCTACCAAAACACTTTGAAAACTTCAAATATTAAGAGTCCTCATTAGGATGATCACCATTCCTTTCTTCATAAGATGATCAGGATCCTTTAGGCTGTCAAAGTGTCTTCTCATGTCAAAGAGGTCATGTAGAGGTAACTGAAACATATCTTGCCATGTATAAATGTCTTCAATGCCTTGATCTCTAATAACATGCCATCTTTCTGGATTTGTGGTGTATGTCCAAGACAAGATGGGTCTTCCTATTGCTAGAGGAGCTATTTGAATTAGAGTTGGTGTAGCTTCCTCTGGCTGCACATCCTCAGGCTGTTTTGATTCATCCTAAGGTTAGAAGGGGATGTAGGCTTCTTCTTCTTTTTAGGCTTTGATCTAGAAGCCATCCTCTTCTTTCTCTTTCCAAATTTTAACTGAGAAGATTGGCCTGCAGCACCAGATTGATCTTCACTGTCTTTCTCAGTTGGGACTTCCTCTCTCTCTCAGGTTCAGACGGAGAGGGAGGTTGACCCTGCTTTGGATCAGAAGATGAAGCTTGTTGAGCATTAGCAGGAGGTCCGGGTTGTGTTGTCTCTGCTTGTTCAACCTTAAGCTCCACTTCAGGTGGAGCCTAACTTGGAGTGGAGTGTAAGTCAGTGAGCTCTCCACTCTTAATCTTCTGCTTGATTACCCTGATATGCTCATCCATAGTGGAAAGAGACATGGGTCCAAGTCTCCTTCCAGAGAATCCATACAGCTTCAAGAAGCTCATCATCCTCTGCTTATCAGCAGACTTCTTCATGCTCTTTTGGATGATGGCTCATGATTTTGTAGCTTCTTCCCTTAGCTTCTTCTTTGTTTTCTTTCTTTCCTTGACTAACTCAAGCTCAAGTTGTATTAAGTACTCAAACTTAATATAGTCATAAGGCAAGGGAAGGAGTGCATCTGCCTGATAGAAGCCTGTGGCACTCAGGTAGTTAATCATCTTGATTCTGTCTTCTTCTTTATCTACCTGAGATTCTTGTTGAACCACATCCTCTTGTTCAGGACTTTCTTGAACTGGGGAGAGGGTAGGCATACCTTTGTATAGTCTTTTTCTTCTTCTCTCTTCTTTGACTTGTACTAGGAGTTTTGCATCTTCTGCCTCCTTCTCTCTTGACCTTTCCAGGTCAACTAGTTCATTCAACTCATCCAAGGGAAGAGAAATGACACTATCTATGTCATAGTTCCTACTCTGCAGATAGTTAATCTTGACTGC
Organism: Flaveria trinervia; assembly: GCA_025506515.1. Lineage (NCBI taxonomy): Eukaryota > Viridiplantae > Streptophyta > Magnoliopsida > Asterales > Asteraceae > Flaveria > Flaveria trinervia. Next base: position 52,580,139 of record CM046455.1, read on the forward strand.
CCTTAACTCATCATTCTGAGTATCTGGTCTGGGGGCAACCCTGATTGCAGACTCCATGAGTCTTGGAGACTTAGCAGAGGAACTTTCTCCCCTTAGCCTCCTTTTCCTCTCTCTCTCATCCTCCTCAATCTCCTTAGATGTCATCTTTCTTTTCCCTTTGTCACTCACAGACCTTTGTGACTCAGGGTGGAGAGAGCTTTGGCCTTCATTGCTTGTTGTAGAATCTAAGCTTAGGCTAGAGAGAGGTTAAGAGCACCTTCACCAGCAAGTGTCTCAGAAGGAATGTGGATCTCTACAGCAGTTGGAGATTATGAGACAGGGCTCTCAGCATCTGTCACTGGGCCTTCAGTCAAGGTTTCACCTATGAAGCTAATCTTAGGGTCTGCCTCAACATCCAGTTGATCGATGACATTGCCTGATTGCCTAAGTTTCCTTCTTAAGCTGAACTTTGCAGTGATCATGTCTTGGATTCTTTTAGCCAGTCTGTCAGCTTGTCTTGATTGGCTTGGTTTGACAAGTGGCATGTTAACTAGATCCAGACCTTCATAGTAGTCCAAGGTCTGAAAATTGAAGACTTCTTGCTGTCCTTGAACTCTTATGATGATTAGGGCCTTCCTGTTGTTTCCATACCTCCACCCAATGATGTGATTGGAAGATGGTGAAGGTGACATAACCCTTGGTATCCCATCCTCAAACAGACTCGGTATGAAAGAGTTTGTGTAGTCCACATCAATGTGAACTAGAGGAGGTTGCTGAGAATGCACAGTTGCAAGTGAGGATGGTGAGTCCTCAATGTCCATTCTCTCTGAAGAACTCCCAGGTTCTGTGGCTGTAATGACTTTCTCTCCCTTTTTGGTAGCATCACCCACTTGCATAGGTGAGCTGGAAGATAGGTCAATCACATCCATCGGTTCTTGTGTTCCTGGTTGAGCTCTTCTTAAGGGTCTCCCAGCTAGTTTATCCTTAAGATATGAAATCTCAAGTTGCTGATCATTGATCCTATTGTGTAAGGTAGTCACCTGAGATTCAAGGTGACTAACCTTTGAGACTAGGTAAGTGCATGTTTTAGACAATTTTTGCACCAGTAGTCTCAGATTCCCCTCATCTTCATGAGAAGACTCATTGGGTGATGAGATGATTGGACCAAGTCCTCTCTCTCACCACCAGCTTGAGGTTCTTGGCTGCTGGTTTTCTCTCCTCACTGGCAATCTCAGTTGAGATGTCAGTGGCTGAGTTGACATGGTTGAGGTCTTAATGATGTAATCACTTTCAGAAGTGAGAGCCTCTTCCATATGGACATCCTGAACAGGTTCAGGAGTGTCCACCTCAGTTGTAGGTGACTGATGTGGGATAGATGTAGGAGACTCAGAGTACTCATCTCTCTTTGAGTAGTGGGAAAGAAGAGAGATTCATTATACTCACTGAAACCTATATCTTCATTAGTATAGAAGTCAAGGTTGGGAATGGTTTGTTGAGATCTATAGGCTAAGGATGGTAACTGTCCCCTGAAGGTTGATCACTTGAGTTTTGAGACTCGGAGTGATGGCTTAACGCAGTTGGGCTAATGAGCTCATCAGGCGGAGCATGAGGAACCTCAGCACTGATTCTTGAAGAGATGGGAGTGGTCTGCTCCTCAGGAGAAGTGGGAGCTCCAGTGTCCACTTCTTCCTGTATGGGTGAGTATATGGGGGCCTCCACAGACTGAATAGCCTGAGCAGGGGTTCGTTTGGATTTTCTTTGGTAAGTGATGGTGATTTGAGGCTGTGAGAGTGGTTGGGAAAAGACAGGTGTGGGTTCAACACTAGCTTGTGCTACTAGGTTGTCAACTTGAGCAATGAGCTCTAACATTTTTGGGACTAGGGCTGTTTCTACCCCAGAGAATCCAACAGTGGGCTTTCTCAGTATTTTAAAGATGTCGGGCTTCATTTGTCCCAATTTAAGAATGTTACCTGTTTCCCTCAACTGTGAGCCCAGTTCACAGTTAAGAATGTACTAGACATATCTAGGAAACATGTAATCCTCTAAGGAGTCTAAATTTGCAAGTAAATTAGTATAGACAAATTAAGAATACCTGAATTTGACCCCTTGAACCATTCCATGGATTATGAAGGAGATATCCTCAGGATCTGGTCCCATCCACCATGCTTGTTTGATAACGTTGTGGATGACCACATGGAGCAGGAATCTCCACTAGGATGAGACCTTCCCTTTCCTAAAGGTCTTTACAGAGAAATCTCCCTCATATCCCATCTGCTCAAGGAATGATTGACAGCTTCCTTTGGGAAAAACACCTAACCTTCTTCATCATCCAGTGAAGATGTCTGTTGATGATGGCCGGAGTGATGAAGATTGTTCTTCCTGCATGTGGCAGACAGTGCCTTCTCCCCATCCATAATGACCTCTTGGCAGGTCTTCTAGAATTCAAGCAACTGATCCTCATAGAGTGGAGGATCAATGGTTAGGGAGGTGAAGTAATTTGACAGAGATAAGAAACGGCAAACCTCTGAGAAATGAGGATCTTTCTCAGAGTGTAACAGAGCAACCTGATTGTGTTGTCTGTGTAGCTGCATGGTAAAGTTGGGATCATTTCTATGAGTAAGGTTGGCCATTTTGAGGTAGCTTAAGGACGAAGAAAGAAGAAAGAAAGAAATTTCAGAGAGAAATTTGGGTTTTTAGGTTTGAGGAAGAACAGATGATAGAAAGAGGGGGGAACCGTTGGTTTTATATGTGAGAAGGATTTCAAATAAAGTTTAATGAAAGAGGATAAACTTTGAAATCCAGATGTTGGTCCCACCTCTGAAAAAGTAGTTTACTTTTGCTCAAAAAGTAGTTTTCTTGGAAGTCAAAAAGCTTCCGAAGGTTAATTATCCTCGGAAGTTTTAATTAAAAAGCTTCCGAAGCTAAAATGACTTCGGAAGAATTTCCTGAGAGATTTGAGAATTTTGCTTCAGAAGAGAAATTAAAACTTGAATGCTTTGTATATAAACCAACAAAGCTTCTGAGAGTTAATTTTGCTTCGGAAGTAAATGGTCCTTGAAAATAAGTAAGTGTCTGAGACAAGTATTTAAGCTTCAGAAGATAAATTTGAAAGCTCTTCCGAAGGTAAATTTCTTAGACAGTTATTTATTTTTGAAGGCATGATTTACTTCCAAAGTTAAAAGCATAACTTCCGAAGTATCAGAAATTTTCAAAAGTCTAAGGATAGTCTTCAAAAAGAAACTTTCATCCAAAGAAAACATGAGCTTATGAAAGTGATGAGCTAGACAACTTAGTACACATATAATTTTAAGAAATAATAAAATTTAGTTTTAAGAAAAGCTTACTCAAAGTTTATCATCCCAATAGCTTATATTAGATATTTAAATCTCTGTTCATCAAAAGCCTTTGTAAACAGATCAGCATATTGTTCATCTATGTGACTTTGACTAGTTTAATTAATCCCTTTTCATAGTTATCTCTTATTAAATGATACCTGATATTTTTGTGCTTTGTCCTTGAGTGTTGCACAGGGTTCTCTGTGATTAAGATAGCACTGTTTTTGTCTATATGAATGGGAGTCTCCTTGAAGTTTAACCCGTAGTCCAGCATCTGATTTTGACTCCAAAGTACTTGAGCACAGCAGCTTGCAGCAGCAATGTATTCAGCTTCAGCAGTTGATGCAGAGACACAGGATTGTTTCATACATTGCCATGAGACAACCCTTCCACCAAGAAATTGACATCCCCCAGATGTAGACTTTGCAGTCATATTGCAACCACCATAATCACTATCTGTATAGGCATACAAATTGAAGTCAGAATTCTTGGGATGCCATAGGCCATGTGTTGATGCACCTTTGAGATATCTTAGAATCCTCTTAACGGTGATAAGGTGAGACATCTTAGGGTTGGCTTGATATCTTGCACAAATGCATGTAGCAAACATGATATCAGGCTGCTAGCAATAAGATACATAAGAGACCCAATCATAGCCCTTTATAAGTGCTCATCTACACACTCCCCCTCAAGATCAGGACCAAGAGAGTGGTTTCTAGCTATGGGTGTCTTAGCAATCTTACAATCAGTCATATTGAACCTCTTGAGTATGTCCTGAACATACTTTGACTGACTTATGAAGATGCCATCTTCAACTTGCTTCACTTGAATTCCCATAAAGAAATTGAGTTCCCCTATGGCATTCATTTCAAATCTGTCTTTCATCAGCTTCTCAAAGTCTTTGTAGAGCTTTGGATTAGTTGAACCAAAGATGATGTCGTCCACATATACTTGAACTAGCAATATGTCTTTTCCTTGTTCTTTGATGAAGAGATTTCTATCTATAGTACCTCTCCTGTATCCATGTTTACAAAGATACTCATATAGTGTCTCATACCATTTCCTGGGTGCCTGATGCAGCCCATAGAGAGCTTTGTCAAGCTTGCAGACATAATCAGATGATCAGGATCTATAAAACCAGGTGGTGTTTGACATAAACCTCTTCATCTATCACTCCATACAAAAAGGAACACTTTACATCAAGTTGAAGACCTTGAAGTTCTTGGATGCAGCAAATGGCAGGAATATCCTAACAGCTTCTAATCTTGCCACTGGAGCAAAGACATCAGTGTAGTCAATCCCTTCTTCTTGTGTGTATCCTTGAACAACCAGTCTAGCTTTGTTCTTGATGATAATGCCTCTATCATCCTTCTTGTTCCTAACACCCATTTGGTTCCAATGGTAGTCTTGCCAGAAGGAATAGGACAAAGGTTCCAAACTTTCTGCCTTTTGAATTAAAGCAGCTCTTGTTGCATAGCTTCAATCCAACTTCCATCCTTTAGAGCTTCATCAACTTTCTTTGGCTCTATCTGGGATAAAAAAACAAGAGTGAAGACAAACATTTGCTTCATGGGTTTGTCCTCTGTCTTTACCCCTGAGACAACATCTCCAATGATGTTTGTGGTAGGGTGAGACTTGTGGCTCCTAAGCTGAGGGATCACAACAAGTTGTTGAGAAAGATCTAAATCAGAGAAATTTAGATCTGGCATGGATGTTTCACCCAACACATCAGCACACTTTTCAAGTGAAACTTGATCCAAGCAGTGTGTTGGACCAAAAGAACCAATGAGCCTGATCAGAAAAACCTCTAAGTCCCACAGAAATCACAACAACTGCTGAAGACTTGATCAGCTGTTTGACAAAGTCTGAAGACTTCAACAGCTGAAGACTAGTACTGAAGACTTCAACAGCTGAAGACTAAAGTACTGAAGATCAACAGCTGAAGACTAAAGTACTAAAGATCAATAGCTGAAGACTAAAGTACTAAGATCAATAGCTGAAGACTAAAGTACTAAAGATCAACAGCTGAATACTAAAGTACTGAAGACTTCAACAGCTGAAGACCAAAATCTGAAGATCAACAGCTGAAGACTAAAGTACTGAAGATCAGAAGTACAAGACTGAAGACATCAGCTGATGACAACACTGAAGTTCAAGTACAAGTACTGAAGCCTTTAGAGTTTGTTACAACAGCTGAAGAAGCATTCTTCAGTTGTTGTGATGGTTTCTTTTCAGTAGTTTCTTTTATGTTCAGTATTTGTAAAACGACTGAAGAGCATGTTCTTCAGTCGTTGTAGTTTCAGTATTTCTTTTCAGTAGTTGTAGTGATAGTTAACACTTAGTATTTTTGTAAGAGATGTCAGTTGTTTTGACATCTTCAGTAGTTGTGTTAACTTTCAGTAGTTTGAATAATTCTGTTAGATGTCACTATCAAATGACATCAGCAGACGTCACATCTCCTATATAAGGAATGTTCCCCCGACCTATCTTATATAAAGGATGATTGACCTGATTGTATGCGTGACATTTTCCCACCACGAAAGCGCGTATTGAATGAAATATTTGATTTGCAGAATTCTTTCTATAATCGTTTGCTCTTACTTTGAATATCAACTGTATTCTTGTGAATTGTCTAATTCATTGTTTGATTTCCGCTGTAATACTCTCTAATCAATCAAACATAGATCACTGATCCTAACAATTAGTATCAGAGCAGGTTAATCATTGATCAATCTAACAATTGATCATTGAAACTGCTAATCGATATCTACATTTGATTGAATTAGCATATTTGCAAGAATCGGTTATAGTTAAATTGAATTTCTGCTACTTTCGTTTTATTGCTTTTTGTTTTCTCTTGGTTCAATTTGGTTTGTTGTGTTTTGTTCTAAATCTGTTAAAACTTAATTGATTTTGGTTGAATCTGAGAATGACTACTCCTTCTAATGACCCTCACAATACCGGTTCTTCAACCAAGCCTCCGATGCTGGTTAGGACTGAGTATAACATATGGCAACGAAGAATGCTTCATCACATGTCTGTTAACAGTTCAGGTTGTTGGACATTAGTGGTACATGGTCCATATAAGCCTATGGTGAACAATCCGGAAACCAATCAAATGGTTCCGAAGAAGAAGGAACAATACTCAGATGAAGATCGGAAACTGTTTGAGATTGATGCTAAAGCCCAGGAATTCTGGCCATGGCACTGCCGAATGAAATCTATTCAGGGCTTATGCATCATGAAATGCTCATGACCTCTGGAATGCACTGAAGGAACAATTCGGTGGAACTGATGAGGTCTTAGCAAACACAGAGAAATCCTTGCCCAACAATATGAAACATTCTCTCATAGGAAGGGTGAGACACTGACTCAATAGTTTGAGCATTTTTCCAGTTTGATCTCTGAGCTAAAAATGGTCAAACATGAATATACCAATAGCCATAAACAACAGATTCCTTAGATCACTGCCTGAGAGATGGGACACATACACTATTGTCCTACGCTCCAGTGCAAATCTGGATAAACTATCTCTCACCCAACTTCATGGGAAACTGCTTACATTTTAGAGAGAGATAGAGCAGAAAAGGAAACTGGCATCATCAGGAAAGCTCACTGATGACTTTGTACCAGGGAACACTGCCTTGGTTGGTCATGAGTCAGAATATGCTGCATCTGAAAGTAATTATGATGAGCATATAGATTTCTCTTCAAACAGTTCAGATCATGCATTCGTTGGTGTGATAGTCACTCAGGCTGTAATAGTGACAATTTATGTTTTATCATGGATGATTTGAAAGGAATAGCTGATGATGATCTAGAAGAGATGGATATTCTGAGCCAAATGGCCTTGATTAATATCAGATCTCAAAGTTCTACAAGAGGACTGGCAGGAAATTTCCAGGACTCTCTAGCAAAACCAAAGCTGGTTTTGACAAGAGTAAGTTGAGGTGTCAAAAATGCCAAAGGCTTGGACACTTTGCTAGAGAGTGTAGATCATCTGGATCTAACTCCTCTGCACCCTTTGTGACTTTTCCAAGCACTAGTCCACAAAACAGGGGGCCACATCCTGCTAGTTCTGGTCATCATTCACAACCTGTTTCGCCTGCATATTTTGTCCCTCAGGGTCGAATGTCATATCCGTATCCCTGCTATTACATGCCTCAGCCAAATCCAGTTCAAGTTCCTACTGCACAACAACCACAAGCATTACCTGAGCCTCTACCATCTCAATCACAACCTCATCACAGCTTTTTCACCCCTGGTAATGTTGACTGGAGCAGTTTACCAGATGATCTCTCTGGTACTGAGCAATTATTTGCTAGTGATGGTCAACATGGTGGTGAACATCCTTTTGGGAATCTAGCTCTCATGGCCCTGGAATCTACTGAGAGTTCATGCTCCAATGCATCTTCTTCACAGGTAACCCAGGTATCCTCTGAGGCTAAGGCCAAGCTTTGTTCTGAATCTTGCATAGATGCATTTGTCTCTATTAGAGAAGCAAATGTAGCTGTAATTAATCAAAATCTAGAGCTTGAGCAAACTATTTCCAAAAGAAAAGCTGAATATGTCCTTAAGGACAAAGATGATGAGATTTATAAGCTTAAATGCTAATTAAATTATGAAAAGGCTAAGCTAGAGGTCATTCTTGAGAACCATAAGGATTTCAAAGAAAAACTTGCAGTTACCCAAGTTGAGTGTGACTGCTAGGTGTCATCCTGCAAGGGATTTGAAATGCTACTCAGTAAGCAATCTGCTTCGAATGTGAAGTTTGGAATTGGTTACAACCATATTACACCTCCAACAGATTTTACTCCAAAACCAATAGTAAAAATGAAGGTGAAAGCAATCTCCAAACCACATCATCATGTGCATCATCCTCAAGTGATCTCCTAAAATCACAAGATGAAAAAGGGTTGATACCTCAGCAAGTCAATTGGCTGATGGGTTAACTACTGATAAGCACATGAAGCTGAGTATTTCAGATGTTGTCCCTCAAAGTAACTTAAGTACTTAAGGGCAAGTTACAACAACTGAAAAGCATTTCAAATCAGCTGAAATAAATGGATTAACAACTGCTGACAATGAACAGCTGAAGAACAACTCTTCAGTTGTTACAGATTCTTCAGTACTGAACAAAAGTACTGAAAGGAGGAAAGTACTGAAGAGCACACCTTCAGTAGTTTCCACATCAGCAGCTGATCAATCCAAGATGAAGAATAAGCCATGTGAAATATGTGGTAAATTCAATCATCTTTCTGATGAATCTTGGTACAGAAAGGGTTCCAAACTCAACAGAGATAAGCTCATTAAAATCCAGATGGATGAAATGAAAACTGAGTTTGAGACAAAGTTTGTACCGCAATCATTCCATTGTGATAAACCCAATCCTTCAACCAAATCCAAAAAGAAGGATAAGGTTCATCACAAAACAGCTGATGGTGCTCCTCATGATAAACATCAAACTAAGTCTGTTAATTTTAAGAAGGAAATGGTGGATCACAGGAACTCATCAAACGCAAGTACTAATATGTCACAAGAGCTGAAAGCTTTGGCTACAAATCAGACACAACTTGTTATGATGGTTCAGCATTTGTTGGGGAGAGTTAACCAACTAGATGCACCTGTGATCAAATCACTGAAAAGGCATTCCAAGCCCAAATCCAAGGAATCCATTTCAGCACCATCTCCTTCTTCATCAACTGTTAATCATAAGAAACAAGTTATGGTTGCATCTGTTGATGAAAACAGACCCACAACCAAAAAGGTTTGGGTCTTAAAATCTAACTAGTTTTCTTTTATGCAAGGTTCTTCAACATGCCAAAGGAGCATCTGGTATGTGGACAGTGGAGGATCTATGCATATGACTGGGAGCAGTTTTCTTCTTAATGACTACTCTTTAGGAAAGAAGGGATTTGTTTCATTTGGAAATGATGCCAGAGGTTACATCATTGGGAAAGGATATGTGTCTAATGGACAAATCCGGTTTGATGATGTCAACCATGTGGAGAATCTCGAGTATAATCTGCTGAGTGTCAGTCAGATGTGTGATAAAGGGCATGTTGCACTTTTCACAAGCCAGAACTGTAGGATTCTGTCTTCCCAAGTTCTGAGGCTGATTGACAAGGTAATGGATGAACATACTCTCCTGAAGGCCAACAGGATCGGAAGAGTGTATGCCTTGGATTTGTCAAAGAAGATTGATTTGAAGGGTCATCCATGCCTGTTCTCCAAAGCCTCTCTTCAGGAATCTAAACTATGGCATAGAAGGCTGGGTCATGTCAATCTCAGAAACATGAATCAGCTGATCCACAATCGTTTAGTGAGAGGTTTATCATAAAGGAGTTCCACCGTGATGAAGCCTACACTGCTTGTTTGAAAGGAAAACAGCACAAAGTCTCATTCCCTCCCATTGAAGAACCTAAGTCCACTGCCTGCTTGCAGTTACTGCACATGGATCTATTTGGTCCTGTGAGAGTGATGAGCATGGCAAAGAAGAAATACTGTCTGGTAATTGTGGATGATTACTCCAGATTCGTATGGACTTTCTTTCTACATTCAAAGGATGAGGTTGCTCATAAGATTAAAAACTTTGTGTTGTATGTTGAGAAGCAATATTCCCTATCAGTCAAGTGTATAAGGAGTGATAATGGTACTGAATTCAGAAACCATACACTTGATGATTTTTATCTTTCAAAAGGAATCAAAAGGCAGTTTAGCATCCCAAGGACTCCAGAACAAAATGGAGTAGTGGAGAGAAAGAACAGGACTTTAATTGAAGCTGGAAGGTCTATGTTGGCTGACTCTGGTTTGCCTTTGACCTTTTGGGCTGAAGATGTCAATACAGCTTGCTATGTGCAGAATAGAGTGTTAGTAAATCAGAGGTTGATGAAGACTCCATATGAAGCTCTACATCATTTGGCTCCTTTGATTTCATTCTTCAGAGCCTTTGGATGTCCTTGTTTCATTCTCAACACAAAGGGTCAACTCCACAAATTTGATCCTAAGGTGGATGCAGGGTATTTTGTAGGTTATTCATCCACTTGCAAGGCTTACAGAGTCTTCAACTGCAGAACAAAGATAGTTGAAGAAACCTTGCATGTGAAATTCAATGAATCTCCTAAGGATAAATTCCACAAAACCCTATGGAGTTGTTTGATCTGGACATACTGCAATATGCTCCTTATCAAACTCCAGCTGTTGCAGAACATGTGGATAAATCATCTTCTGCAGCAAGTCTTCCACCTGGTGGTACTGAAGATGATGATGATATCAATACTCACCTTTTCAAGTTCAGTGACCAACTGCCTAAGTCTGCTAAACTTGATGTTCCTGTACCTTCAGCAACTCCATCCACAACAATGCTGATGAGATTTCGGATTCCTCTACATCGTCTAATTTGCCATCTAATACTTGGTTTCAAGAATCTGAATCAACATCTGCTGATGTTGAACCGGCTACAAACACTTGCACTGATCTTATTGTGCACCATGAGCTGAAGAATCATCCCATGTCTCAAATCATTGGTGGTATCAATGCTGGCATCTCAACCAGAAGTCAATTGTCTAACTTGTGATTCTATGCTCTCTTCATCGGTCAGCAAGAGCCAAAGAACTATCATGTTGCTTTGAGAGACAATGGATGGGTGGAAGCCATGCAGCTTGAGCTACTTCAGTTCAAGAAACAGCAAGTGTGGGAACTGGTTCCTCTACCCCCAGGTAAGTGTGCAATAGGCACTAAATGGGTGTTTAGGAACAAAACAGATGAAAATGGGCTTATTGTTAAGAACAAGGCCAGACTGGTTGTTCAGGGGTTTTCACAAGAAGAAGGTATTGATTATGATGAGACCTTTACCCCTGTAGCCAGACTGGAGGCAATTAGATTATTCTTAGCCTATGCTGCATTCCACAATCTTAAAGTTTTTCAAATGGATGTTAAAAGTGCATTTTTATATGGTAAAATAAAAGAAGAGGTTTATGTGTGTCAACCACCAGGTTTTGAGGATAACAAACATCCAGATTGGGTATACAAGCTTGATAAGGCTCTTTATGGGTTGAAACAAGCTCCTAGAGCCTGGTATGAGACATTATCAAATTTTCTTCTTCAAAATAATTTCACTAGAGGCTCCATAGATAAAACTTTATTCATTAAGAAGGTGGATCAGCATAAGCTACTTGTTCAAATATATGTTGTTGATATTATTTTTGCATCCTCTGATTCCTAGTTGTGTGATGACTTTACCAATTTAATGCATAAGAAGTTTGAAATGAGTGCAATGGGAGAATTACAGTTCTTTCTAGGATTGCAAATCAAACAAAAGGCTGATGGGACTTTCATTCATCAGTCTAAATATACAAAAGATCTTTTAAATAAATTTGATTTACAAAATTGTAAGCCCTGTTCTACTCCCATGTGCAACACCACACAACTGGATGCAGATCAGAAAGGTAAAGCTGTTGATGAAACACTTTACAGATGTATGATTGGGTCCTTGATGTACTTAACAGCTTGTAGACCAGATATCATGTTTGCAACGTGTGTTTGTGCTAGATTTCAGGCTGCTCCTAAAGAGTCTAACTTGATTGCAGTCAAAAGGATCTTTAGATATCTACAAGGTACACAATCTCTAGGTTTATGGTATTCCACTGGACACTCTTGCAAATTGGTTGCTTTTTCTGATAGTGACTATGCAGGGTGTAAGTTAACCAGAAAGTCAACTTCTGGTGGTTGTCAATTCCTAGGCAACTGTTTGATTTCTTGGCAGAGTAAGAAACAAACATCTGTTGCTACATCCACTGCTGAAGCAGAGTACGTTGCTGCTGCAAGCTGTACTTCTCAGGTACTCTGGCTTCAGAACCAACTTTTGGATTATGGCATTACAGAGACTAAGACTCCATTATTAATGGACAGTGCTTCAGCTCTTTGCATTGTCAAGAATCCTGTCCAGCACTCTAGGACCAAACATATAGAGATCAGACATCATTTTATTAGGGACTGTTTTGAAAAGGTCTGATTGATCCAAAATTTGTGCCTAGTGCTGATGAGCTTGCAGACATTTTTACCAAGCCTTTGGATAGTTCGACTTTCCAAAACCTAGTGTTAAGGCTTGGTATGCTGCAGCTAGAATAAGTGATAACTACTGATGATCTCAGTAAATAAGTACTAATGATCATTTGTAACCATATCACAAATAAGTACTGATTCTGTTACAAGAACTGATACAGTCCCAACTACTGATGTAGTTATAACTACTGATATCAGTACAAACTGTTGATGCATGTATATGACCCTAGATCATGATTTGAAATGTAATGAATCCTGTCTGTTTGAGTATGATGTAATCTGTATTGATTAATGAAATGACATAAATTGTGTGTTACTTGTGATGTTTAATATTTCATTAATGAGTCGTGATTGAATTGATTGGTTTATGATTGCTTAAATGGTTGCACATCATGTTATATTAATTAATACATTCAAACTTAACTTAATGAAGTTCTCATGCGAATGGCTCATGCGAATGAACCATACGCATGAATATCTTCACACGATTGACTCAGTCACATGACTGAACCAGGAGACTGGATCAGTTGTACGATTGTAACATAATATTGGCTTAGTCGCACGACTGAACACTCAGTCGTACGAATGAATCAACCGCATGGTTCAATTGCACGACTGAACCAGACTAATGGTTTAGTCGCACGATTGAATAATACCAACCTATAATACAACTCAATTCGTGAAAAATGAAGCTCTCGATCGATTACGATTCCAGACGTACCCTAGCCGTCCAGAAACCTTCCAATTCGTTCTCCAAGTTCATAGAACACATTAGATCGATTCCCAATCGATTTCTAACGTTAGTTTCAATTCTTGATTGATTCTTCGTGTGTTCTCACTGATTGGATCGCCAATCAAATAGGATTCCGCACTATTTGATCTGGTTTACACGTTAATCTCTAGGTATTTCGGTAGAATACCAGGTCCTGACAAGTGGTATCAGAGCTTTGACTCTTGATTACGTGTTGATTCAATCAAGATTGCATAAACGTTTGTGTTTTTGCATTAAAAACGCAATCTTTGGCATCAAAAGTGATCTTGGAAGTTCCCTGCTCATCGAAGTTTGGTTTCTACGGACTTAGGCGATTAGAACTTGTGAAATTTCGAATCTTTACGGCTGAAACCCGTCAAACATAGAAATTTTCGCAAAACAGCAGCTTTAGTCGCACGAGTGACTCATTCTCACGACTGGACTCCATTCGCATTGCTCATACGCACGATTGGACATAGTCGCACCCTCATTCGGCCGACTGAACCGTTCGTTCGCATAGCTCATACGCACCAGATTCATTCGCACGACTGAACCAATCGCCCAGTTCAGCCGCACGATTGAACCAGTCGCAGAGTTCATACGCACGATTAGATCATTCGCATACTTCAGTCGCATCAGTGAAAGTTTGTTTGATTAGATTCTAAGTTTATTAGTCATGGAAGATCAGATGTCAGCCTTTACTGCTGGGAAGGACTCAAGGATATAGAACCTGCTGTTGCTTGAGAGTGAGGTGGGTAATCACAATAAACCACCAAAGCTTTTGACTTTAGATGAGTTTAGCCACTGGAAACAACGTTTTGAGATCTACCTTAATGGAGTGGATCCTAATCTGTGGGAAGCCATTGAGATGGGTTATAGTACACCGGTGGGAGCTGATGGTGTTAAGCTAACATTAAGCGGGATGACAGACGCACAGAAAATAAAGTACAATGCAGAGAAAAGAGTTTATGCATTGATCACTCAGTCTATCCCCAAAGACATATTCCATGAGTATTCAGAGAACAAGCAGTCCAAGAAACTGTGGGATGAGTTAAAGAAGAGATATGATGGGAATGCGTCATTGAAGGCAATCAAGGCAAAGGAGTTAAAGAAGGAATTCGATAACTTCTCATCAATTGGTAATGAAAGTTTAGACGAAGTCATAGACAGATTCTACCACTTGATGAGCGAATTGCATACACATGGAGTGGCTACTACCATGGAAGAAAGTAAGCAACTTCGCAGACGGATTGCCTGATAAGTGGGCTACATTCGTGTCTAACCTGAGACAGAATGGAATGCTTGTAAAGCTAGATATAAATGACTTCATTCTTAAGTTGCGAGAGAAGCACTAAGGATGAAGTATAGAGCTCAGAAGTCTTCGTACACACAAAATCCAGCTTTATACAACGCCACGCCTCAAGCTAAGACATCTGGCACCACTCCAGACTGCTTTTGTGTCTAGCTCGTCAGGTCCTTCACATGCCTCTCCTTCTGGATCAGACACGTCTGGGTCATCATGTACCCATTATATTGGATCAGAAGCAAGTGCTACCAAACTGAAGATCGAGAACCTCGGTAATGTGACCGTGGAAGTAGCTCGAGAGAATATGGATCTTTTAGCAGCAGTGGTTCATTCATATGATGGACTTGTTGCGGGAAGATTGGAAACTGCCATCTGGCAGATGAGGACTACGAGCAGGTGGATGAAATGGAGCTTGAGAGAATGGATATAATGTGGGCCTTAGCAAGTGCTGTCCGGAGGGCGAAGAAGTTTGTGAAAAAGACTGCACAGAACTTGGTTGCTACTAAGGATACCACCTTTGGCTTCGACAAGAGTAAAGTGACCTGCTTTAACTGTGGTGAGAAGGGGCACTTCAAAAGAGAATGTCTCAAGCCAAAGAAAACGGGTAATGGGAACTCGTTCTCATCCTTTACTCGCCAAGACAAGCAAGCCTCCAGTTCTACTTCATCAAACAAGGATCCAAAAGCCTTGACTGCTCATGATGATGAGGGACAGGATTGGAGTTTTAGGTTTGTCTCACCAGGAGAATCTAACATTGCCAGTGTTGAGAATATTGATGATGATTCTGCAAGTGAAGGGGATCTAGCAGTTGAGATAGCAATGTCACATAGTGAAGAAACAACTGCAGCTGAGGTCAGTTACAAGTCAAATGAGGAGATTTCCACGTCAGAGACAGAAAAGTCAGAATCACCAGAACCAGAGACATCTGATGCTGCACTGATGGCTAACTTTTCTGAACCAACTCAGGTAAGTACTACTGACCACATGTTTAATAATCATGCTTGTTCTGATTGTGATACTTTTAGGAATAGCATAGATGAAAAATTTGCTAGGTTATTAGATCATAATGATAACTTAGTAAAAGATTTATGACTGTGCACTGAAGCTAATAGAGTACTAAAACAAAACGAGCATAGTTATAAAGAAAAGATAGACCTATTGACTAAACAACTTAGGGAAACCGAAGTAGTGGCCTTTAACCAAGCAAATGACATTAGGTACTATCTAAACTCCCTAGAAGAAACTAAGACAAAAGGCAGTTCTAGAAGTAGAAGTTAACTCATTAAAACAGAAACTGCATAGTTGGACTAGTTCTTCCCACATAGTTCAACACTTAGTGAAAGAAAGGAATAACGGGGAAGGATTAGGCTACAAAGTGGTTCCACCACCACCTGAGACCTTGATGAACACTAAGTCGAGACCAGTAAATAATAACCCCATCAAGGATCATGTGGTGACTTCTCCTCTTGTTACTGATCCAGACACCTCATGTTCATCTACTGAATCTGGACAAAAACAAAAGAAGGCCACATCAAAGGCAAAGGGTAAATTGCCTTGTGTTAATCTGGAAAATGAATTTGAAAAAGTCAACTTAAAGTCAGGGTCAAACAGAGTCAAATCAGAACCTAAAAGGACTTCAAATGTTACTTTCTCACATGCTTCAAGTCAAAAACCAGTTAACCAAAAAGTGAAACAGGTTAAAACAGTAAATTTTGTTAATCAGAGAAAACATCAAACCTACAAGAGTCAAAAACTAAAGTGATTTATGTTACTAGAGTGTCACGCACTTCTCCACAAAGAAAGTCTACTCATAAATTGATAGCAGGTCATGCTACAACTGTGGAGAATGTGGACACATTGCTTCCTATTGTCATTTCTATCAGACACCTAGGAAGAAGATTGATCTTCAGGACTCTAGACCTAGGTCTTCTAAGAGGATTCTCTAACTCCACCTAGAAGAGCTAGTGAACCTAAAGTCCAACCTGTAAGCCAGACGACTGTTTATCATAAACAGCATTGCACAAATCTGACTTATGGAAAGAAAAGTCCACCTACGTGCCTGATACTGATGACAAGAAGGAACCTGAGCTACCTTCACCCTCTAAGGGTCAATGGGTGGAGTTTGATGTGTGATGCCTCTGGGAAACCCAAGACAGTGAAAGCTTGGGTTCCCAACCTAAACTAATTCACTTATTTTGTATGTGCAGGGTGTTCGATACAGCGCTGAGACTAACACGTGGATTATAGACAGCGGAGCATCCAGGCACATGACAGGAAACAGAGCCCTTTTATCAAACGTCAAACAAATAAAAGGAGGGCATGTTTCCTTTGCAGGAAACAAAGGAGGCTATATCACAGCTCAGGGAGAAGTGGGAAATCAGAAAGTTAAGTTTGATAAAGTGAACTACGTTCAACAACTTCAGAACAACTTACTTTCTGTTTCCCAATCTGTGATAAAGGATTTAGAGTCATCTTCGACAACAAGAAGTGTTACGTGCTGAAGAAAGAATATATGATCCCAGAGGACCAAGTTCTGATGACTGCTTCAATATAAAGACCTTTATGTCTTGGATCTGTCAACAGCCGCTACAACGGATCATGAGGTTCAGTGCTTTCTATCTAAAGCTACTGAGAAAGACTCAATCTCCTGGCATAGGAGAATGGGACACATTAGTCAAAGGAAGATGAATCATTTGATTCAGAAGGATTTAGTGAGAGGAGTAAATGTCAAGAACTTCCAACTTCCTGACTTTTGTGTAGCTTGCAAGAAAGGCAAACAGACAAAGAAGTCTCATAAGGCAAAGAAAGTTCATTCAATAGAACTTCCTCTTGAGCTTCTTCACATGGATCTGTTTGGTCCAGTTAGTACAAGGAGCATTGCAGGCGACGTATACTATTTTGTGGTCACTAATGAATACTCAAGGTTCACTTGGGTAATGTTTCTGAAATCCAAATCAGAAACATTGGAAACATTCAAGGAATTAGTAACCACACTAGAATCTCTCTACAAGCTAAAAGTTAGACAAGTACGCTCAGACAACGGACAGAATTCAAGAATCAAGGGATGGAGGCATACTGCAAGGAGAAGGAATTGTGCATCAATTCACTTCTGCTTACACACCTCAGATGAATGGCGTTGCTGAGAGAAAGAACAGGAGTTTGATAGAGACAGCACGGACTATGCTGGCAGACTCGAAACTGCCTATCCATTCTGGAATGAGGCGGTGGCAAATGCGTGTTATACACTAAATCGAGTCCTAATAGTCAAGCGCCACGGAAAGACATGTTATGAGCTACTACAAAGACGCAAACCGAATTTGGAGTATCTTGAACCTTTTGGCGCGCCGTGTACACTTCTAAAGAAGACACAAGAAGGCAAATTCAGCGAGAAGGCAGATGAAGGAATTTTTCTAGGATACAACATACCGAACAAGCGAGTTTACAATAACTCAACGGGTCTTGTAGAAGTGTGGTGTAATGTCGACGTTCAGAGATATACCACACCCTACAGGCAAAGGACCTACATACTTCTTCGATTATGATGGATTCTTCAAGTCTTCAACATCCCTCTCTCTCCCTCGGAGGATGAGTTAGCTACGAGGATGATGTATGATATTCTAAATACACCATCTAGCACAAAGGGAGAATCATCTACTCAGTCAGGGGGGGTAGTCGATGACAGTGACTCCTCCTCTGAAGATGAAACTGAAGCAGATGACCAGAACAGTCAGGAGGAACAGGTTCCAGTTCCTGAAAGTCCACAAGCATCCATGAGTGATGCACCTTCGACTTCGGAACCTCAAACTCCATCCTCCTCAGATGCAGAACAAAATGTTCACAATCTCGGTTCTGAGGTGGCTGTGCCTACTACTACAGGATCACGACTAAACGTCTATCATCCCCTTGACAATGTTATTGGGGATGTCAGATCAGGAGTACAAACCTGAAATCAGCTATACTCAGCTGATTACGCCTCAGTTATGGAGAAAGGTTACATTCATGATGGTGCTTATAGATGTTTTGTTTCGCAGGTTGAGCCAAAATATCAGTGAAGCATTAAATGATGAGGCATGGGTGAGTGCCATGCAAGAAGAACTTCTGCAGTTTAAGAAGTTAGGTGTATGGACTCTGGTTGATAGACCTCAAGGTGCTAAAGTCATTGGCACCAAATGGGTACTAAAATGCAAGAAGGATGACCAAGGAGTCATTATCAGGAACAAAGCTCGACTGGTGGTTCAAGGTTTTCGCCAAGTCGAGGGGATTGACTATAATGAGGTGTTTGCACCCGTGGCAAGGATGGAAGCTATTCGTATCTTCCTTGCCTATGCATCGTACATGAAGATTAAAGTCTACAAATTAGATGTGAAGAGTGCATTCCTTCATGGGGAAATCAGGGAAACAGTCTATGAAAGTCAACCCGAGGGATTTGAAGACCCTATCATCGGGATAGAGTTTACAAGCTCGACAAAGCTTTTATGGGCTTCATCAAGCTCCTCGAGCTTGGTATGAGAAACTCTCGACTCATCTTGTGAAACACGACTTTCGCAGGGGACTCATTGATTGTACACTGTTTATTAAAGAAAAGGATGGCGACCTACGCTTGAACTATATGTTGATGACATAATCTTCGGGTCAAAGAATGAAGACTTATGCAAAGAGTTTGAAGCAGTGATGAAGAAAGAGTTTGAGATGAGTGCGATGGGGGAGATGAAGTTCTTTCTCGGGTTACAAGTGGATCAAACACCTAATGGGATCTTTCTCCATCAGACCAAGTATGTAGGAGACATTCTCAGTCGCTTTGACATGGAGAATGCTTCTGCTGCTGGGACTCCACTTGCTACAAATCATGATATAGCACCTGATAAGAATGGCGATCTGGTAGATGCCACTATGTACCGAGGAATGATTGGATCCCTCATGTATCTCACTACCTCAAGACCTGATATTATGTATGCTACATGTCTATGTTCTAGATATCAGGCTAAACCAAAGGTCAACCATCTGATCGGGGTCAAGAGGATTTTTCGTTATCTGAAGGGTACACCCACACTTGGATTGTGGTATCCTCATGATGATGACTTTGAACTTACCGCGTATAGTGACTCGGATTACGGGGGATGCAAGATGAACTACAAGTCTACATCAGCGGGGTGTCAATTCTTTGGGAGAAGATTAGTTACCTGGCAGTGTAAGAAGCAGACATCGGTTGCATTGTCAACCTGTGAAGCCGAATATGTTGCTGCTGCAAGTTGCTGTTCACAAATCATTTGGATTCAACAGCAAATGCGGGACTACGGTTTAAAATTCTCATCTACTCCTATTTTTGTTGATAACTCTGCTACAATTGCAGTAACTAAAAATCCAGTTCAACATCCTAAGACCAAACACATCGGTATTAAATACCACTTCATAAGAGACTGTTTTGAAAAGAACTTAATTGATGTGGTTAAAATTAATACTGATTTTCAACGCGCTGACCTCTATACTAAAGCCTTTGATACCCACGTTTTCAATATTTGCTAGAGGTCAACGGCGTTAAAAAGAAAAGTGAGATAATTCCTTATGATAATAATGTGTAGTCCGAGGTAGTTTAGTTAAAGTTTATTTTATTTTATGTTATCTGTTTTATTTTCGTCTGTTATATTTAAACTCATGTTATTCTGCTGCTTATTAAAATCCAAAAATAATTAAACCAGAAATGATTTTAGAATTTTAGGGGGAGAATATGTCAGCAAGTTAACATTAAAAAAATAATAATAAAATAATAATAATAATAATAATAAAATAAAATGAGGGAGAAGGGGTAACTAGCTGAAATAAGGTAGATTGTGTCTGTGATACCGATTCAATACCTTTGGAAAATGATAGTACACAGGAACAAATCAAGAGGGACTTTAAAAATTTAAGTTTTGAAAAGATGCAAAAGTTCAAAGTATAAGTCTGTGTAGTTTAAGCAATATAAAAAGGAAGATGATAGAAAACTGGCAACTCCTAAGGTGACACAAGAAAGTAGACTTAGAGGCTGCTAGACCACAAATGATATGTTGGTAGATTCAACACAATAGACAATTAGACCTGATTGGTGATCTCAAGATCAAACTAAGTTGTTCAACTGACTGTGGGCTTCCATCTTATCACTGGTTAACACAATCAAATATATTCCAATAGGGGTAATGAGCATTTCAATGCCACAAATGTATGCAGATGACCATAATTAGAGCAAAGCAAGAAAAAAATGAAAGACAAATGCAATAAAGCTAATGACTTATGTTGTTGGTGCATGTTGTGTAAAATAAAATAAGCTGCTCTAACAAGGATAGGTTGTGTGCCTCTCTGCTGTGCGATGGCACTGACCTGAGGATAAGCATAACCTAGATATTCTAGAATTATTGTTGTTTGCCGCCTCTCTGCTGTGCGATGGCACTGACCTGAGGACAGGCTTCTCTTTGAAAGCTCTAAGAATAGTCTCTTCTTGTAATAATACCCGTAGACTGCTCAAAAGCTTCTAAGGAATGTTGATTACCATATAAGTGTGGGATCCACAAATGTTAGTTGGAAAAATTAAACCTAAATCAGTCACTAGTCTGCGTCAAAAGTCTGTGTATGGATTTAAGTGGACAAACATACTGACAATCTGAGTGGCTACATTCTCAAGAGTTCAAACCAATGTGAAAATCTAAGAGTTCCAGTATGATTTCCTTAAGTTGCTAACGACTCTGGATGAACACCGAGAATTTAAGCATCAAAAAGTTTTAATAACAAGTCCCAAATGATTTGACCTACCTGTATGATTCCAAAATTGAATTGGTCCAGATATGATCAATCTAAGTTGAAAGCTGTCTACTCCCAAACCAAATCTCGTAGATATCAATCTCTGGATTTATCTCTCACAAAAAGCCAAAAATAAGTCTGTTTATGAAATTAGTTCAAGGTTTTAAATTAGTTAGTTGGTTTTAATTGTAATTGTAGGCGTGTGTCGGGCTACATCAGGAAAATCAGAAGGAATCAAATCACTAAAAGGGTCATGTCTGAGATGACCATATGTGCTTCGAAAGTTTAAAATAGTCACGGTTGAGTGACAAAGTGCTTCTAAAAAGGTCACGTCTGAGGTGACTAAAGAGTCTAAAAGGATCACGTCTGAGGTGATCAAAATGCTTTCAAAATAAAATGATCATGTCTGAAATGATCAAAGGCTCATAACTTAATTTCAATTAATTTAAAAGGGCTTAAATGTAAATTGGTATAAATGGCAGAAAATTAACTAAGTGTGACCCATTCGCACGATTGGACCATGAGAATGGACCAACCATGCGAATGGCTTCCACTAACACGAATGGATCATCAGAATAGCCCATTCGACCGATTGGAAGAGGATGAATGATTCAGTCGACCGATTGAAACTCATTCGGTCACGGAACATGCGAATGAAAGGCACGACTGAGCCAGTCGACCGACTGAATCTCAGTCGGTCAAGTGCATGCGACTGGTTGGGCTAATCGTACGATTGAGCCTGAGTCGCCCGAATGAACTGGGAGACTGAGGCCAGTCGGCCGACTGAGCCCAGCTTCAGTATTTAAAGGGCTCTGTCGATCGCATCTCACTCATCACTCCCAAATCGCCCGTAAATCGCACTCCCTACCGTTACTCTGCCAAAATTTCACTAGCACGGTTTATCATTGTTTTAGATTCACTAACGTTCGCCATTCATTATACAGGTAGATTGAAGTCTCGTTTCATTGAAATCAGAAGGATTGAATCATAATGTGGTGAAATGCGAACGAAAACAAGAAACTGACAGAACGCGACCTAATAACCTACTTCAACTACGCAAAATGTTAAAATTAAGGTTGATAGGTTATTAGTAACAAGAATGCGAGTATATTGAACCGGTAATCCATGTTAAATCACTTGTATTGATCAAGACGCAACCACAGGCGACTGAACAACTGAGACAGGCACTGGTCGTCCGGATGAACTTCAATCGCATGATTGAATCTGGCGATTGGGTTATTCGGCCGAATGAACCATACGATTGGTCTCAGTCGGCCCTGAACCATTCGTAGACTCAGTCAGCAGACTGAACCCAATCGCATGTCACATTGACCAGAATGGGTCCAGTCGCATGAAAGAATGGACGACTGACTTCAGTCGCATGATTCATTCGCACGAATGAATCAAAATGACTTTCAACTTTACACTTAGAACATAAGTTTTCATGTCTTATGTACTAATGGTTCTATGTCTTGTGTGTTTAAGGTAAATGGCAGAAAGGTGGTCCATAATCCAAAGCACAACATCTGTGCCCATTTGGATCACACCACCAGGAACGGGGCTGAGTTTACCGACATTATAGCCTTTCTGAGACGGTCCCGGATTCATAAGGCTATCTCCACGCCTTGCACGCCATATAGATCACTCCATCAGGCATTCTGGGAGAATGCCTCGGTGGACCGCTCTTGTGAGCCGTACTGTATTAGGAGCTCTATATTGGGCCATGATATTGAGATCTATGCTGCCGACATTCAGAGGGTCCTAGAGTTTGGGGATGACGCTGATCATCCTACTACACTACATCCGTTGACAGTGAGAGGATGCTTCCTGAGGATAAAGTACGCTGGGGATATCAACTCAGGTGTGCTCAACAAGAGCAACCTGAGCCCCCAGTACAAGTCTTAGCAAACGTGATCCTCAAGTGTGTTGCATCGAGGAGGGGTGGGTTTGACGACCTCTCAGACCAGATTCAAAATGCCTACGTGGCACTGGTTCTGAACCACCCCTTTAGTTTTTCCAGCATGATATTCTCCTACTTAGTGGAGAACTTGGAGGTAAAGGAAAGAGGGGTTTTGTATGTACCCCAGATTCTTACAGCTCGTCTTCAACGAGAAGCTGCCACAGTTGCCCAAAGAGAGTCATGACGCAGTTGCCTTAGAGATAATGGATGATACTACTCTAGGCAGGATGAGAGTTTACAGGGGAAAGCAGGTTAAGCCCCAAGTGAAAAGACTGATTGCCACCTGGCCAACGAAGGTATGTGGCGCCTGGCAGATGCAAATGGCGTAACGATGACAGCGACTATGATGATGAGAGGTTGCTCCTACCAGATATGGATTCTGATGATGATGACAGCGGCAACGCCGGGGATGATATGCCTGCTACTCAAAGAGGCACTGAGTTAGATGTTGTTCCCCGGGTCTGACACTGCCGGAGAGGTTGCTGAGATGGCCGTTTCCATCAGGGTTCATTGTTGGTGATCAGAAGAGGAGGAGTCGGATGAGGAGCCCCTCACTAGGACTATGGGAAGCAAAGTTGTTCCCACAGAACACGGGCTTAGGGTGGTTGGTGAACACCCTCGGGACTCCACTGAGAGAGAGACTGACCCAAGCTATGCTCCGGGTTCAGTAGGCAGAGCTGTAGGGGGAGCATCCACTTCCACCGGACTAGGAGGAAGAGGATGGCTCAACCACACGGACTGAAGAAGAAGAAGCGTCGCCTGACCTTCGTTACCACTGCTGCCACTACTTCCACCATCACAGCCACCACTACCACCTCCACGGACATACCACCCATTACCACAGCCACCACATCCACTACTGCTACCACAACCACCACCTTACCTACCACCACTGTATCCTTCCCATCCACCACCATACCATTCACACCTACATCACCAGCACCTGCTTACCGACCCATATTCACCACTGCTACTACCACCACCACCTCACATCATGCCGAACCCTCAACCCAGCCATCACATGTATTGGATCTACTCTACCTCACATCGGGGTAGAGGAGCAGCTGTCGGCGCTTAACCGTATGGTGATGCGCCTGCTAGCTGCAGATGAAGAGAAAGCGACGCAGATTCGCCAGTTGACCGATCTGACTGCTGCCCAGTCTCAGCAGTTGGCAGAGCAGGCTCGGATAATAGATCAGCAGACCCAGCTAATCGATGCTGGGAGAGTCAGATGTCCAACTCCAGGAGCAGCAGGCCCAATCAGCCAACGTATAGAGGATTTGGAGACGACCAACAAGACGATTATGCTGAGGTTAAAGGGGTCAAAGGATGAGCCGTTGAAGATAAAGGAGGGTGATGGGGATGATGGAGATGGTCATGATGAAAATGATGATGACGATGAGGAAGATGCTGAGGATGAAGAAGAGACAGAGGAAGAAAGGACAGAAGGTAGAGATGATGATGACGAAGCAGAAGGAGGGGATGCGGCTGCATCGGCCTCTGCTTCTGGTCAAGAGCGAAGATCGAAGAATCGACAGGATCAGCCATCTACATCTTCTGCTCCTCTCCGAGCGACGAGCCCAGGATTCAAGACAAAAGTACAGATTAGATGTCTTATGTATTTATTTATTTTTTGATTGAATCATGAAATGAAAAAACAAATGTGTTGAATGTCTATATATTACGTTGATATAATTCTAGTTGATTACTTACTAATGGTTTGTGTGTTGAATGTTTATATATTAAGTTGATATAATTCTGTTTGATCACTTACTAATGGTTTATGTGTTGAATGTTTAAATCAAACAGATCCAAACTATCAAAGGGATGAGTTTGACATTGCTCCCCTTCAACAGGTCAAGACTCAACTAACCATGACTCTTGATCTGCAAGGGATTATAAGAAGGTCTGTGAGTTATACCCCTGAAGAAGGGGAAATAATTCATGACCTATCTAACGAGCAGCTGGCAGAGATGTTCAGACTCAATCCTGATGAAATCGTCAAGGATGCTCCAACAGTTGATTCAACCAGTGATGAAGAACTAAACGACGTTGATGAAGTTGAGGTTGAAGATATTACAGCAGAAGAGTACCCTCAGTACGCTGACAACGAGGGTAATGTGGTCCCCAATCTGGGTGAGTCCCTAGTCAATGATATGTTTGAGGTACTAGACAAGATGGAGCAGGAAACAGGAAAGACCAAAGGAACAGCCCAAGCCTCAATAATGACGTAGACACTCGAAAGGCTGAGTGGGCTACCTGTTTTGAAGAAGTTAGAGCCCAGCGTGCTGCACCAAAGAAAGATGCCTACACCAAGCTCTACAGAGTCAAGAAACACCATAAGGTGTCAGGCAGGATTATTGCATGGGCTTATTTTGATGACCTTAACGCGTATGCTGTTAAGAGGGAAAGGGCATAGAGTACTTCAGATTTCCACATGATCTGAAAACTCTACCTGGTTTTGAACTCAACCAGCTGGCTAAGCTAAAGCTGCTGTATGCTGACCCACGAAAAATGTCAGGCTGGTTCGAGGTTGCCCTGAAGAAGGAGTACCACACCAGATGGGTTAACTTCAGACCACAACAGCCTACGAGGTATCTAATAAGGTCTGAGGTTGATGCCAGTACTGGCAAGCCCAAGATTGTGTTGAAGTGGAGTCCTCCGCGCACTATGTCGAGAATTCCTCTCAGAGAAATGCCACAGGACTTCACTCCACACTTCAAATGGTGGTACTATGATTGGAGAACTGCTGAAGCTGTCATAGTTCTGAATAAAGAGGGCCAAATGGATACTATCAGGGTATTCGACCCGATATGGCTAACAAACTTGTCTGCTAATGATGTCTATACATTATACAAGTGGCCACTGTTCTATGACACACAAGTCATTGTACAAGCCCTCCAGTTCCAAAACGTTATACGAATTTGTTTTGCGTTTGAGATTCACGCAGGAGTCACTAAGGAGGAGAAGTACAAGAAGTATAAGGAGGTTATGCAGAAGACAAGAGACTAGATAGATCTAGGTCCAAGGGGAGTTTGTTGATGCATGTATATGTCCCTAGATCATGATTTGAAATGTATGAATCCTGTCTGTCTGAGTATGATGTAATCTGTATTGATTAATGAAATGACATAAATTGTGTGTTACTTGTGATGTTTAATATTTCATTAATGAGTCGTGATTGAATTGATTGGGTTTATGATTGCTTAAATGGTTGCACATCATGTTATATTAATTAATACATTCAAACTTAACTTAATGAAGTTCTCATGCGAATTGCTCATGCGAATGAACCATACGCATGAATATCTTCACACGATTGACTCAGTCACACGACTGAACCAGGAGACTGGATCAGTTGTACGATTGTAACATAAGATTGGCTCAGTCGCACGACTGAACACTCAGTCGTACGAATGAATCAACCGCATGGTTCAATCGCACGACTGAACCAGACTAATGGTTCAGTCGCACGATTGAATAATACCAACCTATAAATACAACTCAATTCGTGAAAAATGAGAGCTCTCGATCGATTATGATTCCAGACGTACCCTAGCCGTCCAGAAACCTTCCAATTCGTTCTCCAAGTTCATAGAACACATTAGATCGATTCCCAATCGATTTCTAACGTTAGTTTCAATTCTTGATTGATTCTTCGTGTGTTCTCACTGATTGGATCGCCAATCAAATAGGATTCCGCACTATTTGATCTGGTTTACACGTTAATCTCTAGGTATTTCGATAGAATACCAGGTCCTGACACAAACAGACAAGTACTGATGTCCTATGAAACAACTGAAAAACAGCCAAAAAGACTGATGAGTAAGTGTTGAGGACAGTATGAAACAGCTGAAAAGCTATGAATTGACGAAAACAACTGATGAGAATTTTCTCTTCAGTTGTTTCTAAAACTGTTGTTTCATCTTAAACAACTGATGACAAAACCATGTCTTCAGTAGTTTCATAACTACTGATGACTAACACCAAGTTATCAGTTGTTTCTAACATCTGAAGCTAAAACCATGGTTTTCAGTAGTTTTATAACTACTGATGCCTAAAACCAAGACTTCAGTTGTTTCAACCTCTGAAGGTTATACCACGTCATCAGTCGATTAAACTACTGATGACTCACACCAAACCCTTTAGTTGCTTTATACCCGTACCCTATAAATACCTTATCTTACAGAGCTTCATCATCTCAAACCTAACGTTTAAAAACTCAGAACCTTCTCTCACATCAATGGCGAACATGAAGCTTAAACCACGACACAACTGTGTTGCTTACCTTACCAAATCACCCTTCTGGACAAAGTTTGATAATGCCATTGATCTAATGATCAACTCTCATTCAAAACGGCTTTCCTTCTAAATCCTACCATTCATTCCGAATCCCTACACCAGTTTTGGACGAACGTCACCCCTATCACTGGGGAGAATGACACCGACTCTCTCCAGTCGTTCGTCAACAACCGTCAGGTGGTCATCACTCCAGCAATCCTTCGCCAAACCCTACAACTGGATGATGCCACTTTCCCCACTGGGTATTCAAAGGGCACCACTGATCTATCATTTGCCCACCATGGATACCAGGGTAACCTCAGCGCCTCTACCATCCTGAAGAAGCATTTCCATGATGCGGAACGACTAATTTTTCATATGGTGAATGTATGCTTAGCTCCTAAGACTTCTTCTTGGGATCAAATGTCGACGAGGTGGCAGCAGGTATTATTCTCTATCCTTGACCAACAAAGCTTAAATTTTTCTAAAATATTATTTCTTGAACTCAAGGATATGGCCTCCAAGCCTATTGCTAACCGATGGATATTATATCCTCGGTTCATAATGGCCATTATAGTAAACCAGCTGAAAGCTGAGGGACTTGTTGGCCTTGGAGTCCCTGCCACGGCTGTATTGCCTGAAGTATACTCCAGGCACAACTCAGACCAGTCACTTAAAGTGGCTGCCAAACTGCGAAAACCTACGCAGCTGGAACCCACAGCCACCACCTCCAAATCCAATGTCCCCACCAAACCCAAACACAAGAAAGCCAAAAAGGCTACTCAGGTAAATGAGTCCCCTGAGGATGCCCCTGCAACACAAACGCAGGTTATATCTACTGTTCATAACCCCCCAGTAGATACACGTGCTCACTCACCCTCAACCGCTCATGTTTCCTCTCAACAGGAGCCTGTAGCAACCACCTCTAGGGCACCTATACATATGGAACCTTCCTCACTTGAGGAGGTTGCCATTGAAACGCACCACTCTCCCCGGGTGCATACTACCTTCACACCCTCTCCCACTGCAACCGCCCCCCAAAGTCCTACCATAATAATTGCCAAAGTGCTAACTCAGTTGCATTCCTCACCTCCTCCCCAGATACCAATCAAAACTGGGATGGCATCAACCATTGAGGGGGAGGACCAAAGTGCTTCTGACACCCCACAGCACAGGGGTTACCATATTCAATCTCCAAGTGTAGACACGGAGATTCGAATTTCTGGTGAGGCTGCCCTTCTCCTCCCGCTTCAGCAAATGATCAGGATGAATTTGGTACTATCCATAAGACCTCACCAGAGGCAACTGCCGATGAAGGACAGTCCTGAGGCAGGAAGTCCCCAGTACCATGACCAAGGGGCACATGCTACTACTGATCTACACTCAGAGCATGTTCATCCTAATTCTATCAGGAGGTCAGGTGATTCAGTAAACATTGATGATGACTTGGGCTTCTTTTGATGTTTTTAGCCCAAAACACCATCCTCGAGGATGAGGTCAGCAGACTCAAAGAGCTGCTTGCCAAAATTCTCAGGATCAACGACCATCTACCCCTGAAAACCCACAGATGGCACCTTCCTCTGAAGGTCTGCCATACACCGAGCCACTCTAAAACACTCAGCCACTTGCCTCTGCTTCTGGGACTATTTCTCACGGACAGAACCCCCCTGAGCAAGTAGCTGCTATCTTTCAACATTCCTTACCTCTCATCATATCAACTATCACTGATATAGTGCTTAAAACCCTTGATGTGAGGCTTCCCTCAGTTATACAACCCTTGATAGAGGATGCTGTGAGCAAAAGGCTTTCTGACAATCAAACCCTTGCAACCAATGCAACCAAAAAGGGGGAGATTCAGTCAGTGAAAGCAAAAAGAAAGAAGATTGCAGATAGGAAAGAAACTAAGAAGGAGAAGGTGAAGGCAGTTGACATGGAGAAAGTGACTGAAAGTACTAAAACTTTCATGTCACATACAAGAAAGGAAGAATGAAAAGGAGACTGACTTAGAGACAATGGTGAAGGAGGCTGATGCCGAACACAGCCGATCAATGGATACATCATTGATAAGTTGTTTAGGCAAGGTCACGACACTGAAAAACTTGACTCGGAAATCAGAAGACTAGAGATTGAAGAAATCCAAGCTAGATGGGCAAGTTATGATGTGTTGGAAAGGGAAAGGCTAGAAATCATGATAAGGTTCATAGCGAAGTATCTTGGTAGATCATTGATTGAAATCAAGGCATGGTCCAGGGACAACATCTTGGCAATAACACCAAGATCTGTTCGTCTGAAGTATACACCAAAGGATTGGTTATTGAAGCCTTAAATGAAGCTGGTGCTGGGAGCAGGACTGAACTAGTCAAGCAACTACTAAAGCCGAACACACATCAAAAATGCTAGAACAGCCTGTCAAAATTCCCACACCAAAACCCACTAAAACAATCCCTTTACCCCAAAAACCACCACAACCACAACCCACCAAACCAATTCCCTTACCCTCAAAACCAATAGCCGATGATGTACCCCAGAAGAGGAAGAGAAGGGTATTGAGGCTAGAAGAGGAGAAGAAGATAATGATGAAGATGAAGATAGGCTGCCAATCTCAGCTATTATACAGTTGCCTAAGGCCAAACGTCACTCTCCAACAACTACTCCTGAAACTCAAAGACAAATTGTGAAAGTGAGGCTAGAAGAAGAAGAGCTTCACAAACAACATGATGAGGAATTGTTGAGAAGAGTTGACAAAGCATATGTTGCCACATCTTCAATCATCAACATGAAGAAGCACGCTCTCAGGTTATACACTCTTAAACATACATTTCAATATCAAAAGGAGAGAGGATTTGGCCTGATCCCAGGGTGTCTCATAGGATTCAAAAGAAAAACATTCCACAGAGATACATTGGCCAAGTGAAGAAGATTGTAGATGAAGTGATCTCACTGGTCTTTGTAGTATCACCCTGGGAAATCCTAGATGACTTCAAGAAATCCTATAAAGCTAACCTGACCCCACAAAAGATGATGGAGAATAAAATGGTGAAAAAGGGGTTAGTATATAAGAGGCTTGAGGAAGTTAGAAAAAATGAGCTCCAGTTGTTCTTAGAGGGTAATCACCCAGATGAATTTGCTTATAGAGTAATAACAACTATGGAACTCAAAAATGGGAAACAGGTCAAATACCTATCTGAATATTATGGGCCAGAATCACTTTTTGAAGGAGGAGCTGAAGAGCTTACCATGGAGGAACAGATAAACTTCCTTGAGGCCTATACAAGGGAGTCATACAGACTCGTTGTTGGGAAGTAGATCTCATGGATGGGGTAACAGCTCTGTGTCCAGTTCCCCAAGACAGAGTTCCCATTCATCCTTTGCCAAACAGATCATTGAGATTTCTTCCCAGGCCTGTGCTTACATGGGTCACTTTTGAGCTAATCTAGAAGACAAAAAGACCAAATCTTTCTGCCATAATAAGTGGGACATCTTTAATAAGTTTAGAGGTTTTGGCTGCATTGGTTCAGGGGGAGTTTGTTGGACCAAAAGAACCAATGAGCCTGATCAGAAAAACCTCTAAGTCCCACAGACGTCACAACAACTGCTGAAGACTTGATCAGCTGTTTGACAAAGTCTGAAGACTTCAACAGCTGAAGACTAAAGTACTGAAGACTTCAACAGCTGAAGACTAAAGTACTGAAGATCAACAGCTGAAGACTAAAGTACTGAAGATCAACAGCTGAAGACTAAAGTACTGAAGATCAACAGCTGAAGACTAAAGTACTGAAGACTTCAACAACTGAAGACTAAAGTACTGAAGACTTCAACATCTGACGACCAAAGTCTGAAGATCAACAGCTGAAGACTAAAGTACTGAAGATCAACAGCTAAAGTAGAAAGACTAAAGACATCAGCTGATGACAACAGCTGAAGTTCAAGTACAACTACTGAAGCCTTCAGAGTTTGTTACAACAGCTGAAGAAGCATTCTTCAGTTGTTGTGATGGTTTCCTTTCAGTAGTTTTCTTTTATGTTTCAGTATTTGTAAAACGACTGAAGAGCATGTTCTTCAGTCGTTGTAGTTTCAGTAGTTTCTTTTCAGTAGTTGTAGTGATAGTTAACACTTAGTATTTTTGTAAGAAGATGTCAGCTATTTTGACATCTTCAGTAGTTGTGTTAACTTTCAGTAGTCTGAATAATTCTGTTAGATGTCACTATCAAATGACATCAGCAGACGTCACATCTCCTATATAAGGAATGTTCCACCACGACATATCTTATATAAGGGATGATTGACCTGATTGTATGCGTGACATTTTGCCACCACGAAAGCACGTATTGAATGAAATATTTGATTTGTAGAATTCTTTCTATAATCGTTTGCTCTTACTTTGAATATCAACTGTATTCTTGTGAATTGTCTAATTCATTGTTTGATTTCCGTTGCAATACTCTCTAATCAATCAAACGTAGATCACTGATCCTAACACAGTGTGTGGCATGATTGATGTTCTCATCAATGGTGTGGTTAGTGGCATCATGAAATTCTTGGTTACTATCACCACCACCATTGTTGTCTTCCACAACTGAGGTAGTCTTATCTGGTTGTAGAGCCTCTGA
Organism: Flaveria trinervia; assembly: GCA_025506515.1. Lineage (NCBI taxonomy): Eukaryota > Viridiplantae > Streptophyta > Magnoliopsida > Asterales > Asteraceae > Flaveria > Flaveria trinervia. The sequence continues at coordinate 52,612,195 of CM046455.1, forward strand.
GCTGGAATTTTAAGGCATACCAGATGTATCAGCTGAGTTTGTCATTGTTGTGCTGACAGAAACCTCATTTGCGGAAGTGGTTCCAACTGGAGCTGAAGATGTATGACTTGAGGATCTTCCTAGCTCAAATCTTGGATCGGATAATCTGTATTTAAATTTTCTGCAGATCCTGAAACATTCTCACAAGATTTGTTAAAACAGTTGGTAACCAAATCAAGATCAAACAACCAATCCGGACCAGAACCAGCAACACAGGGTGTGTGTTCATTGAAAGTCACATGGCTGACTCCTCAAAAATTCTAGTTTTGAGATTGTACACTCTATAAGCCTTAGCTTGGGAAGAGTATCCAATAAAGTGTCCATCATCTGATTTCTCAGCAAACTTGGCAATTTGATCTTTGGTATTCAAGATGGTGCAAGGACATCCAAATGACCTGAGAAAACCAATGAAAGGTTTCCTCTTGTGCCAAAGTTCATACAAAGTCTTGACTACTAAAACTTTGTTCTGCACATAGCAGGCAGTGTTGACTGCCTCTGCCCAAAAGGTGATGGGTAGTTTAGAGTCAGACAGCATGGTTCTTGCAGCTTCAATCAGTGTCCTGTTTCTCCTCTTAGCAACACCATTTTGCTGAGGAGTCTTGGGAGCACTGAATTGTCTTGTAATACCCTTTTCATCACAAAATGTATAAAGAATTCGGTTCTTAAATTCAGTTCCTTCATCACATCTTATGATCTTGACCTTGTGATCAGACTGATTCTCAATCATTAAGATGAAATTCTTCAGAATCTCAGGAGTCTCATCCTTAGTTCTAAGGAAGAAAACCCAAGTGAATCTTGTAAAGTCATCTGTGATCACTAGACAGTATAAGGTCCTTCCTAAACTCATTACACTGGTGGGGCCAATGAGATCCATATATAACAAGTGTAGGGTGTAGTGATGGAGTTCTTTTCCTTAGGCTTGTGAGATACCTTATGTTGCTTCCCTTTCAGGCATGCAACACAGTGATCATCACTTGTAAACTCTTTCTTTGGCATTCCAGTTACCAAATCATGCTTAATTAATTTATTCATGTTCTTAAAGTTTACATGGCACATTCTTTTATGCCATAGGAAAGACTCATCACTATTGGCTTTAGACAAAAAGCATGAAACTTCTCTAGAGGGAGAGGTTTCTTGCAAATCCATCTTGTACATGTTCTTTTCCTGGGGGCTCTAAGCAGGATATACTCATGAGGAATGACCACACCAAGCTTAAGAACAATGCACTCATGCTTAGTAAAGAGCATGTTATGACTTTGATCACAAAATTGAGATACACTCAAAAGATTGTATCCAAGCTCCTTAACAAAGTTTACCTTTTCTATGTTGAGCTTACCATTTGTGACCTTGCCCCTTCTGGAAATGTAACCACCTTCATCTCCTCCAAAAGCAACTGGTCCTCCATCAATCCTTTCAAAATTCTGGAGTAGTGACCTATTGCCTGTCATGTGCCTGGAACAGCCACTGTCTATGATCTAGACATTTTTGTCTGTCTTCAGCTGTCCCTGCACAAAGAGAATGATTAGTTACATTTGAAAACCCAAGCCTTGCTTGTCTTGGGCTTATTTGCAGAAGGTAATTCAACAGTAATAGATCCTATGGTTGTACTAAGAGGATCTTGAGCTGTTGTTGATGGAGAAATCTCAGTCACTTGGTCTTTCTTAGACATCCACACCACCTTTGGAGTCTTGGACTTGACCTTCAAAACATCGGAAGCTTTTGGAACTTCGGATGTTTTGATGACTGAATCTTCGGAAGATTCTGCAGACACTGCATAAGACTTCGGTGCTTCGGAAGAACTCCTTTCTTCTGAGACCAAATTTTCTTCCGAAGGGAATTTTCCACTTCCCTTCTTATTAGATTTTGAGATTCTGAAGGAAACAAGTTTTCCTTCTGAAGCTTGAATCTTCTTAGAACTCTTTGAAGCCTTTGTTTTGGTCATATGGACAGTACCTTTAGGATTGAAGGGACAATCCTTGGCAATGTGAGTGGTACTTTCACACATGACACAATTCATCTTCTTCTTCACAAGAGCCTTTTCTTTGGAATAGGATTGTCTTTGGTCATATCTCTTCTCCACCTTCATCTTTGCAGATGATGAGACAATCCTCTTAGGCTGGGACTGTGCTTGGAGTTTGATGGTTCAGGCTGCGCAGCAGTGGTACACAGCAGATCAGTCTTCTTCTTGATGCTGAGATGAGTTGAACTAGAACTAGAACTCTTAGCAGAAGAGTTTTGGTTGATGTCTTCAGTCCCTACCACTTGAAACCATGCAGAGATAAAAACTTGTTTCTGCTTAGAGTCAAAAGTAGTTTTGATCTCTTAAGCCTTCATTTCCTTTCTTTTGCTCTTTCTGATCAAGTTCTTTCTCATGGACTTGGTCATCACAGTCTTCTTTTTCCTCAGAAGGATAATGGCCCTTCTTGGAATCTCCTCTTCACTCTTGTTAGAGGGATTCTTCACTATCTCTTCTTCATCCTCTTCACTCATAGGATCTATGAGAGGAAGCTCATCTTCACAAGTTCCACACCTAGGAGATCTTACTGACAAGATTATGTGTGGAGGAGCTATCTCATTGGATCCCAGTCCCTGTCTGTTTTGATAGCACACTTTGCTGTGCAGGGATGAGGATATCATGTTCTTGAAGGTCTCTTCTTCAAGAACACTCTTTTCTGCCCTGGCTTTGCTGATCACAAGCTCAGCCTGGCACTCAGTTAACTTAGTTATGAGATCTTTGATTTGAGTCCTAAAATATGTGTGTTCATGTTTTAGAACTGAAATGATTTTCTCTAAGTCCTCTATCTTTAGTTTATAATCATTTTTAGACTTTCTAAAATCAGATTTTAAAATGTTTAAGGACTCAAGGTCAGATCTTCGTTCCAAGTTGTAGGACCTGTACCTGTTAACTTTAGCAATGCATTCAGGAGTACAGAGATGTTCTAATACCTTGGCTTCATCATGATCAGCCATTAGTGCTTAGTTTGGAGAAACATCTTCCAGCTGAAAGCTCCAGTCAAAGCCTCCTTCTTCACAGCAACAGTAGCTTGCTGCTTTGACTTCTCATTCTAGAGAGCTTTGTCAGTGTAGTTTGGTCTGCATTATGTTTGGCCACCATTTGTTCTAGATGCCTTACACTCTCTGGCAAAGTGGCCCATCAAATTACAATTGTAACACTTGACTTTGCATTTGTCCAGTCCAAACTTTCCACTGGTTGCATTGCTTGGAAAATTCCTTCTAGTCCTCTTGTAGAACTTCTTGGCTCTATGAGTGAGAAGACCCATCTGCTGGACTATTTCCATATATTCCAGATCATCTGGATGGATACAGTCTAGGTCTTCAAGAGTGAAAAGAGAGTTGCCATAGCTTTCATCTGAAGACACAAAAGCTTGAGAAGAACTTGTCTCTTGGAATAGGCTTCCTTGAGTGTAGTTCTCCTTGGTGTCTCTAGGAAGGTGATGAAAGGACCCTTGGTGAATTGTTAGGGTAGCATAAGAGATGATGTTTGGGTTCTATGCTATCCCTTTCAATCATAGTAAGGCTGAACCCATTTGATTGTTGGAGTTGCTAGATGAACCTTTGTTGGACCAAAAGAACCATGAGCCGGATCAGAAAACCTTAAGTCCCACACATCACAACAACTGCTGAAGTCCACAACAGCTGAAGACAATGCTGAAGACAAGTCTGACACAAGTGCTGAAGACAAAGTCTAAAGACACAAGTGCTGAAGACAAAGTCTGAAGACAGTGCTGAAGACAAAGTCTAAAGACAAGTGCTGAAGACAAAGTCTGAAGACAAGTGCTGAAGACAAAGTCTAAACACAAGTGCTGAAGACAAAGTCTGAAGACAAGTGCTGAAGACAAAGTCTGAACACAAGTGCTGAAGACAAAGTCTGAAGACACAAGTGCTGAAGACAAAGTCTGAAGACACAAGTGCTGAAGACAAAGTCTAAAGACACAAGTGCTGAAGACCAAGTATCAGACGTTGTCACAACAGCTGAAGAGGTCTTCTTCAGTAGTTGTGATGGTTTTCTTTCAGAAGTTTTATGTTTTTCTTTTCAGTAGTTTTGTAAAACGACTGAAGAGCTTGTTCTTCAGTCATTGTAGTTTCAGTAGTTTCGTATCAGTAGTTTTATGTTTTATACTTAGCACTCTGATATGTTCTCAGTAGTTGTGAACATTTCAGTAGTTTGTTAAGTTTTAGTTATTTTTGTAATAAATCTGCCAGATGTCACTATCCCGTGATATCAGCAGTGATTGCACTCTATATAAGGAGTGTCAACCTATTTGTAATTGTGAATGATTAAGCAGAAACATTTGATATTATTAAAACATTCCTTTTCACAGAAATATATTCTCTCTTTACAACCGAATTTGTTCTTAATGCATACGAGTATCAAATTCTTGCTATAATTTGTCTAATTCTTGTTCTTATTCCGCTGCGTTACACTCTAATCCATCAAACTTGATATCACTGATCCTGTCAAATGGTATCAAGCCTTGTTCATCATTGATCGATCTAATAATTGATCATTGAAACTGCTATCCAAGATCCAAGTTTGATTGAATTAGCATTTTTGCAAGAACGGTTATAGAGATTGAATTTTCTGTGTTTTTGGTCATTCATCCTGAGATTTATTCTTGGTTTTCATTGAGTCTGTTGTGGTCTGTGTAAGATCTTTTAAAAGCTTGAATTAAATTGTATATGGACCTAAAATGACTACTCCTTCCAATGATCCTCACAATACTGGTTCCTCAACCAAGCCTCCGATGCTGGTTAGGAATGAGTACAACATATGGCAACGACGAATGCTCCATCACCTGTCTGTTAATAGCTCAGGTTGTTGGACATCAGTGGTACATGGTCCACACAATCAAATGGTTCCGAAGAGGAGGGATCAATACTCCGATGAGGATAAGAAATTGTTTGAGATTGATGCAAAAGCCCATGGAATTCTGGCCATGGCACTGCCCAATGAAATCTATTCTGGGCTAATGCATTATGAAACTGCCCATGACCTCTGGAATGCCTTGAAAGAACAATTTGGAGGAACAGATGAGGTCTTGGCAAATAATAGAGAAATCCTTGCCCAACAATGATGCATTCTCTCATAGGAAGGTTAGACACTGACTCAACAGTTTGAGCGGTTCTCTTGTTTGATCTCTGAATTAAAATGGTCAAACATGAGTACACAAACAGCCAGATGAATAACAGATTTCTCAGATCACTGCCTGAGAGATGGGACACATATACTATTGTCCTACGCTCCAGTGCAAATTTGGACAAACTATCTCTCACCCAACTCCATGGAAATTGCTCACATTTGAGAGAGAGATAGAACAGAAACGAAAACTGTCATCATCTGGAAAGCTCACTGATGATTTTGTACGAGGAAACACTGCCTTGGTAAGGCATGAGTCAGAATATGCAGGATCAGAATGCCACTATGATGAGCATATTGATTTCACCTCAAACAATTCTAATCATGTCTTTGTGAGTGTTGATTGTCATTCTGGTAATAATAGTGACAATCTATGCTTCATCATGGATGATTTGAAGGGCATTGCTGATGATGATTTAGAAGAGATGGATATTTTGAGCCAAATGGCCTTGATCAATATCAGATCTCAGAAATTCTACAAGAGAACTGGCAGGAAATTTCTTGGACTCTCTGACAGAACCAAAGTCGGTTTTGACAAGAGCAAGTTGAAGTGTCACAAATGCCACAGGCTTGGACACTTTGCAAGAGAGTGTAGATCAACTGGATCTAACTCTTCTGCACCCTTTTTGACTTTTCCAAATAACAATTTACAATCCAAAGGGCAACATTTTGCTGGTTCTAGTCACTCATCACACCCTCATTCTCCTGCATATTTTGTTCCTTAGGGTCAAATGCCATATCCTTATCCCTGCTATTATATGCCACAGTCAAATCAAGGTCAAGCTCCTATAGTACCACAATCTCATGCACTACCAGAACCTCAACCATCTCCATCTCAATCACAACCTCATCACAACTTCTTCACACCTGGAGTCGTTGACTGGAGTAGCTTACCTGATAACTTGTCTGGTCACACTGAGCAATACTATGCAAGTGCTAGTCAACATGGTGGTGAACACCCTTTGGAAATCTTGCTCTCACGGCCCTGGAGTCTACTGAGGGTTCCTGTTCAAATGCATCATCTTCACAGGTAACTCAGGTATCTTTAGAGGCTAAAGCCAAGTTATGTTCTGAAACATGCATAGCTGCCTGTGTCTCTATTAGAGAGGCAAATGTAGCACTAATAAATCAAAAACTTGAGCTTGAGAAAACCATTTTCAAAAGAAAAGCTGAGTATGAGTCTGCTCTTAACAGTAAAAGTGATGAGATTTATAAGCTTAAATGCCAATTAAATGATGAAAAGGCCAAGCTAGAGGTTATTCTGGAAGACCACAGGAGTCTCAAAGAAAAACTTGCAGTGACCCAAGTTGAGTGTGAACGCTGGGTCTCATCATGCAAGGGATTTGAAATGCTTCTTAGCAAGCAAACTGCTTCAAATGTGAAGTTTGGCATTGGTTACAACCATACTGCTCCACCAACAGACTTTACTCCTAACTCCATAGTTAAGTCTGAAAGTGAAAGCAATCTCCAAACCATATTATCGTGTGAGTCATTCTCCAATGATAATCTAAGATCAGAGAATGAAACCAGTGTTAAGATCTCAACAAATAAAGTGACTGATGGTCTAACTACTGAGACTCATATGAAGCTGAGTACTTCAGATGTTGTTCCTCAATGTACCCCAAGTACTGAAAGAGACCAACCATCTGAAAAGCATTTCAAATCAGTTGGAATACAAGGACTAACAACTGCTGAGGAATCCATCAAACAGTCTATTAGGACGGATGGAAAATAGTTGAATTACCAGTCTTCAGCTGTTACAAATCCTTTAGTACCTAGTACTGATAGGAGGAAAGTACTGAAGATCACACCTTCAGTAGTTAAGATGTCCAAGATGAGGAATAAACCATGTGAAATTTGTGGTAAATTCAATCATCTATCTGATGAATGTTGGTACAAAAAGGGTTTAAAGCTCCAAAGGGATGAGCTCATTAAACTAGAAATAAATAAAATGAAAACTGAGTTTGAGACCAGTTTGTACCACAATCATCTCAACATGATAAACCAAGGCCTTACCCAAATCCACTAAGAAGGATGTGGTTTATCAGAAGACAGCTGATATTGTTCCTCATGATAAACATAAGACTAAGTCTGTAAAGTCTAAGAAGGAGGAAATGGTGGGTCATAGGAACTCATCAAAAACAAGCTCTGGAGTGTTAAATAAACTGAAAGCTCGAGCTTCAAATCAACACAGCTTGTTATGATGGTTCAGCATCTGTTGGGGAGAGTTAACCAACTTGAAGCCCATGTGATCAAACCACTGGAGAGGAACTCCAGGCCCAAATCCATTTCAGCACCATCTCCATCTTCATCAGCTGTTAATCATGAGAAACCAACTATGGTTAAATCTGTTGATAAAGTCAGTCCCAAAACCAAAAGGTTTGGGTCTCCAAAGCTAACTAGTTTCTTATGATTGTGCAGGGTTCTTCAACATGCCAAAGAAGCATCTGGTATGTGGACAGTGGAGGATCCATGCACATGACTGGCAGCAGCTCTCTTCTTCATGATTACTCTCAAGGAAAGAAGGGATTTGTCTCATGACTGGCATCTGCCACTGACCTTTTGGGCTGAAGCTGTCAATACAGCCTGCTATGTACAGAATAGAGCCTTAGTAAATCATAGGTTGATGAAAACTCCTTATGAAGGTTTACATCATTTAGCCCCTTTGATTTCATTCTTTAGAGCATTTGGGTGTCCCTGTTACATTCTCAACACAAAGGATCAACTCCAAAAGTTTGATTCTAAGATGGATGCAGGGTATTTTGTTGGGTATTCATCCACTTGCAAGGCTTATAGAGTATTCAACTATCGGACAAAGATAGTTGAAGAAACCTTGCATGTGAAGTTCGATGAATCCCCTAAGGATACAATTCCACAAAATCCTGTGGAGTTGTTTGATCTGGACATTCTGCAATATGTTCCTTATCAACCACCTGCTGTTGCAGATCATATGAATCCATCATCTTCTGTAGCTAGTCATCCATCTGGTGTTATTGATGATGATGATGATGATATTAGTAATCACCTTTCAAGTTTAGTGATCAACTGCCTGATTCAGCTAGACCTGATGTTCCTGTAGCTTCAGTAGCACAATCCACAACAAATGCTAATGAGATTTCTACAACTTCAACTTCCTTTGAATTACCATCTACTGATTGGTTTCAAGGAAATGCTTCACCATCACCATCTGTTGCTGCTGAGCCTGCTACAAACACTAGCATGGATCTTATTGTGTACCAAGATCTGAAGAATCACCCTATGTCTCAAATCATTGGTGATATCAATGCTGGCGTTTCAACAAGAAGCCAATTGTCAAATTTCTGCTTCTATGCTCTCTTCATTAGTCAGCAAGAGCCAAAGAACTATCACATTGCTTTAAGGGACAATGGATGGGTTGAAGCCATGCAGCTTGAGCTTCTTCAGTTCAAGAAACAGCAAGTGTGGGAACTGGTTCCTCTACCTCCAGGTAAGTGTGCAATAGGCACTAAATGGGTGTTTAGGAACAAAACTGATGAAAATGGGCTTATTGTTAAGAACAAGGCCAGACTGGTTGTACAGGGGTTTTAACAAGAGGAAGGTATTGATTATAATGAAACCTTTGCCCTTGTAGGCAGACTAGAAGCAATTCGATTGTTTTTAGCTTATGCTGCTTATCACAACCTTAAAGTTTTTCAAATGGATGTCAAAAGTGCATTTTTGTATGGGAAAATTAAAGAAGAGGTTTATGTATGTCAACCACCAGGTTTTGAGGACAATAAACATCCTAATTGGGTGTATAAGCTTGATAAGGCTCTCTATGGGTTGAAACAAGCTCCTAGAGCCTGGTATGAGACATTATCAAACTTTCTTCTGGAAAATAATTTCACTAGAGGCTCCATAGATAAGACTTTATTCATTAAGAAAACTGGGCAGCGTAATCTACTTGTTCAAATTTATGTAGATGATATTATTTTTGCATCCTCTAATCCACAGTTGTGTGATGCCTTTACAAAGTTGATGAAACAGAAGTTTGAAATGAGTGCCATGGGAGAATTACAGGTGTTTCTGGGTTTGCAAATCAAACAAAAGGCTGATGGAATTTTCATTCATCAGTCCAAATACATAAAAGATCTTTTGGAAAAGTTTGATTTACAAAAGTGTAAGCCGTGTTCTACTCCCATGTGCAACACCACACAACTGGATACAGATCAGAAAGGTAAAGCGGTTGATGAAACACTTTACAGATGTATGATTGGGTCCTTGATGTACTTAACAGCTTCTAGACCAGATATTATGTTTGCTACATGTGTTTGTGCTAGATTTCAGGCTGCACCTAAGGAGTCTCATTTGATTGCAGTCAAGAGGATCTTTAGATATTTGCAAGGCACTCCATCTCTAGGTTTATGGTATTCTACTAGACATTCTAGTAAATTAGTGGCCTTTTCTGACAGTGACTATGCAGGGTGTAAGTTGACAAGAAAGTCCACTTCTAGAGGATGCCAATTCTTAGGCAACTGCTTGATTTCTTGGAAGAGTAAGAAGCAGACCTCAGTTGCTACATCAACTGCTGAAGCAGAGTACATTGCTGCTGCAAGCTGTACATCTCAGGTACTCTGGCTTCAAAACCAATTATTGGATTATGGCATAACAGAGACTAAGACCCCATTGTTAATGGACAGTTCTTCAGCTCTTTGTATTGTCAAGAATCCTGTCCAGCACTCTAGGACTAAACATATTGAAATCAGACACCATTTTATTAGAGATTGTTTTGAAAAAGGTCTGATTGATCCAAAATTTGTTCCTAGTGCTGATGAGCTTGCAGACATTTTCACTAAGCCCTTGGATAGCACAACTTTCCAAAACATAGTACTAAGGCTTGGTATGTTGCAGCTAGAATAAGTGACAACTACTGGTGATCTCAGCTCACAAGTACTCATGATCATTAGTTTATTATTGTCATATATAAGTACTGAAGTTATCCTCCCCTCAGAAGTTTTTAAAACTACTGAAGCTTAAGTAACTTCTCAGTACTCAAGTACTTTATTTGCTGAAACAGCTAATGTAGTTACAACAGCTGATGTAGTCACAACAGCTGTTGTAGCCACAACAATTGATGTCAGAAATGCAGATAAGTACTGATGACCAATGAAACGTCTGAAACTCAGATCTAAGTCTGATGAGTAAGTGTGGAGGTCAGACTGAAATAGCTGAAAAGCAATGAATTGACGACAACTACTGATGAGCCTTTTTCTCTTCAGTAGTTTCCCAACTGCTATTTCCTTTTAAACAACTGAAGCAAAACCATGTCTTCAGTAGTTTCACAACTACTAATGACTAACACCAAGTCTTCAGTTGTTTACAACAACTGATGGTAAAACCAAAGTCTTTAGTAGTTTCACAACTACTGATGACTAATACCAAGTCCTTAATTGTTTCACCACCTGAAGTCAAAACTGTCTTCAGTAGTTTTATAACTACTGATGACTAAATCTTCAGTAGTTTTATAACTACTGATGACTAAATCAGAGACTTCAGCTGTTTCAACGTCTGACGGTTAAAACCAAGTCTTCAGTTGTTTTATAACAACTGCTGATCACACCAATACGGTTAGTCATTCCAAACCTCTGAAAGCTAATACCACGTCATCAGTAGTTTCAACAACTGATGACTAACACCAAAACCTTCAGTTGTTTTCTAACCCTACCCTTTAAATACCTTATCCCACCTTCAGAGTTTTTACTTTCTTCTCTTCTCAAACCTAACGTTCAAAAAACTCTGTAACCTCTCTTCATCCATGGCGACCATGCAACTAAAACCCCGACACAACTGTGTCGCACATCTCACAAAATCGCCATACTGGACCAAGTTTCACAACGCCATTGATTTAATGGTTCAGTCACCTTACAAAACGGATTTTCTGTTAAATCCCACCATATATGCCGAATCTCTTAACCAATTCTGGACAAATGTCACTCTTGTCTCTGAGGAGAATGACACAGAGTCTCTTCAATCGTTTGTCCATCGTCAAAAAGTGGTCATTACTCCAGACATTCTTCACCAAACCCTCAATCTGGATGATGCCACTTTCCAGCTGGTTATCCAAAGGGCACAATCGATCAATCATTTGCCTAGCATGGATACCAGGGTAACCTGAGTGCATCTACCATATTGAAGAAATATTTCCAGGATGCCGAACGTCTCATCTTTCACCTGGTAAATGTCTGCCTTGCCCCCAAGACTTCATCATGGGATCAAATGTCCACAAGGTGGCAACAGGTAATGTACTCCATCCTTGAGCAACAACCTTTAAATTTTTCTGAAATACTATTTTTAGAGCTCAAGGATATGGCCCAAAAACAACTTGCTAACCGTTGGATATTATATCCTCGGTTCATAATGGCTATAATTGAAAACCAGCTTCAAGCTGAGGGACTTGTTGGCCTGGGAGTCCCTGCTACGGCTGTATTGCCTGAAGTATACTCCCGGCACAACTCTGACCAATCACTAAAAATGGCTACCAAGCTGCGCAAACCCACGCAGCTGGAACCCACAGCCACCACCTCCAAATCCAAAGTCCCCACCAAACCCACTAAAAAGAAGACAAAAAAGGCTACTCAAGGAAATGAGTCCCCTGAGGATGCCCCTGCAACACAAACGCAGGATATATCCACTGGTTATAACCCCCTAGTGGATACAAGGACTTCACTAGCCACAGCCGCTCAGGTTTCCTCTCAAAAGGAGCCTGCAACAACCAAAGAAGGGGTACCCACTAATCTGGGATCTTCCTCATTTGAGGAGATTGCCATTGAAGAGCACCATTCTCCCCAGGTGCATACTGCTTTTATCCCATCTCCCACTACAACCGCCCCACAAAGTCCTACTCTTATTATTGCAAACGTGCTGACTCAGCTGCATGCCTCTCCTCCTCCCCAACAAACACCAACAATGGGGAAAACCACAGCAATTGAGGAAGAGGATCAACATGCTTTTGACAGCCCACAACACGAGGGTTTAACTGTTCTATCTCCTGGTGTGGATATGGAGACCAGAACATCTGGTGAGGCTGTCACCTCTTCTGAATCAGCACATGATCAGACTGAGGCTGGTAACATTGCTAAGACCTCACCAGAGGCAACAGCTGATGAAGGACATCATCCTGAGGCTGGAAGTCCCCAGTTCCAAGAAAAAGGGGCACATGCTAAAACTGGTCTACACCTAGTGCATGTACATCCTGCTCCAAGCAGGAGGTCAGGTGATTCAGCATCGGCTGATGATGACCTGGGCTTCTTTTATGATGTTCTGGCCCAGAACACAATTCTTGAGGAAGAAGTCAGTAGACTACAAAGACTACTTGACCAATTCTCTCAAACAACAAGTCCATCTGCCACCAACATAAACCCACAGATGGCACCTTCACCTGAAGGTCTCCCACACACTCAGCCACTCAAAACTTCCGAGCCACCAGCTTCTATTTCTGGCACTGCTTCTCAGGGACAGAACCCCTCTGAGCAAACAGCTGCTATCTTTCAGCAATCCCTACCTCTCATCACCCTAATGATCACAGACATTGTGATCAAAACCATGGATGAGAGGCTTCCCTCAATCATACAACCCCTGGTGGAGGAGATTGTGAGCACAAGGCTTTCTGCTACTCATACCCTTGCAACCAATGCAACCAAAAAGGGGGAGAGTCAGTCAGTGAAAGCAAAGAGGAAGAGCATAGAGGGGAAGAAAGAAAAGGAGACTGAGAAGGAAGACGAGTTTGTGAAGGGAGCTGACATTGATCAAGTGGGTGAAAGTCACAAAGACTTTCATGTCACATATAAGAAGAGGAAGGTTGAAGGAAAAGAAAAAGAACTCGAACTCGATGAGATGATCAAAATGGTGGATGCTACACACAGTAAATCAATGGACTCCATTATTGATCAACTGTATAGACAGGGGTTCGATACTGCATAGCTTGACTCAGAGATTAGGAGACTTGAAGTTGAAGAAATTAACTCAAGATGGGCAAGTTATGATGCATTAGAAAGAGAAAGACTAGAGGTCATGATCAGATTCATTGCAAAGTACCTTGGGAGATCATTGATCGAGATTAAGTCATGGACCAGGGACAGTATCTTGGCAATAACCACCAAGATCTGTTCGTCTGAAGCATACACTAAGGGATTGGTGATTGAAGCACTAAATGAGGCAGGTGCTGGGAACAGAAAGGAACTAGCAAAACACTCAAAAGCCTTACTCCCTACAAGAATGCTAGAACAACCTGCAAAACCTCCCACTTCAAAATCACCACTACCACAACCCACTAAACCAACTCCTTTACCCTCAAAACCAACAGCCGATGATGCACCCAAGAAGAAGAAGAGAAGGGTGTTGAGGCTAGAAGAAGAAGAAGAAGAGGATGATGAGGAAGAAGATAGGCTGCCTCATTCTGCAGTCCTAACTTTGCCTAAAGCCAAACCTATGCCCATCACTCCCACCTCACAGATGGAAGCTGTGAGAGTAAAGATAGAAGAAGAACAGCAGCAAAAGCTTCATGATGATGAGATGCTGAAAAGCATAGACAAAACTTATGCTGCTTCTTCATCAATAATCAGTGTGAAGAAGGAAGCTCTGAGATTGTACACCCTTGCTAACACATTTCAATATCAAAAGGAAAAGGTGAGAATATGGCCTAATCCTAGGGTGGCTCACAGAATTGTGAAGAAAGACATTCCTTCGAGATACAAGGGCCAAGTAAAAAGGATCGTAGATGAAGAGATCACAGTGGTCCTTGTAGTATCACCCTGGGAAATTGTAGAAGATTTCAAGAAGGCCTATGAAACTAAACAGCCACCCAAAAGATGTTAGAGAACAGAGTAATTAAAAAGGGGTTAGTCTACAAGAGGCTTGAGAACTTCAAACAAAATGAGCTCAGTCTGTTACTTGAAGGGACTCACCCAGATGAGTTTGCATACAGACAGATCACAACAGTTGAGCTCAAAACGGAAAACAGGCTAAGTACATTTCAGAGTTGTATGGGCGTGAAGGATTGTTTGATGGTGGAGCTAAAAATCTTACCATGGAAGAACAAATTATGTTTCTCAGAGCATACACCAGAGAATCCTACAAGCTTATACATGGGAAATAGATTTCATGGATAGGACCACAGCCCTGTGTCCAGTTCCCCAAAGTCAGGGCTCTTATCCATACTATGCCAACCAAATTTCAGAAATCTATTCCTAGGCCAGTGCTTAATTGGGTCATCTTCTTAGTGGGACCTCAATAAAGTTAAGGTTTTGGCTGCATTGGTTCAGGGGGAGTTTGTTGGATCAAAAGAACCAATGAGCCGGATCAGAAAAACCTTAAGTCCCACAGACGTCACAACAACTGCTGAAGTCCACAACAGCTGAAGACAAGTGCTGAAGACAAAGTCTGAACACAAGTGCTGAAGACAAAGTCTGAACACAAGTGCTGAAGACAAAGTCTGAAGACACAAGTGCTGAAGACAAAGTCTGAAGACAAGTGCTGAAGACAAAGTCTGAAGACAAGTGCTGAAGACAAAGTCTGAAGACAAGTGCTGAAGACAAAGTCTGAAGACAAGTGCTGAAGACAAAGCCTGAAGACACAAGTGCTGAAGACAAAGTTTGAAGACACAAGTGCTGAAGACAAAGTCTGAAGACACAAGTGCTGAAGACCAAGTATCAGACATTGTCACAACAGCTGAAGAGGTCTTCTTCAGTAGTTGTGATGGTTTTCTTTCAGTAGTTTTATGTTTTTCTTTTCAGTAGTTTTGTAAAACGACTGAAGAGCTTGTTCTTCAGTCGTTGTAGTTTCAGTAGTTTCGTATCAGTAGTTTTATGTTTTATACTTAGCACTCTGATATGTTCTCAGTAGTTGTGAACATTTCAGTAGTTTGTTAAGTTTTAGTTATTTTTGTAATAAATCTGCCAGATGTCACTATCCCGTGATATCAGCAGTGATTGCACTCTATATAAGGAGTGTCAACCTATTTGTAATTGTGAATGATTAAGCAGAAACATTTGATATTATTAAAACATTCTTTTTCACAGAAATATATTCTCTCTTTACAACCGAATTTGTTCTTAATGCATACGAATATCAAATTCTTGCTATAATTTGTCTAATTCTTGTTCTTATTCTGCTACGTTACACTCTAATCCATCAAACTTGAGATCACTGATCCTGTCAAAGCATGTTCATCTCCATCTGGTAGCCACTGAGAATCCCATATAACTCTGTCAGAGTAAGATTTTTGAGACTTTCAGTTCTCTTGATCACCACACAGTAGGTGTCCATTGCCTAGGAAGTGAGGACATGAACTTCCTTACAATGTCTCTGTTTTCAAGAGAAACTCCTCCATCCACTAGGGTATCCACATCTCAACATACCTGAAATACTGCTGACTCATGGTTTCACCTGTTTTGAAGGTGATGTTTTCAAACTGCTGCTTTAGGAGATCCTTCTTGTTCTCCTTGGCTTCAGAAGAACCCTCATACATCAGTTTCAGTGCATCCCATAGCTGCTTGGCTGTTTTGCACTTCTTGAAACCTCTGTATACAGAGTTTAGAAGGGCAGTTTGAAGAGCTGTCACGGCTTTTTTGTCTATCTCTACTCTCTTCCTATCTTCATCAGAGTAGTTAGCCACATCTTTGGGAATCATACCAGCACCAGTAGCAGAAGGGGTGCTGGGTATGAAAGGTCCATTCTCAATAGACTCCCACATTCTTGAATCAAGAGACCTGATGAAACCTTCCATTCTTACACACCAGGTGTCAAACTCATCAAGAGTGATCAGTGGGGACTTGTTCATGGTTCTAGTTTCCATATCAGTTTTGGAAATGGCTACCATTTGAAAAGTTTTAGTATTTGTGTGTGTGAGGGATCTTAAGATGGTGAGATCTTATATCAAGAGCCTGAAATGCTCTGATACCAAATGCAGGATCGTTGAAGGGTTATAGTTACAACACAACAACACAAAGAGGAGATGAACTAAACTTTAATCAAATAGTAAACTGGATTAACCAAGTGTTGAGATGCTAAGAACACAAGTAATGCAAGAGACAGAACACAAAGAACACAAGTGTTTGGTTTCAAGAATGCAGTATATTGTCTTCTCTATGTTCTATCTATTACAAGTGTTACAAAAGCATATTCGAAAGATACAAGAACATGAGATACTTATACTACATCCTATAGCCGGCTACACTTGAAAGCCAACTGGATACAATTGACTAGACACAAACAAAATCAATTGTAGAGTCAAAAGGCAGATTGCCTTTTGACTTGTGACTGTGACATTCCATAGCTCACATCCTTATCTATTACAAAAAAGATAAAGTACATAAAGTAAAAGTTACAGACTCAAGACCTTAATGTACAGTTACCAAAAGCATGGACCTTTTCACCAACTCATGTAAGTTGGTGACTTGCAGAGGTGCAGCGGTAAGGTGTCCAGCTTTATGGAACAGTACATCAGATAAAGCATGTTACTAAAAGTCTTTTGAAGAAATTTGTCTTCATGAGTTGAAGCTTCGGAAGACTTTGTCTCTGAGGCTTCGGAAGACTTTATGTTTGGCTTTGGAAGATATTGGTCGTGGCTTCGGAAGATTTCACACTTAGACTACTTTCTGTTTTATGTGTGAAACTTCCTAAGCTTCTTTTTTAATGTACTTGTGCAACATGCAGGAAAGACTAAAGATGTTTAGGTTGCATCAGCCTCTTCATTAATCTCTACATATATATATATTAATCAAGACTATTTTGAAACTAAAAAGTTACTATTGTATTGATTATTAATCTGTAAAAAACATATTTGGGACTAAGAAATTTCTTAAAGCATACATACCTTTACTCTCCAATAAATACATTAAGACTATGTAATATGATATCTAAGATTGGTTTTCAATCCTAAAAAGATATATTAAAAACTGCAATTATATATTATCAAAGACTAATTCTCAGTATTGTTTTCAATCGCTCGAAAATATATCCGAGACAACTAACATAGATAATTATTATAGATTGATTTAGTATTATCATGGACTACTTTAAATCTTAAATACCCTTTTTTGTATCGTGACCTTCCAAATGTTAGCATCATTGATACTAATGAATCATATAAGGTAAATCTATTAAACAAAATGTGAGGTCCTCTTTATCACTTCATGAACAACTGTAAGGCCCCGTTCCCGGAGACCTCACAGTTGGTCAATCACAGCAGCTAAAACATTAAACATTAAAATTATAGAAACTTAAGCAGCGGAAATAATTAATCAAAAACCATTCATGTCATTTATAACACCGTTTGTTGAGCAATACATCATCGTTTAACTGATTACAAAAGAATTGTTTTACTGCATTGCAAAACAACAGCAACATAAAATACGAATGGATGTCAGTCTTTCCCTACCAAGTAGCTTCACCCCCGTGCCATCCTCAGTAATAATTATCTACCAACTGAAAATGTATAAAAGTAGCATGTTGAGTGAGTTCTAGTTTTAAAAGTAATAAAATACTTTTTGTATGTTGTATATGAAAATACTCTTTCTATGAAATACAACTCTTACTTTGTATGCGAGCACACATTAACTATATGAACAGATACTATTCGTTCTCTTTACTGTATGTCTTGTATGTTCTGTAATCTTTTATCTTTATCTTTCACTTTATGTATGGTCCAACGAGCAATACCCTAAACTGTATGTGCGATGAAAACCGATGATGGGCCATCTATATCCCTCAAGAGGGTTCTGTTTACTGTATACAAGGCCGACCCAAACACCTAGGGTACGCTACAGAGGTCCTGCCAATCTCCAAGACTGGCCCTGTGTGCATAATAGGGTAGCTAACCCGCAGCACAGTTGAGCTAACGACAACATGGTCGTGTACCTCCTTTAAGCTTGCAAGACTTGTTAACATTTTATTAATGTTACTCTACTCTTCTTTATTCCTCTTTCTCTTTATTATTACAATATACTTTACGTTACAATAATAAACATACCACATAAAGTCACACACTATAAGTAATAATAATAATAGCAACAATAATAATAATAAGGAACAATCATAATCATGCATGAAACTCATCATTATTAAGCCCTAGTCAAACCTCGGTCAAAACCCTAAACGCACAGACTCCCAAAAATTCTGTAAAAATTTTTAAGTGTTTAGGCGCTTTGACACTATTTAGGCGCATGTGCCCTGTTTGGGCGTTTCATTACTATGTAGGCGCATCAGCCAACACAATCATTTTATCACTTAGGCGCATGAACTATTCAGGCGCATGGGCACTTAGGCGCATGGACCACTTGGGTGCATGGGCACTATTGGGGCGCATGGCCCTACACTTAGTCGTCCGACTAATATTTCTAGGCGCATGGACCACTGTTTAGGCGTATGGGCTATGCTTAAACATTTCTAAGGCATATTTCAGGTGCATGGGCTACTGTTCAGGTGCATGGGTTACACTTAAATTCTTCTAAGGCATTCCCAAGCGCATGAGCCTTATCTTGGCGCATGAACCTTCTGTGTAACATGTTTCTAGGATGATTTTGAACCCATTCATCATACCTATCTGTTCTAAGCTTAACTTGGCTATTCTAAACATGAACAACCTATAAGCATCTAAGAACCAACATCCAACATGCATAATACATATGGGCAAACATACATAAACATTGTAAAAACTATTTTAAATACATTTCCAGCCCCAAAGATGTTTAAAACAAGTAGAAACCGGGGTCTAGAAACTCACCTAGTGCAACTTGGGTGTATCTTCCTTCTAACCCTTTTGCAACTGAGTTCAAACACCTAAAAACCCCACCAAACACACACACCCGAGCATATACACAAACACATAAGCATATAAACATATAACCAGGATAAAACCCGTCATAAATACTTAAAAGCCACGAATTCTTATCTTGAATTCACTTTCTCTTCTACTTCTTTTCTTCAACCGAGAGTTCTGCTCTCTTCCTTTCTCTCTCTCTCGAAAACCGAAGTGAAAGTGATGTGAAAAAAGGGTGGGCGGCCATGCCTACCTTTACACTAACTTTTCAAAGATTTTGTCCTTTTGGACACTTTTAGTCCCTCCACTTGGACTTTATTGTTTTTCTTTCTTTTATTCTTCATTTCTTGTCCTTTTTAAAATAACCGGGTGTTACAAGTCCACCCCCCGTTATATAGGTTTCATCCCCGAAACCTGTTATTCCTCAAACAGATGAGGGTAATGCTGTCTCATTTCTTCCTCAGTCTCCCACATAGATTCGGATCCCTTCCTGTGCTTCCACTGTACACGCACAAGAGTAACCACTTTATTCCTCAGTCTCTACTCTTTACGATCGATGATTGCCACTGGTTGAGCCTTTCATCTACTTCGATCTCTTCCAGTGGAACAATCATGTCTTCATTAGCTAAGCACTTTCTGATATGAGATACATGGAATGTTGGGTGAATTCTACTTAACTCATCTGGAAACTCCAATCTATAGGCCACCTCTCCTACTCGAGCAATGATTCAGAAAAGGGCCTATATATCTTGGGCTCAACTTGTCCCACTTCCTGAATCAGATAATACCCTTCTAAGGTGAGACCTTCAACATAACCCGATCACCCACCTGGAACTCGATCGGTCTGCGTCGTTTATCGGCATACGACTTTTGCCTATCTTTAGCTGCCTTCATGAAGGCTTTAATCTTCTCAAGCTTCTTGGTCGTAGCCTCAATAACCTCGACGCTCCCCAATTCCTTCTAACCAATATCACCCAACAAACGGGTGTGTTCTGCATCTCCTACCGTATAGCATCTCGTATGGTGGCATACCAATGCTGGCATGATAGCTTTTGTTGTACGAAAATTCAGCTAACGGTAAGTGGTCATCCCAACTTCCCCCAAAATCAATCCCACATGCCCGAAGCATGTCCTCTAGTGTTTGAATGGTCCTTTTTGACTGACCATCAATTTGGGGATGATAAGCCGTGCTAATATGTAACCTCGTCCCTATGGCGTCATGGAATTTCTTCCAAAATTTAGATGTAAACCGGGTGTCCCGATCAAATACAATAGACACCAGCACACCATGACAGGTTACAATTTCCTTGATGAATAGATCCGCCAACCTCTCATATGAATATGTCTCTCGGATTGGTAGGAAGTGAGTACTCTTCGTCAGACGGTCAACAATCACCCATATGACATCATACCCTTTCGGAGTATGTGGCAACTTCGTTATGAAATCCATGGTGATGTGCTCCCACTTCCATTCCGGTATATCCAAAGGTTGGATCTTCCCATACGCTTCTGATGCTCGGCCTTCACCTGTAAGCAAGTAAGGCACTTACTCACATACTCCACCACATCACACTTCATACCCGGCCACCAATAATCTTTCTTCATATCTTGATACATTTTTGTAGCACCAGGATGAATGGAGTATCGAGTCTTGTGAGCTTCATCCATAAACATCACACGTAGATCCCCGAAACGAGAAATCCACACTCGTCCAATCGAGTTTTAACACCAAGTGTGTTTTCACCCAATTCCCCAACCAGACCTCTCATCCTTTCAGAGTTAAGATGATCTTCTTTTAATGCCTCATTTTGAAACTTCTTGACTTGCTTCATTACATTAGAGGTCATGATCAGTTTGTATGCTTTCACCCGAATTGGCTCGGGCCTCTCCTTTCGGTTAAGTGCATCAGCCACCACGTTGGCTTTGCCCGGATGATGATGGATCTCGCAATCATAAACCTTTATAAGCTCCAACCATCGTATCTACCTCATGTTCAGATCCTTCTGCTCGAAGAAGTACTTCAAGCTCTTGTGGTCAGTGAAAATGGTGCACTTCTTCCCGTACAGATAGTGCCTCCAAATCTTTAGTGCAAAGGCCACCACTGCTAATTCCAGAACATGAGTAGGATAGTTAACCTCATGCACTTTCATTTGTCGGGATGCGTAGGCTATCACCTTACCTTGCTGCATCAACACACAACCCAACCCCAAGTAGGAAGCATCTAAATAAACCACCAAATCCTCGCTTCCTTCGGGTAAAGACAAAACAGGAGCTTGAGTCAACCTTGCCTTCAACTTCTCGAATGCTTGCTCTTGAGCTTGACCCCATATAAACTTTACATCCTTTCGGGTCAACTTGGTTAGTGGAGAAGCAATCTTAGAAAATTCGTGAATGAACCTTCGATAATATCGTGCCAACCCCAAGAAACTACGAATCTTGGATGGCGTCTTCGGTGACTTCCATTGCATCACTGCCTCCACCTTTGTCGGGTCCACCATAATTCCATCAAGTTTCACCACATGACCCAAGAATTAAACTTCGCACAACCAGAACGCGCACTTGGAGAATTTGGCATACAACTTCTCCCTTCTTAAGGTCTCCAACACCTCCTAGATGTGTCCAGCATGCTCTTCTTCGCTCTTCGAGTAGATCAGGATATCATCAATGAACACAATCACTGATCTATCCAACATCGGCCGACACACTCTATTCATCAAGTCCATAAAAGCAGCCGGCGCATTGGTCAGACCAAATGACATAACGAGCAATTCATAGTGATCGTAGCGTGTGTGAAAAGCTGTTTTAGGGATATCCTGCTCCTTCACCTTCAGCTGATGGTAACCAGATCAAAGATCTATCCTTGAAAACCAACTGGCACCTTGAAGCTGATCAAACAAATCATCAATCCTTGGTAAGGGGTATCGGTTCTTCACTGTCAGCTTGTTCAGCTCACGATAGTCGATGCACATCCTCATACTACCATTTTTCTTCTTCACAAACAGGACCAGAGCACCCCAGGGAGAGATACTCGGTCTAATGAACCCCTTATTGAGCAACTCTTGCAACTGCTCCATCAACTCTTTCATTTCTGTCGAAGCTAACTGATACGGTGCTTTGGCAACGGGTTGAGCACTATGTATCAAATCAATTTGGAACTCAATCTCGCGATCTGGTGGCACACCGGGTAAGTCTTCCGGGAATATGTCCGGAAAGTCGCACACCACTGGTACCTTAGATAATTGCGGCATCAACGCATCCACATCTTTTACGTAGGCCAAGTAGGCACTACATCCACGTTTCATGCACTTCCCCGCCACCGCCATCGAAATCATTTTTGGGATCGTAGTAACGCGATCTCCATAAATCGTAACCAAACTTCCATCGGACGCAACTAATCGAATCATCTTCTTGCGACATACAATGTTTGCTTCATAGGTTGCTAACCAGTCCATCCCTAGCACTACATCAAATCCACCTAGGGGCATCACATGTAACCTAGCAGCAAACCTATGACCTTCTAGTTCTATGGTACAGTCCTTTATCACATCAGCAATTCTAGTGGACTTACCAATAGCAGTTTCTACATCGAATGGTTCTTTGACAATTCTACTACTAACAGGCAGCTTAGTACAGAAAGTAGTGGAAATAAAACTCCTGCTAGCACCGGAATCAAACAATACAGAGGCTCAAGTTTGGTTTACTAGAAATATACCAGACACCACATCGGGATCCGCTCTGGCTTCCTCCTGAGTCATAGTGTAAGCTCTAGCACTTGCCCTCTGCCCTCCTTTCTCCGGCTTCTTCTTCTCCGCTCTAGAGCCCTTCGCCCTCGGCTTCTTACAGTCTTTAGCGATATGGCCAGGCTGGCCATACCTAAAACATACATTCATTCCCATCCTGCACTCACCAGTATGCTCCCTTCCACATTTACCACACTTCTTCAACCCTGCACCAGATATGACCACACGTTGGTCACCCACCTTCGCAACCTTATTGTTTGGAGCGGCTCCACCACATCCAAACCGTTTTCCATTCCAGTTCTGGTCACCACCACCCTTCTTGTTCACCTCAGCCACCACCACCTCGCGCTCATCATATAATCTACCAGCCAAATCAACCGCTGACCTAAAAGTGCTCGGCCGGGCAGCGATCATATGCCTACGGATATCCGCCGGCAACCCCTGGATGTATCTCTTAATCTTTTGTGACAGTGGTGTCACTTGATCGGGCACCAGCCGCGCCATTTCGTTAAATTTTGTGGTGTAATGCTGGTGTGTCATCGTTCCCGCCTCCAGCAGCAGGAACTCTCTTTCCACCTTATCCATCTCTCTATGGGGACAGAATTCCTCGATCACTAACTTCTTTAGTTCATGCCATCTCATTCTCCCAATGGTCCTGCTACCCTCGGCTTGGACAATGTTGTCCCACCAGCACAAAGCCGAGTCCATAAAAGAGTGGGTAGCAAATTTCACCTTCTGATCTTCACGGCACTCACTGATATCAAGGACAGCCTCTATTTCCCTCACCTTCCAGTGAGCAACAGCAGCAGTGCCGTTTCCATCAAAGGTAAGGGGCTCGCATCTCATAAACGGCCCATAGTTACAGCCTCGTACCGCCTCCAGCGTAGGCTCTTCTTCCTCCTCTTCATCATCAGAGAGAACCATTTTCGGCTCCGGTTGCTCTCGTTCACCTGAGGACCTGTTCCTCTCCTTTCTATCCCTTTCCCGTACTGCCTTGATAACTTCGGTCACTACAGGTAAGATTGTCTGCATGACCAAATGAACTTCTTCCACAATAGCCTCCTTTACTAACGCTCTTAGATTGGCGCTCTTGTCGCCACCCTCCGGATGAGGGGTCTCTGGTTCTTTATGAACCACTTTCTCGAATCTGGGTCTCCCTCTCTTGGGTCGCGGAGCAGCACCGTGACCTCCACCACGAGAGGCTTTCGAAGATCTACCGCCAGCCATCCTCTAAACGCACACTATAAGATTCAAACACTAACGCAGTCATTCAAGGTAACACTCAGTTTATGTCAAGTATAGTAAGTCCCTAATTACAGTGATCAGTTGTGATTAGCCACTTACTTTACTCTTCATACCCCAAGCATTTCCTATCCTGACTTAATCAGTATCTAAATATACTAAGAGCACATAAATCAAATAGCATGCACACATAATACCGGTTATCACTAAGAAAAGACATACCTGATGGCACCTAGCTACTCGGGCTGACATCCCTCCATTTGTCCCATTTTCAGTTTAAGTTTAGGTTTTAAAAATTTTATTTAACCCGATTCTCTTAAACTTTGGCTTTGATACCAACTTGTAAGGCCCTGTTCCCGGAGACCTCACAGTTGGTCAATCACAGCAGCTAAAACATTAAACATTAAAATTATACAAACTTAAGCAGCGAAAATAATTAATCAAAAACCATTCATGTCATTTATAAAACTGTTGTTGAGCAATACATCATCGTTTAACTGATTACAAAAGAATTGTTTTCCTGCATTGCAAAACAACAGTAACATAAAATACGATTGGATGTCATTCTTTCCTTGCCGAGTAGCTTCACCCTCGTGCCATCCTCAGCAATAATTACCTGCCAACTAAAAATGTATAAAAGTCAGCGTTGCTTAGTGAGTTCTAATTTTAAAAGTAATAAAATACTTTCTGTATGTTGTATATGAAAATACTCTTTCTATGAAATACAACTCTTTACTTTGTATGCAAGCACACATTAACTATATGAACAGATACTGTTCGTTCTCTTTACTGTATGTCTTGTATGTTCTGTAATCTTTTATCTTTATCTTTCACTTTCTGTATGGTCCAACGAGCAATACCCTAACTGTATGCACGATGAAAACCGGTGATGGGCCATCTATATCCCTTAAGAGGGTTCTGTTTACTGTATACAAGGCCGACCCAAACACCTAGGGTACGCTACAGAGGTCCTGCCAATCTCCAAGACTGGCCCTATGTGCATAATAGGGTAGCTAACCCGCAACACAGTTGAGCTAACGACAACACGGTCGTGTACCTCCTGTAAGCTTGCAAGACTTGTTAACATTTTATTAATGTTCCTCTTCTCTTCTTTATTGCTATTTCTCTTTATTATTACAATATACTTTACGTTACGATAATAAACATACCACGTAAAGTCACACACTATAAGTAATAATAATAATAGCAATAATAATAATAATAAAGAACAATCATAATCATGCATGAAACTCATCATTAATAAGCCCTAGTCAAACCTCGGTCAAAACCCTAAAAGCACAGACTCCCAAAAATTCTGTAAAAATTTCTAAGTGTTAAGGCGCTTTGACACTATTTGGGCGCATGAGCCCTGTTTGGACGTTTCATCACTATGTAGGCGCATCAGTCAACACAATCATTTTATCACTTAGGCGCATGAACTATTCAGGCGCATGGGCACTTAGGCGCATGGACCACTTGGGCGCATGGGCACTATTGGGGCGCATGGCCCTACACTTAGTCGTCCGACTAATATTTCTAGGCGCATGGATCACTGTTTAGGCGTATGGGCTATGCTTAAACATTTCTAAGGCATATTTCAGGCGCATGGGCTACTGTTCAGGCGCATGGGTTACACTTAAATTCTTCTAAGGCATTCCCAGGCGCATGAGCCTTATCTAGGCGCATGGACCTTCTGTGTAACATGTTGCTAGGATGATTTTGAACCCATTCATCATACCTATCTGTTGTAAGCTAAACATGACTATTCTAAACATGAACAACCTATAAGCATCTAAGAACCAACATCCAACATACATAATACATACGGGCAAACATACATAAACATTGTAAAAACCGATTTAAATACATTTTTAGCCCCAAAATGTTTAAAACAAGTAGAAACCAGGGTCTAGAAACTCACCTGGTGCAACTTGGGTGTATCTTCCTTCTAACCCTTTTGCAACTGAGTTCAAACACCTAAAAACCCCACCAAACACACACACCCGAGCACATACACAAACACATAAGCACATAAGCACATAAACATATAACTGGGATAAAACCCGTCATAAATACTTAAAAAACACGAATTCTTACCTTGAATTCACTTTCTCTTCTACTTCTTTTCTTCAACCGAGAGTTCTGCTCTCTTCCTTTTTCTCTCTCTCTCTAAAACCGAAGTGAAAGTGATGTGAAAAGAGGGTGGGCGGCCATGCCCACCTTTACACCAACTTTTCAAAGATTTTGTCCTTTTGGATACTTTTAGTCCCTCCACTTGTACTTTATTGTTTTTCTTTCTTTTATTCTTCATTTCTTGTCTTTTTAAAATAACGGGTGTTACAACAACAAAATCTAAAATCCACTCATTTATATAAATTAGAAGTGTTCTCATGCGCATTGCTTGGGAACTCTGCAACCGGGGCAAACTTCAATACACATTGTCACAGCTAGGAGGCGAAGAAAGGAGGGACTCGAAATACCCCATATAGATATAATGTCTAATTAGTTGTACATGTTTTATTATTTAAACATATAATGATCCACATACAATATGTTGAAATAACCTACAAAAATAATAACATACAATGTGGTGAGATAACATATAATGATAGGGGTACACGAACCCGTGTCTCAACCCTAGAAGTTAATTTCCCCATAAGTTTAGTCATTGTTCACTACATCAAAACATCCATGTTTATATAGTTAAATTTCTTTTATGGTAAAACTTTATTTAATTTAATGAATAATGAATCAGTACTTTATATTAAAGAATGATATTGCTACCATAGGCTTTTGCTTACGTAGTATTGTTACTTCATCGGCAAGTGCATCATCATTTTGTACCAATTATAGCAGCTTGAACAACTAGCAGCAACTTTCATCCTAACATTTCAAGATCGAGTTCCTACATATTTAAAAGACGAGAACATAGTAGTTGTTTGCAACACATGGACATAGTTATGTCGTTAAGTTTTGACATCACTTACGTAGTTTCACCAGCAACATGATCGCGACCTTTAGTCGCGGCCTTAGCATCTACATTAATGACCAATGTCACTAAGTAATGTCCTACGTACTTTATTGTTAGCCTAAAACCAAAGAGGCCCTCGTAATTAGTGAAAAAAAAAGTCTAGAAAGCTAAAGACAAATAACATAATAACAATATATTTGAAACAAGACACCATAGAACCACGATAAATATTTTTTTATTCGTGAAATCCAAATGTAGAGGATTGATTTCCACTCACACTTATTTGGAAGGGGTGGTGGAACATCTCTTGTTTCAAAATAATTACTTTTTTGTCCTTGCACATAAATAAAAAAAATTATCTCTGAAAAACATAAGGATTAGCTTGATAACCTGCATTTGTATAAACTTTTATATATTCCTTGTAAGAAAATAGATTATGGATCCTAATTCCAAAGAGATAATGAAAACATAGGATCTTGTAAATAGTATTCTTAGAGTATAAATTGTGTATTGGCAAACACAATCTTCACTAAATTACAAAAAGTTCTGCATAACATGCATCAAAAGCTTATAACACAAGAGAAAACATCCCATATCCCATGAGTGTATTAGAGCAACCAAGTGTAGAACTTACATATGACAGGTAACGAATTTTTATAGAACTTTTATACTCTGTAAATAAGGTAGATAATTATATTAAATCACCCAACTTATAAAACTATTTACAAAAGCCTAGAAAGTTTCTCCTAAATCATAAATGGGTGGTATCATATTATCTCACAGAAACAAAATGTACCCTTTTGATGTAACTTAGTTAAATGATTCTATAAATTTGTTAAACAGAATACAGACTAAAGCATACCAAATCTAAATGAGATGTAGATCTAATCTAGATGACAAACAAAATTAGCTTTGACATGCACGTTGCGCCTCAAAAGACAAAGCTCTTTAGCTTGAACTATCAGAAGGGGGAACCAAATATTAAATTATGGCATCCTAAGAATGGGTGAATTTGAACTCTATGCACACTCTAATGGTGGGTTTCAATACTTCGGAGATCAACCTGTGTCATGGCAATGAGACCTTAGTGTCCATTTCATCCGTTGAAGCAAAATACATAGTTGTGTATGCTTCTAGTTCTCAAGTTTTATGCATTGAACATAAAATGATTGATTATAAAGCTATTTTCATGCATGGCCGATTCTATATGATCATCATACAACATAAATATTATGAAGAATCATATTCAACATTCAAAGTCAAAACATATTCATGTTTGAATTCGTGCAATATGAGATGCCTAGAAAAAGCTGCATCATTTTCATTAAGATTAATTGATGAGAATAACAAGTTGACATTTTCACAAAGCCATTTGACAAATCCACATTTCTACAACAGGTTAAAATGCTTGATTTTCTAACCTTTGGGCAACATTGTGCTACCATCTTCTACAACTCTATCATCTTTGTGAATGTGTGTTTATTTCTTGGTCATTTCATTTTGAAAAACCCAAAACATACTCTCCCCTTTTATTTTATAGAACAAAATATTTTTTTAAGTAACCTTTTCTTTGTGAATTGTGCTTCTAATTGTTGTTGGTTTTGTCCAAGTTTGAAATTTTATATTAAAGATGTTTCCAAATAATTTTTTTAGGGGAGAATTTGAAAAGAATAAAGAAAAAGATTGATTAATGAAAATGAAAAAAATATGATAATTGATTTTTGAGAAACGATAGAGTAAAGTATGGACTGGATTATAGATAATGAAGTTTATTGTACGTCTAATGGATTTGTGACAGCACATGTGTTTTAACCCATCTTTAGGACATCTAATCATATTGATAATAAATAAACCGATTCCATTAGATAAAGTTATGCAATGTAATAATGATACATGTACCATGTGACCATTATATAAAACAAATGCCCAACATTAATGACATCCTATGTTTCGCTTTTACAAAGATCTGCAGTGTTCGTGTTCCCATCCAATTGGATGATTTGACTCGTATGTTTTGCTTACACAAAGATCTGGAGTGTCCATCCCTCTCCTATCTGCTTGGCTATTTTTATGTCATCCTTTGTGTTTTTTACCAACAAAGACTCAGAGTGTCCATACATTTTGTGTTTAGTTGAACACTATTCATATATTCATGTTCTAAATTCACTTAGATTTCCTTTGATCCTAAGGATAAGTTTTATCATCACGATGATTCATCAACCACTAATACATGGTAATATAGGTTTACAAAACCATTTTATTTCAATGTGTAGGATAAATAATGCTTGATTCGTAAATGGTATCTAAAAATTACATGCAATTTAAAAACAGTAAACCATGTTTGGGTTTACCTTTGCATATATATTGGTTAACCATCTTCGA
The DNA here is from genome assembly GCA_025506515.1 of Flaveria trinervia. Classification (NCBI taxonomy): domain Eukaryota; kingdom Viridiplantae; phylum Streptophyta; class Magnoliopsida; order Asterales; family Asteraceae; genus Flaveria; species Flaveria trinervia. The sequence continues at coordinate 52,641,501 of CM046455.1, forward strand.
AGCATTATATCTGATTCAAAAGGATAAGTGATTTAAAGCTGTTGGACTGATCTCATAAGACTCTAGTTTTTTTATAAAAGAAGTAACAATGTTACCCGAAGCAATACTTTAGATGACACTATGTGCCATGGACAACAACTGATGTCCTTAGGATTATTGAAGTTAGGATGTTGTCACTTTCTTCATCTGTAAGATACACACTCTAAACACAGAAAACAACAACCGACCTGGGTTTGAACCCTATCTTCGTGACTATCGATATTCGATCAATTTAACTATGGATTTCATCATTTTACACTCATAAGGTATATATAGATATGAAAATGGGAAGTTATGTTAAAACTAAAAAACAAAAACTTCAATGGTTTTTGTTTTGCCTTTTTCATTATCAGGTGACACTTAGGTATATATTCTTACCGCAATAGTTCATGTGGAAACACAAACATGGATTTCAAATTAAAGCAAGTTCAAAATGGTCTCTGTCAAATGAAACTCTTCAGTGTCGTATGTTACACCTTCTCGATGACAATCTCACGAGTCGTGTCACAATCCCCTGTATTGTCAAGCGGTAGTCCCAGCGATAGTCTCGATGACACATCTAAAACTTTTCAAATTTTAAAATGTCAATTTTTTTACGGGATATTCTTAGTTGTTGTTTTGTAGATATGGCTAACTTGATTCATGACGAAAGGCACAACATTTGTGCTTACTTAGATGAAACGAATCGTCAACCAAAGGATTTCAAGATGTTATTCACTGGCTAAAGAATTCAAGAATTTATTATGCTTGATCCTACAGAATTTTCCTTATATGGTGATCATGGTAGGAAATTGTGGAGTACTGCCAAATACCGATTAAAGATGACTCATCCATACGTGAAAGCATAGTGAAGAATAAGACTATTCAGATTAATAAGAAGTTGGCTAGGTACAGCTTGTTGATGCTAGAAGACCAGAATTGTGAATTAGGTTGATCAAGATGACATTGAATCGTTCTCTGGTGAGACTTGACATGAGAGTAACTTCAAGAAGAAGGAAGATAAGAATATTCTTCTATCCACTAAATAAAGAAACATGATAGACCGGCTGGTGTCATAGGGTCAGTAGTAGACATAAATTAGAAGAAGAACTGCTAGTCAGAAGATCTAGATGGACTCATGACATGTCTCTTCCACGTGCACAGTCCACTGCAGGTTCAAGGCTTATTCAAGATCTAAGATATTAAAGGATAAGTGTGTTGCATAAGAATTTCACAAATAACCGCACAGAAGAAGGCAAGTCTTGTTGGACAAGGATTGGGTTAACACAAACTGAATATGGTTGGTGGTGCTTTAACCACAAAACTCGGATTTTTGAGAAACCTGGTGAATGAGAATCTCTCAAACCTGGTGCTAGTGGTGCAGATGTCGGTGGTTCAAGTTTGGGTGGATTAGGCTTGGTTGATTATGATAGTTCTAGCAACTCCAACATAGATGATGATGGCAATGATGATGGTGTGCCAGAGTTATTCATTCAAGAATGTCAAACTGACAAGCCAGAGTGTGAGATAACAGATGGGTTGAAGACTCCGATAACTAGATCCATGACAGATAAGCCTTTTTTATTTAAAGTTGTTAAACCTGATCCAATTTAGCTTTGTCAAAACATCAATGCTCAACTGAAGGAAGCTACTACTAGATACATTAGGCGGAAGTATAGGTATTTAAAGGAGATGTTTCTGCTAAAAAAAGATGTGGGCGAGAGAATCAAATTATTAGAAATGAGCATGAACTCCAAACCTTGCCAAGCTGGGATATTAGATTTTTAGCTAAGCTTGACCTCATCAATCCCAAATACAATTTCAAGGCTACAAATATTAAGAGAATGATTAGAAAACGTTATGATGATCATCCATAATAGACAAAAAGAAGAAATGAAAAAAGTTTATTACAAGCTGATGGTGTGGATGATATCCGGGTAGTTGATCCAATGGACATGTTCGTGTGCGCCAACTTTAATCTACATACAAGTCCTTTTTTCTAACTCAATCAGAAGTGGAGTTGATATGGAAACCAAAGAAGAATCTCATCTATTCATGAGGGTTGTTGCTAAAATGATTAAGATGAGAGGTGAAACTATGATAAGCCATGTCAAGACATGAATCGTTTGAAATGCAGCAGCCTCGGGGGAGATTGTAGGATTATATTAATCTATTGTATATCAAACATATCAAAGAAATAACAAGACTTGAAGTTTTTTTGAAGCTGGTGCACTCGTCGGATGCATGCTCCCAAGAGACACTTGGAAGTGTCTCCCACGCATAGTGTGACACTTACCTGACTTCTATATACAATCCTTTGTTTTTCATTTTAAGGTTAGACTTTGGATTGCGATTTTACCTTTTGTGAATGTTTGAGAGATTCTTGTGTTATCAAAGTGATAAGGGTTTGTAGTAGCAAATCAAGGACTCATTTTGTAATCATCTTGTAGCTTATTATCTCGCCTAGATTGTTGATGTTTTGGTCGAGTTTTGTTCTCTTTCTCTATATATTTCTACTTCGGTTGCTTGTTATCAATCTGCTTAATAATATAAACATTCAGATCTATTGAGAATCATCATTAACATTAAATTTCTCTAAGGACCTGAAATACACCCAAATGGAAATAGAATATGCGAGGTAAATTGAAATAAAGTTGCTGAAAAAATTGAACATGGTACGCATATCATGTTCTACAGGGCACCCAAAAAAATGATTCAGACGATACACAAAGCATAAAAGTAGATAGTCGAATATGATTCGCATAAGATTTGTTGTACTATAATTTTCCTTTACTATCAACAAAGAAAAAAATGAGTAAACCAAGTATTCACATATATTACTGGTATATATGGTAATATCTTGTACATGACTATAGACGTATAAACATGTGACTATTTTCGTGATTCTCTTTTATAAATGAAATTGATGACACATATTCATGTGAGCATGAGTAACATATACTTAATTTAGCAAGTCTAAAATCGGTCAAATTCTGACAATATGCAGTGATTTAAGTCATGCTGACATGCAATTGTCACGCTGGCATGCGAATTTACTTGCCACAAGTTTTGTCCAAACTGAAAAGGCCAAAAACCATGCTTTTAAGCGTCACTCAATTGCAAGAAAATGAAAGTATCCCATCAATTGCTTCAACTTTGATTACAAGTAACCTCTCAAACGGTTCTATATTAATTTGTCATCATTTCATCTTCAATTTAATCTCTCCTGAAGATCACAAAGACATCAAAGAGAGATTCAATTCAATTCACTGCAATATATATGAAGAAAATGATAGATGGGTTATTGCCTTCAGTGATCATGGTTCTAGTACAGTTTCAGTTTGCAGGTATGAACATTTTCTCTAAGCTCGCCATGGATTCGGGGATGAACCCTTTCATCCATGTCGCGTATCGTCAAATCTTTGCTTTTCTGGCCCTCGCGCCTGTCGCTTATTACACTGAAAGGTACAATTTTTGAGTGTTGAACCTGTTTTAATTTGCATATTGTTTAGGTTGGCATATTGTAAATGAACTAATGTATTATATAATTTACATTACTAGTTTTGTTCGGTTTAGGAAATCTGTATATTATTACCAGGTTGTTCACATTTATAAACGTGGGTTAAAACATGTTTACATTTATAAACAACGAACAATATATAAAATATTACATTGTATACATATGTTATACAAAACTATAAGTTATCTAGAATTAGAAATCAATGGTCCCAAGATGATGATAAAAGTAGAAAGAGCTAACTTGAGAAGGTCTCCGTGATGACATGATATACTAAAGCTTCTACTAATTTGTCACATGTGACATGGTTATAGAGAAAAAGACCTCCATTGACGGTGCCTGTTCTCATTCAAGTTTTCTTATGCTCTATGTTCGGGTGAGTTGTGTATACCTATTGTTAGAGAAATTACTGACACGTGAGATTTTGGGTTCATAATGATATCTGAAATAAAATACCTAGTGTGTTTCAATGCTTGGGTGGGAATCAAAACAAATTAGTTGTAAGCTTCTTGTTTGTAAAGCAAATAATATTAATAGACAATATTGGTTGATATGATGGTTTCAGTTGACAATGAACCAAATCACATACTTTGTTGGTTTGAAGAACTCGACGCCAACCATTGCATGTGCGCTGTCGAATCTCCTGCCTGCACTCACTTTTGTCCTTGCCGTCGTATTCAAGTAATAACGATCGCGATTTGGTGTTCTTTTAACTTGTGATTAAGAAAATTATGGTTATTCATCCTTCCAAAATATATTATATACTAACAGTAGTTTGTGATGCTGTTGTAGGCAAGAACGTGCAAAGTTGAAAACAATGGGTGGGCAAGCAAAGTTGATGGAACATTGGTCGGGGTCGCGGGTGCAATGCTTTTGTCCCTGTACCACGGACCCGTCATTCCCATTGGTGAATCAGGTGTTCATTTACGCGATTCAAACAACGCTGCTAATGGTCCTGGTCAAGCTAACTTCATCGGACCCTTATTGGTCATCATTAGTGCTTTAACTTGGGCAATATGGTTCATCATCCAAGTAAGTTTTTACAAGATCTTGTTCTTAAAAGACAAATATTTGTTGATGGTTATACTTCAATAAAATTTAGGCAAAAATGGGTGACGCGTATCCTGCTCCCTATTCGAGCTCAGCTTTGATGTTGGCAATGGCTACCGTAGAGTGCTCACTATTTGGCATGATCATGGTGCCGCATGCACGAGAATGGTCATTGTTTCCAGCCATCAGGGCCTTGTCATGTGTTTATGGGGTATGTTATGTATACGACTTGAATATATGCAATTGGATTGACTTGTTGATAATAGTGCATCATACTATACGTCAAACAAGTTAGGAGAGTGCGGGGTGCATGTTTATCTAAGTTTAGTATAGCTTTAGTAATTAGAAATTTCAATGGCGGGGTATTGTGGGCAGTGCCCCGGGAAGGGAGGTCCAAGGGACAGCAAGATCAAGGGGTAGGGCCCGTAACCAGGCTCGAGCCGCTGCTATATTGCTTCATTAAAAAATCATCAGAGTTTTATTTTATTTTATTTAAATTACATTAAAATTCAATGTAAAAATTGGTATAATAATTGTGTAAAGTTTAAAGTTTAGTAACTACGTGAGAGCAATTCCTAGCCCTCTCCAGTTTTTGAATATGTGAAATCAATTTGGTCATATCTTCTGGTACGGTATACGAAAATCATCACAGATCACACTACACTTGGTCCTTGAAGATTAATTATTGGGTTATAAATATATCTGATTGAGGAATTCAAGTGAACTCTGAAAGCATTTCACGACTCTCAAATTATCCAGATAATGATCTACGAAATTCTTACCATATAATGATAGATTAGAAGATAAATTGATTAATTAATGGTTGCAGGGAGTTGTTTGTTCAGGGATTGGGGTTTGCATGATGTCATGGTGTATCCAGAGAAAAGGACCACTCTTTGTTTCGGTGTTTAGCCCGCTGCTGTTGGTTATCGTCGCAGCACTGAGTTGGGCGTTTCTGCGCGAAAAATTATATCTTGGAACGTAAGTGTTCATATAACTGACTCGACATGTTATATCAGCTTATTAAACAGTTCTATTTCTTATGGATAATCGCTTTGAGCCATATGTTCATATAAATATTAATATAATCAAAAGAGAAAAATCATGAAAGTAATCAATTTAACCTGTGTTACAACTTTTATTACAATATCATCTGGGAAAAAGGCCAACATGCGATAGATGGTCGTGTAACATCCTAATATAAGTCTAATGATTCGATGTAGGGTTTTAGGGTCCGCTCTGATTGTGATTGGACTCTACTGTGTGTTATGGGGAAAGAGCAAGGATGTTGAGCCTCAGCAACGCGATAAGGAATTACAAGAAGACACAAAAGAAGATATAGAAATGCACTGATACATATATAAGTACGTGGTTAACGAATGAGATATATAAGATATACCAGTTAATCTCTTAATGCTATTCGGAACCTTTTTGATTAATGTATACTGAATTCTTATCTACAAAGATTATTTAAAGTTAACTACTGATCCTTAACATTTGATAATTTAATAATACAGTTTATAGAACTCAATTTAGTTAAATATCTCTTTTCTTTACCATTAAAATCGATAAACAATTATTAGATTAACCTGTTTTTTGTTGTAGAATATACTCTTCTTTTTTCAATTTATGACAAGGTTTTAACCCATTATTCATAATTTTAACGGCTTAGCTTATTAGAGATAAGTTATACACACTACTAGCACACTAATCGCAAACCACTAGCACACTAACCATTGTATCATATAATACACACCACTACAGATTTGATGTTATGCGAACGTTTAAAGGGTAAGCCCAATAGTAAAAACGTGTTTGAATACCTGTTTACAAATCTAAACGTTAGTTTTGCTTGTCTATACGTCCATTTAAAATTATTGATCTGACAAATACATTGGTATGAATCTAAGAGTCTACATAAAGAACTACTAATATTAAACAAAGATTACACATTTATAAAAAAACATTAAATGTTGTATATAAATACATTTTTAGAGAGTTATAAATTATAACTTTATATTCTTATCAATATTTTTGCTCTATTACTTAAATTGCTTAGTTTTACGTGACATCAAACATTTATTATCTTAAAATATCATTTTGAAATTCACAAATCTTATTTACTAACTATTTGACATAGCATTTTCTTTATGTGCCCTGTATAAAGTATGAGATTATATTATTCTAACATAAAATATAACAAAGTTTATAGTTTTTAAAATCCTTATATAAAATAAACCAATTATAAAGTAGGGATCAAAACATTAACAAGTTGTCGAGCCTATTTATCCATAGAGTATCTATTATATATGTATTAGTAATCCATTTTGTCAATGGAACCAGCTGAATTTTTTGTCTTCCTATTACCATAGTAGCTTTGTTGTCGTCAAGGGTTGTCCCGCCAATTGTTTATAAATATCTCATTTCTTAAATAGAGCGTGTTATCTAGAGAGGGAAAGTAGAGAAAGACAAAGGAACTATCATTTCAAGCATCATTTCTAGCTGATGAATGGTCACCTGATCTTATGATCGTGACATCCGGTGCTTCCTTATCTCCATCTCTTCAATTATCTCCATTCATCCCTTTATTCGGGTGTTCATTAGGATATGTAGATGATGTTACGATTTACTAGCCTAAGACTCTCTTGTTTCCTATTACTATCGGTTGTCGACCGACGCATCTTTTGTAGTGATGGTAGTACAGGCTTTCCCTTGATAGTGTCAGCTTTACAGCCGTTCGATTTGGCGCTCGATGTATATTGTGGCTTTCAATTTCCGCAGTAGATGATGACCAAACCCACCTGGTCAGAGACTTGTTCACCTTTTATTATTTTATTATTTTATTTTTTATTTTTTATTTTTATCTATTTAACAAGCCATAGTTGATTTCTTGTCAAGGGTTGCTACTATGATCTATGGTTAGTTTGAAATGTGACTTTCTAGATTAGGTTATCAATGATATTGAGGTTCTCTAATCTAACATGTGTTTGTGCTGCTGAGCTTTGATTTTAGTTTATAAAGCTTAAATCTGTTTTGCGTTGTGTTTTCATGTTGGGTTTCTCTTGTAAAATATAGGTTGGTGATATGTTTAGGATGGATCCTAAATTGTTGATGGACCTTAAGTTTTGATTTCAGTTTCTCTATCTAATAATTATGTTTGCTAGTTATGGTTGATGAAATTACGTATGTTTTGGTTATGATTATTTGTTACTACCACAACATACTATGGGGATTAATACTAATATATAGTGTAGACGAATCTTATTTCATTTGGCTATCATAACTTTGGCACAAACTGGGTTTTTGTTAGGACCGTGTACGTAGGAGTACTAACAGATTCTATGTGAGACCAGATCAAATAGTGCGGAATCCTATTTGATTGGCGATTCAAATCAGTGAGAACAATAACATGATCGATCTAAAGATGAAACAAACGTTAAGAATGAGTCGAAATCTATCAAGAACGAACTATGAAGTTGGATTGGGTGTTCTGGACGCTCTGGACGGCTAGGGTTTATGTATATTCGAAGTTTCTCTCAAAGTGTTGTGTTTTTCCACGAATGAAGTGGTATTTATAGGTTTGCAGCTTTCGTACATTACGACTGAACCATTAGCATGGTTCAGTCGTGCGACTGACTCATGCGATTGAGTCATACGCACGACTGAGTCAATCTTATGCCTCAATCATATGACTGATCCAGTCTTCTGGTTTAGTCGTGTGACTAGTTCATTAGTATGATTCATTCATGCGTATGGTCTATAAGTATGGTCCATTAGCATGAATAATTACCCGACTAAGTTGAACATATTTTTTAGTCATTATTACTTGGAAACTATGTACAACAACCTCAAACCTAATATAAGATGTTCATACATATGAATTATATCAAATACAATAATAATATGAAATATTCAAAGGTAAATAAACATCAAACACATATCATATTTCATTGAATATTTACATTACACATGTGTAAGAAATGAAAGACTTTTACATTAAGAACATAAACTAGGAACATAATGTATCAACAAACTCCCCCTTGGACCTAGTTTATCCTATTCTCTGACATACTTTCCAAGTTCTTCTGTCTTTCTTTTGATGTTGCTCTCGTGGCATGCAATTGCTCCAATATTGAAACCAAATCAGGCCGAATTTATCAAACTGCAGATGCACCAGAAGTTTAGTTTCAACTTCACGGTCATCACCTTCTTCTAGGATCTTTAGTACTTCTTCGGTAAGCTTTTGGCTCTGTTGTGGATCAATCTGTTGTTCATAAGCTTGGGAGATCTTCCTCATGAAGCCAATAAGTTTAGCCTATTTTCTAACATTCTTCACATGCTCTTGAAACTTCTTGTACTTCTCTTCTCTGGTGACTCCTGTGTGTATCTCGAATGCAAAGCACAGTCGTATCACATGTTGGAACTGTAGAGATTGTACAATATCTTGAGTGTCATAGAACAGTGACCACTTGTATAAATTGTAAACATCATCAGTAGACAAGTTAGTATGCCACATTGGCTCAAATACCCTAATGGTCTCTATATTCCCATCTCTGTTCAAAACTATGACCGTTTCTCTCGTCCTCCAATGATAATACCACCATTTGAAGTGTGGAGTGAAATCTTGGGGCATTTCTCATAAACGAATCTTAGACATTCTGCGTGGGGGACTCCACTTCAATACTACTTTAGGACTTCCAAATATAGGATCAACTTCAGTCTTATGAATGAACCGCTTAGGCTGTTGAGGCCTGAAGTTGACCCATCTGGTGTGGTATTCTTTTTCAGCGCTGTCTCAAACCATCCTGACATCTTCCTCGGGTTGGCATACAAAAGGTCTAAACATGCCAATCTGTTTAGCTTAAAACCCGGAAGAGTCTTTAGATCCTGTGGATATCTGAAGTACTTAATCCCCTTCTCTCTCTCTTCATAACATAGACATCCAAGTCTTCAAAATAGGCCCACACGATGATCTTGCCTGACATTTTCTGATGTCTCTTGACTCTGTAAAGTTTGGTGCAGGCATTTTGCTTTGGGGGTGCGCGTTGGGCTTTCATTTCAGCAAAACAAGCTACCCATTCAGCCTTTTTAATATCAACATTAGCATCCGAAGCTTGGGCTTTACTTTCATCTTTCTCTTTTTCTTTCTCCATCTCTTCCAGCTTATCAAAAGTATCACTGCCAAAAGTTTCACCCAAGTTGGGGAAAAGGTTGCTGTCAAGTCGCTGAATCGGTAGACATCCGAGCATGTTCTTGACGGAAGGAAACAAAACCAAAAACCAAGAGACAAACAATAACACGAACTATAATAAAATGGTTTCATTGATAAAACCTAATGATTACAATCTTGTTACAACATAAGAATCACGACTCTTGGCAAGGGGAAATCGAGCATGATCTCCCCTCTCATCGGGCAACACCTAGGCCCTGGGCACACCCCCTCCACTCTCTACACCATGAAACTAGTATTTATAGGCCTCCGCCCATATTAGATGCGACTGGGCCCATTGGTACGATTGGTCCATGCGTATGGTTCAGTCGTACGACTGGACCATACTTATGGTTCAGTCATACGACTGGACCATACTTATGGTTCAGTCTTACGAATGGCCCAATCGCATCTCTCAGTCGCACGACTGGTCCATTAGCATGGCTCAGTCATACGACCGAGTCTCATTCGCATATGCCCTTGCGAATGACCCAGTTTCATGTGTTTACAACATATCGGGTGTATTACATTAAGCCTAGACTATTCGACAAACAAGGACACACTATATATGACAGTATATGCTCCAACAAATTCCCCCTTGGACGTTGCTTGCGAATAGTAGATAACACCTCTTACAATCTTTAGTCAATCTTTGCTCTGGTTTCCAATAGAATCAAACAAAAAATCATATTAGCCAACGTTGTTGATCCGTTAGGTTGCTACAGTATCCTGAAATGAATTTAGGCACAATAGCTTTCATTTACTTTGCATAACACCATCATAGCAGCAAGATTCCCCATATGACTGATTTTTCTAGATAATGACATGAACAGTTTTCTATTGCTTCAAACTTCACACATGCTAACCTGATTAACATTAACACCTGCAGAAATTCCCCCTCAAATTCAACATATCCCAATATATAAATATTGTACTCTCTTGGCGTCTTCATACGGTGAATTGGGCAAAAAGTAGAGGGTTCCAATCCACATCCGACAATCTTAAACAAATCAGCATGCACTCAGATTCATCATCAGAAACTGGCTCACATCATCACTTTCTGATAGCATCTTCAATTTCTCTATACATGGATTCCCCCTAAGAATGAGAATCCTCTTTGTGTGGATAGATAACTTGATTGGCCCATAAATAGCCAGATGCTCCTGACTACCCCACAAAATCAGCAACGACTACTGATATCTTCTCTTCTCTCTTTTGTGTTCTAACTACAATCACCTATTCTGAATGTCCAACAAATAATGGGGTATTCATCGAACTTATTTGACACAAGAACCTCAAGGTGAATGTGCTTAGCTCATCCTCAAATCTGTGCAAAAGGTAGTTCCAGACCCCCCTTTTTTGGTCTGGAACACCGTTCAGTCGTATGACATGGAGTACAATTATCACATTCGTGTGAGTGGATAATACGAATGATATCTTCGTGAGACTTGTCATAAGACTGGTCTAGTAGCATCACTGGTCCAGTAGCATGACTGGTCATAAGACTGATCCAGTCGCATTCTAGTCATATGAATGGTCCATTCGCATGGTCCAGTCGTACGAATGGTCCATTAGCATTGTCCAATCATACGAATGGTCCATTAGCATGGTCCAGTCATATGAATGGTCCATTAGCATGGTCCAGTCGCACGAATGGTCCATTAGCATGGTCTAGTCGCATGAACGGGTCTGCACACAGATTTTCAGATCTGCAGTCGCCATGCCTGTCAAAAACCCTAATCTTATGACTTTTACATGAACCGAACCAAAATAGACATCATAAGATTCGTAAGGGTGATCAGAACGTGGTTCAAGGTTCAATTTTTACCAGGAAACAACATACGTGACAAGATCCGAGCAAAACACAAAGAACACGAAGTGGGTTTAACGTCAAAGAACCTGAAATCAATCCAGAAATCAAGAGCTCGGGTTGCTAGTATGATTGTTAGATTATTCTATTAGTAACCGGCTCTGATACCAATTGTGAAGTCGCTGGATCGGTAGTCATCCGAGCGTGTTCTTGACGGAAGGAAACAAAACCAAAAACCAAGAGACAAGCAATAACACGAACTATAATAAAATGGTTTCATTGATAAAACCTAATGATTACAAGCTCATTACAACATAAGAATCACGACTCTTGGCAAGGGGAGATCGAGCATGATCTCCCCTCTTATCCTGCAGCACCTAGGCCTCGAGCAACCACCCTCCACTCTCTACACTATAAAACTGGTATTTATAGGCCTCGGCCCATATTAGATGCGACTGGGCCTATTCGTACGATTGGTGCATGCGTATGGTTCAATCGTACGACTGGACCATACTTATGGTTCAATCTTACGAATAGCCTAATCACATCTCTCAGTCGCACGACTGGTCCATTAGCATGGCTCAGTCATACGAATGAGTCTCATTTGCATATGCCCCTACGAATGACCCAGTTTCATGTGTTTACAACATATCAGGTGTATTACATTAAGCCTAGACTATTCGACAAGCGAAGGATACACTATATATGACAATATATGCTCCAACAGTTGCCCTTAGGGTCAGTGTACTTAGGATAGTGGTCAGCTGTGACATCTTCAATCTCTATTTCATCCACATCTTGTAGCTCCTCATCACTTAAGACATCAACTTCTGGAGCATCTTTGACAATTTCATCTGGATTTAATTTGAACATATCAGCAAGCTGCTCATTTGTCAGATCATGGATGACCTCTCCTTCGTCAGGAGTATAGCTCACAGACCTTCTTAAAATCCCTTACAAATCAAGAATCATAGTGAGTTGAGTCTTGACTTGCTGAAGGGGAATAACATCATAGTCCTCAGCCTGTTGAGCATCACCCTTCCTTTTTCTTGAGTTTCTTCAGCTAGAGCTGCAGATGACGAGGCTCTTTTTGGCGCCTCTCCTGTGTAGCTTAACTTGAGGTTGATGCAGATGCATCACCTTCTGATCATCTTCTTCATCATCATCATCATCTCTTTTATCATTACCACTACCTCCAACTTCCTCATCATTCATCTTTTTTTGATTCATCATTAGAAGTCTCATCATCATCATCTCCTTTATCATCACCATTACCTTTAATCTTTAGGGGCTCACCCTTTATCCCCTTCAACTTTAGCATAATCTTTTTATTTTCTTCTCCAATCCTTCAATCCTTTTTACAGAAGCCATCACCAGATCATTCTGACTCTTCAGTGCATGGTGAGCTCAACCTAATGCTCTCTCATAAGTAGTGTTTTTCTCAGTGAGCTGAGCTATCTGTTTGGCTTGGGCGGTATTGATCGTCATCAGCTAGTTTATCTGATTAGCTCTCAAATCATCTGTCGCTAGAAGCTTTAGCACCACTTGGTTTATGCTTGCCAGTAATTCCTCTAACCCAACAGTGGGTAGAGTAGAGCTTGGTGTAAGTGGGAATTGAGTGTATGTTCCTGCTCGATGAGTAGTGGGTGTAGTGGTGGATGTGGTGAAGATGGGAGGAGGAATGGAAGTGGGTTGTGATGGAGTTGTGTTGGGTATTATGGGTGAGTGGATGTAGGTGTACGAGTGGTGGTAGGAGTATCGGTGGCAGTGGAGATGGTAGTGGGTGTGGTGGTGGTTATGGCAGTGATTGTGGAAGTATCGGTGGCAGTGGTGGTGGAAGTATCGGTGGCAATGGAGATAGTAGTAGGTGTGTGGTGGTTGTGGAAGTGGTGGTGGAAGAAGTGTTGTGTGGAGGTGGTGAAGATATGGTAGAAGTGTCGGTGGCCCATGAATTACTGGGGCCAGCATCTCCCCCACTTTGACCATCATCATGGTCATCATCATTGTCATTAGCAGGAACCATAATGGGCTCCAAGTCTGAATCACTGTCATCGTGACGTCACTTCTTACCAGAAGGTGCCACATAGTCCTCATTGGCCAGATGCCCAAAAAGTCTCCTGACCGGGGGCTTCACCTGCTTCCCCCGGTATACCTTCATCCTGCCCAAGGTGGTATCATCCATCACCTCAAGCACCACTGCATCATCTTTCTCCTTAGGTAGCATAGGAAGCTTCTCATCTATAATCATCAGCAAGAAACGTGGATACATGCAGTAGCCTTCCTTGCCTTTCGCCTCAATGTTCTCGATCAGGTAGGAGAAGAACATGCGAGAAAAACTGAATGGGTGGTTTAATACCAGTGCAATGTATGCATTCTGGATTTGGTTGGACATCTCGTCAAATCCTTCACGCCTGGAGGCTATACACTTTAGCATCACATGTTCCAAATACTTGAACTGCGCACATGTTGCTCTTGTTTAGCATGCCAACATTGATGTCACTGGCGTACTTGATCCTCAGAAAACATCCCCGAACCATTAGGGGATGTATCTTGGTTGGGTAGGCTCCGTCCTCACCCAGATCTAAGACTCGCTCAGATCATCTTCAGTAATCTCAATCTCTTGTTCGTAGATGGAGCTCCGATACGGTGGGGCTCAACGGACCTGTCAACCATGGCGCTTTCCCAAAAAGCTTGCTGTTTGGATCTTTAAAGTGTGCATGGGACCGAGATGGCCTTGAAGATCCTCGATCTGCGCAAAAAGGCAATAATCCTTATGAACTCAGACACCTTCCAGGATGTAGCATCAAGATAAGCACAGATGTTGTGCTTGGTGCTCATAGTCCATCTATCTGCCCTATTGCTGCAACACAAGAAACATATACATTAGTTTGTTTGTAAGAGATAACAATTTAATTTTGGCTGACTTTGATCAGCTGATTCGATCGTGCGATTGAACCATACGAATGAGTTCAGTCGTACGATTGAGCCTGTGACTGAGCTTAGTCGTATGCTATGCCATGCGGTGAGTCAATCGTCCACTTTTAGGGAACTGTGTGTTTGAGGTGGGCTTAACATACTTGTGGGATAAAGGTCACCTAACCACTTGTATGTGTAAACTCACACGTGTGTGTAAGTAGGACGACTTGAATTGGAAACCATGTGCATAGGGTCACCGAAGCATGGCGTACAATGGTGTGATAGGATTTTACATGCCGACTAAACATAAGATGTTTAAACCGACCATAAAGCTAGCAGTTGCAATAGGTTGCAATTGTCAAATGTTGACTACCTTGTTAATTTAAATAATGGGATAAAGGTCACCTAACCATCATTTAAATGTAACATTGGATTCTAGATTTTAATTATTAATTGTCTATGAGACGTGTAAAGGGTATTAATAATTAAAATGCAATTCTCAGAAATACTAAAATGAACTTTGTAATTTTGTAGAAATGGCCGCAAACAATAATGCTACCACCCTGATCGTCCCTACCCTATCACTGAGAACAATCTTAGAAAGGGATTGTCTTAACCATAATAACTTTATGGACTGGTATCGAAACTTGAGAATTGTTCTCAAGCAAGAGAAAAGGGCCTATGTCCTTGACGATCCTAGTCCTGACCAACCCGACCCTGAGGATATTGAGGTCTATGACGATTGGCTTCAATACACTAAGGATTCCATGCAGGTTTCCTGCCTCATGTTGGGAACTATGATTCCCGAACTCCAAAAGGACTTGGAGCATCTTGGGGCATATGACATAATTACCCGGTTGAAGGAAATGTTCCTTCAACAAGCTAGGGTAGAGCGCTTCAAACAGTTCGAGCACTTCATGCGTGTCACATGGAAGAAACCCATTCGGTATCATCTTATGTACTTAAGATGAAAAGCCATGTTGATCGCCTCGAGAGGCTTAATTGTCCCGTCTCAAAAGAGCTAGCCACGGATTTGATCCTTAATGGCCTAACTAAAAGGCTTGAGACGTTCATAATGAATTACAATATGAACGGATGGGACAAGAGTATTGGTGAGCTTCACGCAATGCTCAAAACCGCCGAGGCAGGAATGGATAGAATGATTCTACCTGTTCTCTCGATCAATGAGGAAGGCAATAAGAAAAGGCCATTCCCCGATCCCAAGGCAAATGTTGCCAAAGGAAAGGGTACATCAAAGGAAAGGGAAAGGAAAGGCTAAAGCGGAACTCCAAAGCCTAAGCTTAAGAAGCCTAAGGTAACAGGGAATGATCCATGCTTTGAGTGTGGAGAGATAGGACATTGGAAAAGGAATTGTCCAACCTATCTCAAAGAGTTGAGAAACAAGAGGGATGCTAGGCAAACCTCAGTACAACTTTCATAATTTACATTGGTTGAAATGTTATTTCTTCAAACACATGGGTATTGGATACTGGATCTGGAACTCATATATGCAATTTGTTGCAGGGGTTCAAAAGAAATAAGCACTTCAAGAAGGGAGACACAAGTCCCTACATGGGCAACAGAGCAAAAGTTGATGTCGAAGCCCAAGGAGACAATTTGAAACTTTCAAATAGTTAGGAAGTTTTTCTTAAGAACATTTTGTATGCTCCTAGTTAGACTAGGAACATAATTTTGATTTCCCTTTTAAAACAATGTGGTTGTGAATTAAAGTTTGTTAACAATGGTATTTATGTTTGTATAGATGATGTACTTTATTTCAAGGCTATGCCTTTTAATGGAATCTATGAATTGGTTCATAATGATTCATCCTATAATAGCTCATATACCAAACAAGCACCAAGAAACTTAAAATGGGTTTAAGTGATTCTTATCTTTGGCATTGTCGTCTTGGTCACATAAACAAGAATCGGATTCAAACACCTCAAAAGAATGGTCTTTTGAAAAGCAAATGAAAATGTTTCATTCGATAAGTGTGAATCTTTTTTACAAGCTAGATGACCAAGTCGCCCTTTAGTGGCACTAACGAGAGGGCAAAAGACTTATTGGGAATCATACATTCGGATGTATGTGGCCCTTTTAAAGACAATGACTAGAAATGGTGAAAGATAATTCATCACCTTTACCGACGATTATAGTCTCTATGGTTATGTGTACATGATGACACACAAACATGACGCTTTTGAAATGTTCAAAATCTTCAAGAATGAAGTAGAAAATTAACTCAATAAAACTATCAAAGTTCTTTGTTCAGATAAAGGAGGTGAATACCTCAGTGATGCTTTTCAGTACCATCTAAGAAGTTGTGAGATCATCTCACAACTTACTCCAACTGGAACACCACAACATAATGGTGTGTCTGAAAGTAGAAACCGAACCCTATTGGATATGGTTCGATCTATGATGGCTATAAGCTCACTACCTGTATCATTTCGGGGTTTCGCAATGCTCTCCGAGGCTCGTATTTTGAATATGGTCCTGACTAAGATAGTTGATTCACTAAGTGTATATTTGTTGGATATCCCAAAGACTGTATAGGATACTACTTCTTTGATCCAACAGAGCAAGAGTAATTATTGCTCAAAAGGCTGAGTTCTTGGAAACTAAGTTCCTTATGGAAGGAATAACATATAGAATAAGGAATATCATGAGGATCAAAATCCACAAGCCGATACACCTTTGGTTGACACTAGCAATCAACAAGAGGTTATTGATGATGATCAAGAGGTTGATCAATACACACAAAACGTTCGCAGATCTGGTAAAGTTAGCATTCCACCTGAAAGATATAGTTTTTTCATGAATGGATGCTATGTGGTTGACTCGATAAGCCAACCACATACCATGAAGCAATGTCCAATTCGGATTGTGGCAAATGGCTGGATGCCATGAACGTTGAGATGCACTCCATGTATGACAATCAAGTTCAGGAATTGGTTGACCCTCCACTTAACTCCAAACGGTTGGATGCAAGTGGGTTTCGAGAAGAAAATGGATATACATGGAAACTTGGATACTTACCAAGCAAGACTTGTAGCAAAAGGTTTCACTCAAAATCAAAGGGTTGATTATGATGAAATTTTCTTGCCTATGGCAATGCTAAAGTTAATTAGGATATTATTTGTCATAGCTGCTTATCATGACTATGAGATTTGGCAAATGGATGTCAAAACCACTTGTCTCAATGGACATCTCGAAGAGATTGTCCATATAGTTCAGCAGATGGTTTGGTCGATCCACAACATCCTAAATAATATGCAAGTTAAAGAGTCAATCTATGGATTGAATCAAGCATGAGAAGTTGGAATCAACATTTTGATGAAAAGATCAAGAAATTTGGTTTCATCAAGAACGCTGACGAGGCTTGTGTATATGAGAAGGCTAGTGGGAGCATAATAACATTCTTAGTATTGTATGTTAATGACATACTACCTTTTGGAAATGATATTCCAACCATGGTAGGTGTCAAAACCTGGCTTGGAAGTTGTTTTTCCATAAAAATCTCGGTGAACCCACCTATATTTTGGGAACAAAGATCTATAGGGATAGATCGAGGCGGTTGATAGGTTTAAATCAAAGTGCATATATTAATAAAGTCTTAAAAAGGTTCCAGATGGAGAACTCTAAGAAAGGTATGGTACCTATTCAAAGAGGGACAATATTGAGTACATCTCAATGTCCAAGCTCAAAAGATGAGCAAGATCGAATGAAGGACACCCCATATGCATCTGCTATAGGATCCATCATGTATGAGATGATATGCACTAGATCGGACGTGTCATGCACGTTAATCATGACGAGCAGATATTAGTAGAATCCAAGTAATAGCCATTGGATGGCTGTTAAAAGTATATTGAAATAACTTAGGAGGACTAAGGAAATATTTCTAATATACGGATCTGATGAAGAGGAACTTGTTGTAAAGGGTTACACGGATGCGAGTTCCAAACCATTCGAGATGATTCTTGATCACAATCGGGGTATGTCTTCATTATGAATGGAGTAGCATTGTCCACTACAAAATACGAATACATTGCCGCATCATTAGCAGCTCAGGTAGCTGCATGGATAAAGAAATTTATCGCCTACCTAGGGTGGTCTCTACCATGAAAGACCCCTAGAAATCCTTTTGTGATCACGAGGGTACGATTGCATAAATCAAGGCACCCTGTCCTTTTCAAAAGGCTAGGCACAATGAGCGGAGATTCAACTACATAAGGGATGAAGTTGAAAAGGGAAAAATATGTATTCGTAAAGTTCACACCGGTCAAAACATTGCGGATCCACTCATGAAGCTCCTTAAGAGGGCAAAGCATGAAAGTCATACTTGTGCCTTAGGACTTTGATATTCTAGTGACTGGAATTGATCTATTAGTATTAAAAGTTTGAAACAATGTAATATTTAACTCTTTATATACTTGTGATATTTTGAGTTATATTCACTTTAGCATGTATACATCCATGAATATGTTTATTATTCTAAATGTCCATAGTCGGTCATGTTTATGGGAACAAATATGAACGTAAGACTATTATGAACATGGATTGGTGGATATTCATAAGGAATGAAAATAGAGCAATTGGTTGCTACCAAAGTTCGTAGATATTTGTGGGATACAAATATTGGACTGACCCACATCTCAATTTTGGAATCTTCTAGATTGATCATAAGTAATTTGAGTAAAGGCAAATATCATTTGGTATCCTCCGACCTGAGATACATGTTGGGTTTTGATATTCACCAAATGTTATACCTTGAGCTAGTTCTTCATTGCTCTGAAATAATGGGCAGTACATAAGGCTATGTTCAGGTGTGACACGAGGTGATTGTAAAAAACGTATGTAGTCAAGATGGAATTTGTTCCTCTTATTCGTTGAGAGCAAGATGTCTAAGGCCTGATTAAGTTAAATCAACAAGGAATGATCATTCTATGTCCTTGGATTTAACATGACATCTGTAACAAAAGGATAATGATTGATTCACTTAAATCATTTCAAGTTGGATACTTGAAGGGGATTATGTTATTGAATGGCTTTGAGTCATGCGTATTAAGGGTAGTAAACCGTTGTTAGGCGGTATTTACTGCTTGCATCAATCTTCTATGAATCTTGTGCAAGTGGGAGATTGTTGGATTCTTTATGCCTAAGACACATAGAACATTGATGTGGTTAGTACGTTATGATCCAAGTCAGGTCATACCCAATAACAAGCTTAGCAAATGCCAATTATTATTTAATTGATGATATGATCATTCAATTAAATAAATACACCAATTTAGAAAATGGGTTTTCTAAATAAGTTGTATATGAGATTGAACAACTTATATGGATATTTTGTTCATGGATATTATTTGTAATGTTGTTTAATTTAGTTAAATAACATCAAATAATAAAAGAGTGTATGTGTTATATAATTAAAAGGTTAATTATATATCTATTTTAAAACAACTAGTTTATAAAATTGGAGTTTAGTTTTGGGGGGAAAACCCCATCTTAATTCCATATTTCGGCCCCCCCTTTTGGGGTGTGGGTCTTGATTGGGTTTTTGACATACCATTCTCCAAATACTAGACACACTCTCTACCTCTTATTCTCTCTCACATATGCAAGAACAAAAGAACAAATTCTCTCCATTTTCATGATGGATTCTCGGCTGGAAGTGTTCCAGTAGCTTGTTCTTTGAGTTTTGGTGTGCAAATCCTAGCAAGAGTGGTCTTTTCTTGATGCTTGTGGGTATGGATGCTTGAGGACATCTTTCCTTGGTGTTTTGGCTGTTCAACAACATCATCTTCTTCACCCAATTCGTTTTTCTGCAGCTTTACAAAAGATTACAAATGATAACTTTAAGGTTATATTCCGCTGTGTTTTATAGTTTAAAAGGTTAAACTAATTTGATATGGTCCAACAAACCCATCAACAATAATAATATGAAATATTCAAAGATAAATAAACATCAAACGCATATCATATTTCATTAATAATTACATTACACATGTGTAAGAAATGAAAGACTTTTACATTAAGAGCATAAACTAGGAACATAATGTATCAATAGTTTTCACATGGCATTTCCATGGATGGTGAGTACACTTTTGTGTACTTACAACCTGAGTTGCTGCCAATACGCTCTAGTATCAAACATTGAGCCTAAACCAATGTCAAAATGATACCCAAAAGCAGTTGTATAAATTTGTCCGTGGCACACATGAGAAAAATGTCTAGTTAGAATACAATCTTTTGATCCTTTGGGTGTTAGGATTTTTATCTTTCTATGTGTCAAATAAGAACTTGCTTTATTTGTTTGTATTTTATATAAGTCAAAGTTCAATTTTTAGGCTAACTAATCTATTAGTGTTTAATGAATCTAAACCTAGTTTTATTAGGTTTATATGAATGTTCAAGTCTTTATCAACCAAACAAATGTATTGTGTATGTATGAATGATAGATTTGTAGTAATAATTTCAAAGCATTTACGTTTAAATCTTCTATTACAAAGTCATTTTCTGCTTGTGTTTTTATATGGTTTCGTTCAATTCTAGAAAGGGCACTAATAGTTGTTTCAAAGCAAGGATGGATCATTAAAAGAACAATCTCAATATACTTGTTTATAAAAAGAAGATCAAGGTGGATTCTAGCATGGTATGGGTAAAAGGATGTCATATTCCAGAAGGCATAGAGGGAATAACACTTAGTATTATGAATTTGAGTTGATTGAAGATTCAAAGAATAGAAGTCACATACTAAAAGAAAAGAACAAGAAGGGGGTTCAGTTGCAAACTAAATTTTAAAGAGAGTAAGGGTTTTTAATATTCATCCTATGTTCAGATTGTTTGAAGCAACCTACACCATATTACGATATAATCGAAAATAAATAAGAACTAAAGATTGTGATTAGCCTCTAGAATTCACTATCTTTATTCACCATACTAATATGTTTAAATAGCAAATTATAGACTCATGCATACAAAATAAGAAAAAGTATACACCTAGTTCCTGAAAACTTGTGATTCAATAGGCATATCTAGAATTTATGTATGACTCAATCAATACAGGAAAAGCATATGCCAAATTAACTTTCTAATGACTTGTCTAACCAAACACGATTATCTCCATGACCTGTACCCATTGACCCATCAAGATTATCCTACACTCACCCCATTGATCTTAATGTTGACCCTTATTATAAAAAAAGGAGTTGTATCATCCTCTGGATCAACTGATCTATTTTTCTTTGTCCTTCCGTTTGGTGCGTTCATATGCAAAGTGTACAAATGCTCACACTCATAGCACTGAAACCACATTTGGTCACCTTGACTAAGTCTATTTCTGTCCTTTATCTACTCTACTTGATCCTCTTCCTTATCATAATGCATCATCATGCTAGATTGAAGCAATGTGCAGGATCGGGTTTGTCACTTAAACACTTGGATTTCTCTCAAACTCACTTATAGAAACACTCAATTTAGATGAAGTAAAGTCTTTTACAAGAGTTGATAATAATAAATAAGTATTAACGGAGCACACATAAATAAAATTTTCAAGGCACTTGTATATATTACTTCTCAACTCAAGATATTACAAGACTTTACAAGCATGATATATGAGTTACAATGAGAGACTATATACTAGATCCTACAGCCGGATATACTTTGATACCAGCTGGAAACCTAAGACTAAAGCATATACTACAATGCTAAAGTTAAGGTATCTTAGATAAAGTATTATCTAAGATATGGTAGTCATGACATGTCCATGACTTACCTTTTGTCACCAACTAAAGATGGAAACTGTACTAACATAAAAGGTATACAGTGGATTAAAGTATGGTTAACTGCATGGCTTTGAGAAAAACCATGCAGTATCTCAGAGAGTTGCAGCGGAGTGTCAGGCAGGTCATACTTATGTCCACTGGATAATAGCAGTGATTTCCAAAGGTAAGTTGGCTTCGGAAGAACAAGTTCTTCCGAACCCACTTATACTTCAGAAGTGACTTTTATACTTCCGAGGCTTGAGGACTTCTGTGCTTCGGAAGTTGACTTCAGATCTTTCTTTCTAAGTCTTGAACTTTGGAAGTAGGTTCTTTATCTTTAGAAGTTGGAACTTTTCCTTCGGAAATAAGCTTTACACTTTGTCTTCAGAAGAGCTCCTCTGTCCTTCGGAAGTTCCACAATTAGCTTGGAAGTTTTGTATTTGTTATACCAAAATATTCTAAGTGACTTGGTTTTGGTTGCACCAGCCTTTCTAGATCCAACAAACTCCCCTAGGCTAATGCTACCAAAACCTCCTTATTCCTGCTTCTCAAAGCTTTCAACACTTGGGACAGAAGATATTTGTTAGCTCTTTGTTCTTCCCGGAAATGGTGCTGAGAAGCTTGTACAAGTCATTGGTGGATAGGAGATCAGTCTATCACTCTGAATGACATGTACCCTTTGTTGTGCCCCCTGAAAAGAGTTAGTTGATGGGAGTTATAGTCATATTCCCATCTAACTATGGATTCTAGTTCAGGGCCTTCAACCATTTGTAAAAAGCTTTGCCTTGGGTTGCTAACCTTCTTTTCCTCCTCCTCTCTCAGTT
Organism: Flaveria trinervia; assembly: GCA_025506515.1. Taxonomy (NCBI): domain Eukaryota; kingdom Viridiplantae; phylum Streptophyta; class Magnoliopsida; order Asterales; family Asteraceae; genus Flaveria; species Flaveria trinervia. Next base: position 52,664,614 of record CM046455.1, read on the forward strand.
TCAACTCTGCTTCAGCCTTGCTTCTATCAGCAGTTAGCTCGACCATATAAAAAGCTCCTAGGTGACTTCTGATATGGGCAGCTATCTCAAAGTTTTGAAGGGTTGGAGAATGTCTTCTCTGCTAACTCAGCAATATCAAATCTGCTTAAGTGTAGCAGAGATGAGGCACTCAGCCAGTTGAGCTCTCCATTCTCTCTTTCAACAACAAAGTTGTGAGATGAGTCTTCGAACCTCCACCGAATGATCTTCTTTCTAGGTGCAAGAGGTTGTCTTGGCACCTTGTCAATTTTCTTCGTATCTAGTAGAGTCACCACCCTTCTTCTTAACTTCTTTTCTTCCTCATTTAAAGTGTCTGAATTGAGGCCAAGGAGATTTGCAGCTTGGTCCAATGTTCCTCTGGGCAGATCAAGAAATTGATCTCTAGTGAGGGAACTTGAGGATCCATCAACATAGGTCAATTTGACAGAATCCTCCTCACAGGAGATATCGCTCAGAGTTTTATATTTTATAAACTTTGTCTTGACTGCTTTGAATTCTTCAAAGGAGAGATGTTTAGAAGGCTGAGGGGATGGTCTAAAGGGATGATGGGTAGGTTGAGGTGTTTGGGTTCTGGCTAGAGTTTTGGGTTGGATGATGGAAAGTTTAGGTGGTTGAGGTGAAGGAGTTGGTAGAAGTGATGGTGTAGGTTCAGGGGTGAATGGTTCAGTGGTTGGTTCGGTTTTGATGGGGAGTGAGAAGGGTAAGGTTTCAGGTTATGGTTGGTTGGAGTTTAGGTTGAGTGGTTGGTTTGAAGGTTATCCCCTGTCCCCTTCTGTACATCTCCTTCCTCTTCCCCGTGCGAATGTCAGCCTTAATGTCACTGACATGTTGCTGGAGAGTCTTTTCTGACATAGGACCACCTGCCTGCCAGAGAATCCATGAGCTCTGAGATAGCTTTTCATCCAGGCTTTCTCACCATTTTCTTGGCAGCGATCAGTCCTGCTTCATCTTCCTTCTTCTTCTTTTCAAAAGCTTTTCCCTTTCATCTCTCTTTCTCTCTTTCTCCATTTGATCTCGCTCTTTGTTGAAGAGCCATAAGATCGTATCATTGTTATGTGGAGATAATTCTTCTTGAGAGAAACTTTGGAGGTTAGGAAAGTTATCCTGTCCCTCTTGAGCTGTAGATCAGCTTCTTTTTCCTTTGTCTCCCTTTCTTCTTCCAGGGCCAATCTTGCAGCTTCTTCTTTTTGCTGTTTTAGGAGCAAGGTTGCGTTTTCCAAATCTATTAATTCCTCTAATGGTAGCAGGAGTGCATCCTTAGTGCAGCTTCTAGACTCACAAGTCTATCGATAATCTCAATTCTTTTTCGATGTTGACTGCCTCCTGGTTGGCTGCAGCGCTGTTGGTACTTGCAGCTAACAGTTTTCAGTCGTCGTCAGCCACACGTTTTCTTTTGATTTTCTTCAACCTTTCTTCCTCCTGAAGCTCTTCCGAAGTCATCTTCCTCTTTCCTTTGATGTCTTCGGAAGTGCTAGACTTGGGGGTTCTTGGATAGAAGGTTCAGGTTGAGTAGTAGAGAGGGAGCTGGAGTTAATGCAGATGTTGGAGCTAAAGGTGAGTGAGAAAATCCTCTCTATTAATCTCAGATGCAAGTTCTAGGATTGCATCTGTGACTATTAGATCATCGGATAAAGAAAATAGTCCTTCCGCAGTAGCAATCTCAGCTTCGGAAGTTTGAACTTTTTCTTCCAAGGCTTTGAATTGTGTTCGGAAGTCTATGAAGATGCACTATCTGTCCCAACAGTTTTAGTTGCTGGGCCATCGGTCCTTGTTTCCCCTTCGAAGTTAATCTTAGGTTCCACTTGGACCTTAGGTTGACCAACTTCCTCAAAAGTGGTAGAAGGTGCATTTAACCTCCGAAGCTCTTGAGCTCTGAAGTAGATCACAGACATATTGAGATTCCAACAGGAACTTGTTAAAGAACCTATTGAGATCTTGGAGCATCCTTTGATCCATTTGAATAACAACTGGAGGAGGCTCACGGAAGGTTGAAGCTTGTTGTACTGGATATTTTGATCTCAAGGAAGTGAGAGCTTGACTTTGGATTTCCTCTGTCTTTGACTTTGTCTCTGAACACTCTCCCCCTTTTTGGTAGCAATCCTGAGAGCTTGATGAGCTAGAGGAAGAGGTCAAGGAGACCTGAATTGGTACATGCCTGAAGACCCTCAATCTGTTTCTCAGCTAATTTGGCCTTGAGAGTTTCAATCTCAAGTTGCTGAGTGCAGACCTATCCTCTAAAGTCTTAACCTTGGATTCAAGATTTGAGACTTTAGAAAGTAGGTCTTGGATGGTAAGTTGCATTCTTCCCTCATCTTCTTGTGAAGAATCATGGGGGATGAGGTAACATACCTTGTATGTTCATCCTCACCACCATATATGGTTTCTGGGCACCCTGGTTTCCCTTGCTTGAAGATGTCTCTTTCAAAGTCATCAAAGGGCATGGTTGCCGTAGCTTCAGTCTCAGTGATGTTACCACTGTCTTGAGGATCCACTAAGAATCCTCTAGTAATGGTAGCTGAATCTACATGAGTCCCCTCCACATCAGTGGGACTCACCTCAGTAGGGTCTTGGTGATGGGCTAGAGATAAGAGGTCTCTCTGGGCTCTGTTGATCCTTGAGAGGGTATTTTGGATCAACTTCATTTCCCTTAAGAGACATAATCTCTTCATCAGTAAAAGATATGGAAGTGAAACTTAATGACCCGGGACATTGATTAATATCTAAAGGTATTGAGCCTGTGATAGGGCTGTCCCTTTCTGGCTGCTCAGGGGAGTATAGAGACTCACCTGAGGGCTTTCAACTTGGATTGTGGGCTCATGGGTCTGAGATTGAGGAGACTAAGGACCCATATTGAGGTCAATTGTGAAGGATGGTTGGACCTCAGGCTGAGTGGGAGCCCTTTGTTCCACTCTAGCCTTTTTGGGTTGAACAGGAGGGGCTTGTTCAATCAGAGTAGATTAAACAAGGGTTTGTTTGGGGGCTCTGATAAGTGACAGTGATGGGTGGAGAAGGCAGTGTTGGCATTGTGGGGGTAGTTGTTGGTGGGGGTTCATCACCTGTGGGGTTAACAGGGATGTCACCAGGACCCGTTGGCTCAGTCATACCTGGAAGAAGTGCAGTATCTCTTCCTGTGAAGTTGGTAGACACTCTCTTCAAAGTCTTGAAGATGGTCGGCCTCATTTGAGAAGCAGACAGAGCAGCTGCACAGACAAGCGTGCTCTGGTCTAGCTCGCAGTTGATTATATGCTGGAGAAACCTAGGATACATAAAGAATGTGTCCTTCTGAAGATTTTCCATGAGGTTGGTCAGCACAAATCTTGAACAGTTGAAGCAGAGACTTTTTACCAACCCATGAACAAGGCACCCAAGTTCATATGGGATTTGATCCCATCCCCCGGATTTATTCGACAAGCAGTGAAGGACCACGTGTAGCTGGAATTTCCATTTGTACGAGAAGTTAAATTTGTAGACAGTTGACCTGCTAACGTCTCCTCCATATCCCATTTGAAGATAAGAATCATCCAAGTCTGCTTTAGGGAATTCCGTTGGAGCGCCCTTATCATGAAGCTCTAAATGCTCCCTGATGAGCTGTTCAGAAATGACCAACTCCTGACCACAGATGCTCGATCGAATGACACGAACCCTGTTTAGGGTTTCAATCTAACCATTTGCCCAAAATTCAGACCTATGGCCTGAGTAGATTGTGGGGTTAACAGTCAGAGCGGTGTAGTAGGATGTTGGACCAAAAGAACCAATGAGCCAAGATCAGAAAACCTCTAAGTCCCACATGGTATCACAACAACTGCTGAAAGCTTCATCAGCAGTTTGACAAGTGCTGAAGACTTCAACAGCTGAAGATCAAGTGCTGAAGACTTCAACAGCTGAAGAACTAAAGTGCTGAAGTACAACAGCTGAAGAACACAAGTGCTGAAGCTGAAGTTCAAAGTACTGAAGTACAACAGTGAAGAGTTTACAAGTGCTGAAGATCAACAACTGATGTACAAAGTCTGAAGACAAAGACTGAAGACATCAGTTGATGATATCTACTGAAGTCATCAGCTGATGAAACATCTGAAGTTCAAGTCTGAAGATCAAGTACTGAAGTTTCAGTAGTTTGTCACAACTGCTAAAGAGTACTTCTTCAGTAGTTGTGATATCAGTAGTTTTATATTTTTACTTTCAGTAGTTTTGTAAAACGACTGAAGAGCTTGTTCTTCAGTGCGTTGTAGTTTCAGTAGTTTTATGTTTTTCAGTAGTTATAACAACTGATAACACTTAGCATTTTTGTAAGGAGATGTCAGTGTTTGACATCTTCAGTAGTTGTGTTTCAGTTGTAAAATCTGTTAGATGTCACTATCAAGTGACATCAGCAGACGTCACATCTCTTATATAAGAGGTGTCGACCTAATTGTAATTGTGACATTCTGTTACCATGAAAGCGAATATTAAATGAAATATATTTGCAGAAATTCTCTCTCTATAACCATCTTTGCTCTTCATTGATATCGTTTTGTTATTGTGAATTGACTAATTCATTGCTCGATTTCCGCTGCTATACTCTCTAATCAATCAAACATAGATCACTGATCCTAACATAGGAAGATTAGGTTAGGAAGGAGATGATATCTGAGAAGTCAGCATCTCTTGATGAATCAAGAAGTATGAATTGGTTGTGCTGAGGGTTGAAGGCCATTTGAAAGTTGAATGGGGATGATTTGAGCTGGGTAAAGTTGAGTAGGAGAAATTTCTAGGACTGTAAAATTTGCATGTAAGAGAGTGAAAGTGAATAGTTGAGATTATTAAAAGATTGTGGAGAGAGGCGGTAATGGGGGTTAGGATAAGGTGATGTGATGGTTTAGTGGATGAAATGACAGTGGTGGTAAGGTTAAAATCAGTTAAATATTCCGACATCATTAACAAAATCTTTACTTTTTACAGTGTGGGGCCCAAGAAATTTACGTTACACAGTGAAATCTCTGTTCCGATTGTAAAACATTTCTGAAGGTAACTTGTCTTCTGAAGCCAATTCTTACTTCCGAAGCCAAATCTTTGCTTCCGAAGGTTAGAGTTGCTTCCGAATAAAGAATTTGTAAGTTTCAGAAGTAGATCTGATATGCAATCAATCGCTTCTTCCGAGACCAAGAATTCTTCCGAGAAGAAAGTTATCATTTGAGAAATTATGCTTCGGAAGATATGAGAGTGTCTTCCGAAGGTTAATTTCTCTTCAGAAGGAATTTACACTTAGAAAATTTTAGAGAGAATTTCTTGTAGCAGGGCTTAAATTGTATTGACATAAGACTCACATATTATAAAAGTTTTCAAAAGAGATCAGATTAGTCAATGTTTATCATCCCAATAGCTGTTATGAGATACTTAAACCTTTGTTCATCAAAAGCTTTGGTAAACAGGTCAGCATATTGTTCATTTGAGTCAACTTTGATTAACTTGATTAGATTTTTCTCATTAATGTCTCTAATGAAATGATACCTGATGTCAATGTGCTTAGTCTTGGTGTGCTTCACCGGATTTTTAGTAATGGAGATAGCACTGTTGTTGTCAATATGGATAGGAGTACTCATAAAGTTGAATCCATAGTCTAACAACTGATTTTGAATCTATAGCAGTTGAGCACAACAGCTAGCAGGAAAAATGTATTCAGCTTCAGCAGTTGATGTAGAGACACAGGATTGTTTCTTGCATTGTCATGAGATGATCCTTCCACCAAGAAATTGACATCCTCCTGATGTGGATTCTTGTCAAAATTGCAGCCTCCATAGTCACTGTCAGAGTATCCATGAAGATTGAAATCCTTGTTTCTGGGATACCAGAGACCTAGTTTAGGTGCTCCTTTGAGGTATCTGAGGATTATCTTAACAGCAGCCAGGTGAGACACCTTAGGAGTAGCCTGATATCTTGCACAAATGCAAGTAGCAAACATGATATCAGGTCTACTTGCTGTTAGATACATTAGAGAACCAATAATTGCCCTATATGATGTTGATCAGTATCCTCCCCCTCAAGGTCAGGACAAAGATTATGGTTTCTGGATATGGGTGTCTTGGCAGGCTGGCAATCCTTCAACTCAAATCTTTCTAAGATGTCAGAGACATATTTAGATTGATTAATGAAGAACCCTTCCTTCAGTTGCTTTACCTGAATTCCAAGGAAAAAGTCCATTTTTCCCATGGAGCTCATCTCAAACTTCTTCTTCATAATGCTCTCAAAGTCCTTGCACATTTGGTCATTTGAGGAACCAAATATGATGTCATCAACATAGACTTGTACAAGCAAAATGTCCTTTCCAGACTTTCTGATGAAGAGAGTCTTGTCAATGGTACCTCTAGTATAGCCATTCTTCAGAAGAAACTGAGACAGAGTCTCATACTACAACCTAGGTGCTTGGTGCAGCCCATATAGAGCTTTATCCAATTTGCACACATATTGGGGTGTTGTGGATCTTCAAATCCTGGAGGTTGGCATACATAGACTTCCCTGTCTATATCCCCGTATAGAAAAGCACACTTGACATCAAGTTGGTATACTGTGAAGTCCTTGGATGCAACATAAGCAAGAAGATCCTAACTGCCTCAAGTCTTGCAACTGGTGCGAAGACATTAGTATAATCGATTCCTTCCTCTTGAGTGTATCCTTGAACCACAAGTCTTTCCTTATTCTTGATGATCAAGCCTCTGTCATCTCTCTTGTTTCTGAAGACCCATTTGGTGCCTATAGGTACTTGACCAAATGGCAGCGGACATAGGTTCCATACCTTCTGTCTCTTGAATTGAAGCAGCTCCTCTTGCATCGATTCAATCCAGCTACTATCTTTTAAGGCATCTTCTACCTTCTTGGGTTCCATCTGAGATAGAAAGCATGAGTACAGGCAGACATTCCCTTGATGAGTCTGTCCTCTTGTTCTCACACCCTCAGAGACATTTCTTATGATGTTCTCAGTTGGATGAGTGTTGTGAATCCTATGACGAGGAATCACTTCCAGTTGCAGAGATAGATCCAGGTTGGACATATTTCGCTCAGGAACTAGAACACTCTGTCTAGCTGTTGTTTCAAAGTCATTCAATGAGGACTGATTGAATGAATGAGAAACATCATCGATAGTTGGCTATGAGGTAGTATTAACAATTGCTGTTCCTTCTAAATACTACCTCCTTCTGCCTGGTGTTATGGTGGATCACCTGATGAGTTTTGAGGCTCAGTAGGTGACTCACTTGTTGAAGCTTCACTATTTCTTGATATAGTTAAACTGTCGGATCTATGAATAGTGGAAGCTGGATGTAGTGCAACACTTGGAGAATTTGGTCTAGGCCTGGGAAGCTCAAACAGTTGATCATTAGCAGTAGCATCAGCATCATTTTGAGCACCTATTCCAACTGAAACATTCTCATAAGAGGGTTTAAAATAGTTTGGAAACAATTCTAAATCAAATATGTGATCAGGTCCATTCCCCCTAACACAAGGAGTGTGCTCATTAACAACTATATTGGATGACTCCTAAATTGTTGATTCTGAATGTTGTATACTCTGTAAGCATTGGAACTAGAAGAGTATCCAAGAAAGATAGCATCATCCGACTTTTCAGCAAATTTTGCTACATTGTCCTTTGTGTTAAGTATGGTACACCTGCTGCCAAAGGACCTTAGAAAGCCAATGAATGGTGGCCTCTTGTTCCATAGCTCATAAGGGGGTTTTCCATGGGGCTTAACTACAAGAACTCTGTTCTACACATAGCATGCAGTGCTGACTGCCTCTGCCCAGAATGTTAGAGGTAGATTTGAATCAGCTAACATAGTTGAGCAGCCTCAATAAGTGTCCTATTCCTCCTCTCAGCAACATCGTTTTATTGAGGAGTTCTGGGAGCACTATATTGTCTAGCAATCCCTTTTGAGTTACAGAATGAGTCAAGAACGAAGTTCTTAAACTCAGTCCCTTGATCACATCTAATTATTTTAACCTTGTGATCTGTTTGATTTTCTATTTTAAGAATAAAAGATTTTAACGTTTCAGCAGTTTCATGTTTAGTTCTTAAAAACAATACCCATGTGAATCTTGTAAAATCATCAACTATCACAAGGCAATATGATTTCCTTCCAATGCTCATTATACTTGTGGGACCAAAAAGATCCATGTGCAATAAGTGCAATGGAGTAGTGATAGAGTTAACACATTTGGATTTATGAGACGTCCTGCGTTGTTTCCCTTTCAGGCATGAAACACAATTGTCTTTGCAGAAAAACTCCTTTTTAGGCAAACCATGTACCAAGTGTTTTTAGCCAATTTATTCATTGTCTTAAAATTTACATGACATATACGTTTATGCCACAGTGTTGACTCATCACTATCAGCTTTGGAAAGAAAGCATGATACTTCACCCATTGGGGAAGCATTGTTCATATCAAGCTTGTACATATCCCCTTTCCTGGGAGATCTAAGAAGCACCAATTCCGGAGGAATTGTCATCCCTGGTTTGAGGATAACGCACTCATGTTCTGTGAAAAGCATTTGGTGCTTTTGATCACAGAATTGAGAAACACGTAACAGATTGTGTTCAAGCTGTTTGACAAAGTTAACTTTGTCAACTGTTAACATACCATTGGATATACTCCCTCTGCCAGAAATATATCCTCTGGTCTCACCTCCAAACTGGACAGGACCTCCATCATAATGTTGAAATTGTTGAAGGAGATGTCTGTTCCTTGTCATGTGCCTGGAGCATCCACTATCTACAATCCAAATGTTGTTATTTTTGTCATATGGATGTCCCTGCACATAAGATGAGATGATTAGTTTTGATTGGAAACCTAAGCTTTATTGGTCTTGGGTTCTTCCAAAGATAATGACATAATTGAACCAAAATTTATGCATTGGGGTTCAATGGATGTCTTTGAAGAAGAGGTTTGGGCTATATCATCTTCCTTGATCTTCCATTCTATCCCTTGGTTGATCATAGAGGATGAGCGTGTTGAAGCTTTTGTAACTTGGCATTCTTCCAAAGCTTCTTTCTTTTTAGAAGAAGCCTTCACCACCTTTTCTTCCGAAGCAGTCTTCTTCTGGAATGGTTTCAAGGGGACTCTTTTGTTCTTCTGAGTCTTGACAGCTTTAGCTTCCGAAGCCTTTTACCTTTCGGAAGAAGAATTTTCTTCCGAAAGCAACCTTGCTTCGGAAACAAGCTTTCCCTTTTTCATCACTTGGACCATTTGATATGGTCCAATTGAGAAACCTTCCCTGACTCCTTCCCTTTTAACATTATTTGCATAATGTGTGCTAGCAGGATTGTAGTAACAATCTTTGGCCATGTGGTTTTGCAGACCACACATTATGCATGCAATGTTAGTCTTTTGGGAATTTGAGGATTGTTGTTTCTTGTTCTTTTTATCTTCATCAGCAACTTTTCCCTTTAACTTCTGATCCTTTGGTAGGACAGGAGTGCTGGTAGTACACCCTTTTCCTAAATCAGAGTTTCCAACCACCTGGAATCCAGCTGAGATGAATATACCCTTTTGCTTTGGGTCTATCTTAAGCTTGGACTCAGCCACTTTCTTGGCAGTTTTTTTGGCTGCCTTAGCTCTACTTCTTCTGGCTTTAGTGGTCAGGGTTTGATCATCATTGGTAGGGGAGGGCACAGTTACCTGGTTCTTCCCTATGATGGTCTCCATAGTTGTATCATTCTTTGATTCATGAGAAGGTGGGTCAGCAGATGGAACCTCTTGCTCTTCAGTATCACACCTTGGTTGTCTTATAGACTCATAAGAGTGTGGTGGAGCAATTTCATTGGTTCCCAACCCTCCTTTTTTGGTTACAAAGTTTTGAGTGAGAGGATGATGCAAGAATGGCTTGGAAGTTCTGCTCGGAAATAGCATACTTCCTGGCTTGAGCCTCAGCTGTGACAAGCTGGGCTTGAGCCTCAATCAATTTGGATATTAAATCCTTTATCTGAGTCTTATAGTTTGTGTGTTCATGTTTTAATAGGGACACAGTTTTCTCTAACTCCTCAATATTTCTTTGGTAGTCAGATTCAGCCCTTTTAAAGTCAGATTTCAAAACACTTAAAGACTCAATATCAGATTTAATCTCCACATTGTAGTCCTGATACAATTTAACCTTAGCAATACAAGCAGGAGTACAGAGATGTTCATATACCTTATTTTTATCTGTTCCGGCCATGAGTGCTTGAGCAGGAGTCACATCCTGTACCATGAAGCTCCAGTCAACTTCTTGAGCAATTGCAGATGTTTCAGTTGACTTTCTGGTGGGCTTTGGTGTAGAGGGATGTGTGGAGGCCTGTGGGGTTCCCGGATTGGATTTGGGAGCCTTGCATTCCCTTGCAAAATGACCAAATTGGTTACAGTTGTAACATTTGGCCTTGGTTTTGTCAAACCCAAATTTGCTATTAATTGGCTTCTGGGGAAATTGCCTTCCAGTTCTCTTAAAGAACTTCTTTGCTCTGTAGGTTAGAAGAGCCATTTGTTTGTCTATGTCCACATATTCCACGTCATCCGTGCTAAAACACTCTAGATCATCAAAGCAGTATTGATAATCACTCGAGTGTCCTACTTCCTGAGACAAAAGCACAGCTGTCCTGAAAGGAGCTTTGCTGAGCTTGTTGAGACCTTGGAGTCTTAGGAAATATGATGTATGACCCAGAAGAACAAGATGGCTGCTGGGTGTAAGTTAGGTATTGTTGAGGCTGGGAGATTCCTGAGCTTTCAGCAACCATTAAGGCGTTGCTAGCAGGAAGGCTCAAGGGTCTCCTTGTCTGATGACCCCTCTTACTTTCCATTTCCGAATGGTAACCATCAAGGATCCCATAGAGTTCAGTAATGGTGAATGTATTCAGATTTTTTGTTCTCTTGATAGAGACATAGTAAAATGTCCACTCATTGGGTAATGCACACATGAACTTTCTTGTAAGGTCTCTAAGTTCATGAGCAATTCCCACAGATTGAAGGGAAGAAATGAGATCCATGTACCTAAAATATTGCTGGCTAAGAGTCTCTCCAGCAACATGGGTGAAGTTCTCGAACTGCTGCTTCAGTGAGTCCTTCTTGGAGTCATTTGAGCTTGAGTACATTTGAGCAAGCGCATCAAACAGTTCTTTGGCAGACTTGCAGTGCTCAAACCCCACCAAGATAGAGTTTGGAATTGCAGTCATGAGAACAGTCATGGCGTTGCTGTCAATGTCAAGCTTCTTCCTATCTTCATCAGAATAGTCTTCAACAGCTTTCTTGATCATGGCACCATTTCCAATAGCTACTTTTGGCTTATACGGGCCATTTACAATGAATTGCCACATTTTGCTGTCTTGATATCTGATGAATCCCTCTATTCTTCTACTCCAGGACCTGAAGTTTTCAGGGGTGATGATGGGTGCTTTGGTCATCATCCCCATCTCTACTTCAGATTTGTTGAGGGCCATTTTGAGTGAGGTATAAGGAGGAGTGAAAAACAGGTTGATTAGGATGGTAAGATCTCACAATCAAGAGCCTAAAAAGCTCTAATACCAATTGCAGGATCAGGTTTGTCACTTAAACACTTGGATTTCTCTCAAACTCACTTATAGAAACACTCAATTCAGATGAAGTAAAGTCTTTTACAAGAATTGATAATAATATAATAAGTAGTAAAGGAGCACACAGAAATAAATTTTTCAATGCACTTGTATATATTACTTCTCAACTCAAGATATTACAAGACTCTTACAAGCATGATATCTGAGTTACAATGAGAGACTATATATACTAGATCCTACAGCCGGATATACTTTGATACCAGCTAGAAACCTAAGACTAAAGCATATACTACAATGCTAAAGTTAAGGTATCTTAGATAAAGTATTATCTAAGATATGGTAGTCATGACATGTCCATGACTTACCTTTTGTCACCAACTAAAGATGACAACTGTACTAACATAAAAGGTATACAGTGGATTAAAGTATGGTTAACTGCATGGCTTTTGAGAAAACGCCATGCAGTATCTCAGAGAGTTGCAACGGAGTGTCAGGCAGGCCATACTTATGTTCACTGGGTAATAGCAGTGATTTTTGAAGGTAAGTTGGCTTCGGAAGAACAAGTTCTTCTGAACCCACTTATACTTCGGAAGTGACTTCTATACTTCCGAGGCTTGAGGACTTCTGTGCTTTGGAAGTTGACTTTAGATCTTTCTTTCTAAGTCTTGAACTTCGGAAGTAGGTTCTTTATCTTTGGAAGTTGAAACTTTTCCTTCGGGAGTAAGCTTTACACTTTGTCTTCGGAAGATCTCCTCTGTCCTTTGGAAGTTCCACAATTAGTTTCGGAAGTTCTTTATTTGTTGTACCAAATTCTTCTAAGTGACTTGGTTTTGGTTGCACCAGCCTTTGTAGATCCAATACAATGATAGGTAAATAATTCTTTGGTGTTAAATTAGGTAGCTTTCTGACAATTACTTCCTCTTCTAATCTTAAACCAAGACTTTTAAACTTTGATATAATACAACCTATCATACCTGCGTATCATTAGTTGTTTTGTTCTTCTTCATTTTTAGAATTTTCAACCCGTTCCTAAGAGTTTGCTATCATGACTTTTAGACATTATCAACTCCTAAATACCGAACACATTTTGATTCACAGATGCCCTTCCTTTCCTTTTGTTTTGCAATTTGTAGGAGGATATAGTTTGGTAAGATTGAAAGATTATAGCTTTCATAGTATGTATCTTATTCTCTTCTATTGTTACTCTAATTACAAGATGCACCTCATCCAAAATGGCATTGTCCCATAGCATCATCTCAACCAAAATAAACCACAAATTATATAGGTAATTGTGGTTAACTTAGTCCACTAAAGTTGTATGTTTCCTTGCTCAAGAACCGCCATGGTCCCTACATTCTCTGCCATTCATGTTAAGTTTCATTCTTTGTTTAGGGTCTTGTTATCTTGTTGTCTCTTGCCTTACATTGTTCTGATGTCTTACAATTTAATACTTTAATTGATCAGAACTTGGTGCAAAATTTATATTTCTTTCTTGCTCGGCCAAGGGGAAATTTTGTCATTACTTCTTTCTTATATTTATGTTGGTCCATTTGATTGAATTTCTGTACAATTGATATGTTTAATTGTTCAATATAAAAAGAAAATAGACAAACAACAAAGATGAAGATGAATAATAACAACCATAATGTATTCAAATATTATCAATAAGGATCCAATACAATCAAAGGAAACAAAGTTCAATATATTTCAATAAAGTAACAACTTACAATAGCCTCTTGCAATAGAAGTATTCGAATAGGGTTTTACAAGGATGCTCAATGATAAGCAAGATCAAAACTATTTATAGAAGTCATAGTTTCGCTGACAGTTTCGCTGTCAGCAAAAACTATGCTGCCGAAAATGTAGTTTCGCCCGACAGAGACTAACAGTTTCGTCGGGTGAACTAATCAGTTGACTATTAGGTAAACTATAGTTTCGCTCATAGTTTACCTAGGCAGCAAAACAACACTAAATAATTAACATACAAAAGTAAGCTAACATTAAACCTATTACAATGGAATATAAACATAATCTACTCTAAGGTGAGTCCAACCTATACATGATCTTCAATACTCCCCTTAGGTTGGATCTCACCGTCTTCATTAGTCTTGATTTGTCTTATCGACTCCAGTCTCTACCACTGCCTCTAATAATTCTTTTCCAGTTCATGCAACATTATCCTTAGAAGCTTCAGCCACTGATGCTCCTGGGTCAGTTCCTGCTTCATTAGCTTCTTCGGCATGTGCACTAGCTTCAGAAAATTTCTTTGTGAGATCCTGCACATCCATCCTCACCTCATCTTCTGCCCTTACCTCAGCTAATTCTTTCACCTATGCTCTAACTACTCTCATTTTATTAGCAATAGTCATAAATAGACTTGCTTCTACCCCAGCTTTAATGTGATTGTTACAGAGAATCAGCAGGTCTTCATCACAGAAAGTAAACACCTCAATTGGGTCAAACAATCTATACTCAATTCCATCACTCACTTTGATCACCGCCTCCCTAGTGTTGTTGTCGTATAACCGATTCTCAAAGTGTTATAATCTTGCGGGGTTGAGGATTCGAAAATCATATCCTATTCACTGTCTTGGGGGTTTCACCCTCAGCACTATCTTCCCTATGCCCGTTTTCCAGTCTTTGCCTTTATTAGATCTCCTTCTCTCGGCATGAATTCAAATGCCACAAAATTGTCATTCATCCTTTCTTGATTTCCTCCAACAGCATCTTTGCCCTCTCACTCCAGTCAGAGTCAATCATAGGCAACACAGCTAGCCTCCCTAAATCCCACCTTGACAAGGTCTTAAATGCCTTCCTTTTGTGCAAATAGGTGATCCCTCCCCCTATCCTTTTGATCATGAACATCTTGAGGCTAGGGTTGTACTTTCAACTTATAATCTTCTTATCAGCCTGTTTCTTACTCAACCCTTGTATATTTTGGAATAGGGGAGTTAGCTCTTGAGTCTCCTTCTCCTTCAGAAACCAATCCTCCTTCAAAATCTCCAACACATCACTCTCATCATCTCCCTGCTTGACTACATAAGTTAGTGGTCTCTTGTCCACTTCATAATATTCAGGCTCAGAGTCATAATCAACTAACTGTTCATCATCTTCCTCCACATCCACCAATCCCTTTTCTATAGTCTTTTCAACACCTTCAGTATGTTTTGGAAACATCTATTGTCCACCAAAATCATCAATGTTTATCCCTATATCAACAAAACCAGCCTTAAACACTTGTTCCACATTCTCCACATTTACGTTCCCTCCTTATTCTTTCTCTTTCTCAAACTCTTTCCACAAACCTGGACCCCATGCCTCCTCATTCGCTTCACCAGACGTACCCTCTCCTACCCGAGAAGATGTACCCACATTTAGAAATGGGTATTTGGAGGTGTCAGTCAAATAATCTAACTCGGGTTGAGTTAGCTGATTAGGCGGGCCGGTTACTATCTTTAGTTTATTTATGTTAGTGAGCAATCTTTTGATCAATCTTTACTGAGCCATCTTCATTCTTGCCATACCTTCAATCATCTAATCCTTTTGGTTTTCCCTTAGTTATTGATTAGTGAGTTTGGTCTTGATCATACTCAACTCATTAGCAAGAGAAGAGTTGAGGTTTCTAATCATATCCTCGTCCAAACTTGCTCTTTCCTCCCTTCTTGGGGGCTGATTAAAAGATTGATGTCTGTGTTTGGTTGCTCTCTCAATCTCTCCCTCATATGCTTTCTTCTTGGACCTCTTTTCTTTCTCAACTCTAGCTTCCTCTGCCATCCATTGAATTTCCTCCTCAAAATAGTAATCTTTATCTTTCGCGTACCCCTTCTTTTCATAATAACTTCAATCTGTTTCTGCCTCGTCTCTTCCACTCTTTTCTCCTCTGATTCATTTAACCTCCTCATATAATTCCATCGATCTGGAGGGTACATATTTTCCCAAAGATGAGTGATCTTCCCACTGAAGTCATGTCTAATAGCACAGCAGTCTGTAAATATATGGGTGTTCATCTGTACTAATCTCTTGATCTCTCCATGTATTGGAATATTGGGAATAAGATCATCTATAATTATCTGAAGGAATCCAGGGTACAACAACCACTTATCCTTCTTGAGTGCCATTATGTTCTCAACCATACAATCAAAGATCAGTCTTGCAATATTGGCATTCTACCCTCTACAACAAATCACCATGGCATTAGCCCAGTCTAGGTTTAACTTGTCTGATCCACCTTTTTGGTGATCTAAGCACATAATAAACACGTGGGCTATGTATCTCCACTTCTTGGAGAGAAAGGATGTTTTGATTTCCTTTCTCGTGCCAAACGAAGGTCCCTCATATCCCATAAACCTAAAAGCCTTAAAAACCTCCTCATTAGAGATCATGACCTCCTCTCTAGTATCCTCATTGTTGGACCAAAAGAACCAATGAGCCTGATCAGAAACACCTCTAAGTCCCACAGACATCACAACAACTGCTGAAGACTTGATCAGCTGTTTGACAAAGTTTGAAAACTTCAACAGCTGAAGACTAAAGTACTGAAGACTTCAACAGCTGAAGACTAAAGTACTGAAGACTTCAACAGCTGAAGACTAAAGTACTGAAGATCAACAACTAAAGACTAAAGTACTGAAGATCAACAGCTGAAGACTAAAGTATTGAAGATCAACAGCTGAAGACTAAAGTACTGAAGACTTCAACAGCTGAAGACCAAAGTCTGAAGATCAACAACTGAAGACTAAAGTACTGAAGATCAACAGCTGAAGTACAAAGACTGAAGACATCAGCTGATGACAACAACTGAAGTTCAAGTACAAGTACTGAAGCCTTCCGAGTTTGTTACAACAGCTGAAGAAGCATTCTTCAGTTGTTGTGATGGTTTCCTTTCAGTAGTTTTCTTTTATGTTTTAGTATTTGTAAAGTGACTGAAGAGCATGTACTTTAGTCGTTGTAGTTTCAGTAGTTTCTTTTCAGTAGTTGTAGTGATAGTTAACACTTAGTATTTTTGTAAGAAGATGTCAGCTGTTTTGACATCTTCAGTAGTTGTGTTAACTTTCAGTAGTCTGAATAATTCTGTTAGATGTCACTATCAAATGACATCAGCAGACGTCACATCTCCTATATAAGGAATGTTCCACCACGACATATCTTATATAAGGGATGATTGACCTGATTGTATGTGTGACATTTTGCCACCACGAAAGCGCGTATTGAATGAAATATTTGATTTGCAGAATTCTTTCTATAATCGTTTGCTCTTACATTGAATATCAACTATTCTTGTGAATTGTCTAATTCATTGTTTGATTTCCGCTGCAATTCTCTCTAATCAATCAAACGTAGATCACTGATCCTAACACTCATCGAGTCTTAACACCCTCGATATAATCTCAGTATTAATAATTAGGTCACTCTCCAGTACTCTAGCCACAATCCATTGAAGATTGGCTCTCGTGTCATACTCTACAGTACGCCAGAAATCTCTAATGTGTAAATCATATATAGTAGAAGAATATGAGATCGCATTGGCGATTGGAGATCTCTGTAGCCAACGGATGTAGTCTCTAAAACCAGTTTCCTTGGGATGAGTGTCGTCCAGAAGACTATAATATTATTCCTCTCGTCGAATTTAAGATTAGCCATGTAATCTAAAAAACAAATTAAACGCAATAGAACAGCATATTAAAATTTAACATTAAAGAAAAATAATAAAATAATAAAAATGAAGAAAAATTAATTTAAATTCGCTAGCCGAAATTGTAGTTTCGCTCGTCGAAATCGGCAAGCGAAAATGTAATTTCGGTAGCTATTATTAAGTAGTTTTGGCAAGACAGTGCAGTAGGTTCGACAGGCTGAAACTACAGATTCAGCGCAGCGAAACTGAAATATGATTAGTGAAACTGTTAAGTTCACTTGGATAGCATAACTGCACAGATTCGCTAAAAACATTTGAACTACGGCATACTAACAGATTCTGTGTTTATACCGAATCAAATAGTGCGAAATCCTATTTGATTAGCGATCCAATCAATGAGAACAATTACCTGATCAATATACAATTAAAACTAAACTTTATGAACGAATAGAGATCTATGAGGAATGATCTATGAACTTGGACAGGCTTCCTTGGACATTCTGGACGGCTAGGGTTAGTAAGAGTATCATGTGTTTTGAATTCATAAGTTTTTCCACGATTTAAGTCGTATTTATAGGTTAAGGGCTTTCATTCGTACAACTAAACCATTAGCATGGTTCAGTCGTGCGACTAAATCATGCGATTGATCCATACACACGACTGAAGGTTCAGTCGTGCGACTGAGTCAATCTTATGTCTCAATTGTGTGATTGATCCAGTCTCCTAGTTCAGTCGTGCGACTGGTCCATAAGCATGATGTATTCATGCGTATGGTCCATAAGTACGGGCCATTGGCATGATTACTCATCCGACCATGCTGAACACATTTCTTAATCATTATTGACTAAGAATCATGCATAACACACTCAAACCTATATAATAAGGTCATACATATACATTATACTTTAACGTAATAATAATATGAAATATTAAACATTATAAACATCAACCACATATTATATTTCATTGAACCCATTCATTACATATGTGTAAGACATGAAAGACATTTACATTAAGCTTATAACATATGCATCTACAAACTCCCCCTTGGTCCTAGTTTTCTCTATTGTCTAACACTCTTCACATGTTCTTTGAACTTCTTGTACTTCTCCTCTTTTGTAACTCCTGCATGTATTTCAAATACAAAGCACAGTCTTATTATGTGTTGAAACTGGAGAGCTTGTATAATGTCCTACGTGTCATAGAACAGTGGCCACTTGTATAAAGTGTAAACATCTTCAGCCGACAAGTTTGTAAGCCACATAGGGTCAAATACCCGGATAGTCTCTATCTTTCCATGTTTGTTCAGAACTATGACTGCTTCACCTATCCTCCAATCATAATACCACCATTTGAAGTGTGGAGTGAAATCCTGAGGCATTTCCCGTAAGGGAATCTTTGACATTGTGCGCGGAGGACTCCACTTCAGCACTACTTTCGGCTTCCCAGATATAGGGTCCACTTCATACCTACGGATGTACCTCTTCGGTTGTTGAGGTCTGAAGTTTACCCACCTCGTGTGGTTTTCTTTCTTCAACGCAGCCTCAAACGAACCTGACATCTTCCTTGGATTAGCATACAGTAGATCTAAGCACGACAGTCAGTTGAGCTCAAAACCAGGAAAAGTCTTTAGATCATGTGGGTATCTGAAGTACTCAATCCCCTTCTCTAACTTTACAACATAGACATTTAAGTCTTCAAAATAAGCCCATGCAATGATTTTTCCTGACACTTTCTAATGACGTTTGACTTTGTAGAGCTTTGTGTAGGCATTCTGCTTTGTAGGTGCGTGCTGGGCTTTCATTTCAGCAAAACAAGCCGCCCATTCAACTTTCTTCAATTCAACATTGGCGTCCGAAGCTTGGGCTTGACTCTCTTCTTTCTCCTTTTCTTTCTCTACTTCATGAAGCTTCTCAAAAGTACCACTGTCAAAAGTTTCACCCAAGTTGGGGATTGTTAGGTCTAGGATTAGTAGATCTAGTCCATTTTGTATAGGCTTAGTACTTGAATTAATATCCATAATGAATGGTTGTAATTCATTATTGTGTATGCATTATATATATGTATATATACGTTAACCCATTTATGTGTGTTGATTTATGTATGGTTGCATGTACAAACATTATACTTGGTAAATATTTGAAATTGTCCAAGTGTATGAATAGCCAGCAATGAGGATGGAAGAACAAGATTGCTTCGGAAGAACAAAACATCTTCGGAAGAACAAGATTGCTACGGAAGAACAAGACTTCTGCAGAAGAACAAAACATCTACGAAAGACACTATTCCTACGGAGTCCATGACTGGGATTGTGTAAGAGTGATATTCTTACTGAGAATCAAATATGATAATCAAGTCAATGATTGAGTGGCGGAAACAAACAATCAAAGAACATTCAAGCAAGAAAATTACTCATAAATGTTGTTTGTATTGATATATGAAAGTTGATAAGTTACAGAGAATAATTACAACAAAAGTTCTCTATCTATCAGCCATCACCTCAGTACGAGGTTAACTATTTTATTTATAGGCAGACAAGATGCCTTTACAAAATGACTAAACTACCCATGATCTATTACATCAGAAACTAGTATAAGTCTTGATCCGCATCTCTGCTTGTTCATCCGCATTGACAAATGCGGATGAGTTAATCTTGATAAGTATTTCTACTTGATCATTAGCATTAGTAAGTTGTTCATCCGCAGTGGTTAATGCGGATGAACAAATACTTGTGGGCATTTGGTTGGTCATCCACATTAGTCAATGTAGATGATCAAAGTCTTGTCCGCATCTTCTTTTGTTCTTCCGCATTAGTCAATGCGGAAGAGTAAATTGTTCTTCAATATTAGTATTATGTCTTCCACATTAGTCAATGGGGAAGAGTAAACACTTGTCCGTATCAGAGTTTTGTCTTCTGCATTAACTAATGCGGAAGATAACACTTGTTATTTTCTTGGCAGATCTTCATCCGCATTACATCTTGGACTTATGAGATTCCAGCTGAGCAATCATCAAGTTACCTATTGAGTTGGCATGTATGATCCTTTTAGGGTGCAACAATACTCCCCCTAAGGATTATACAACCTCGTTTTCCTCAACGTTTAGGAGGTGATTGATGTTGTGAAGATTCAGCTGGGTCTTCAGGAGGTAGTATGAATGCAGCTTTGGTGGGATCCAGGATAGCCTTGATCATGTTTACAAAATCAGTTGCTTCTGACATCCTGTCTCTACTCAGCACATGTATTTTCATTCTTCTCATGTTGTAGATGGCATCCATTGGTAAATTTTTCAGTGAAATAGGTTCCCATATGGAGATTGTGGAAAGACCATCTCTATGAATCAATAAAATCCCTCACACATCCACTTCAAGCTTAACAATACTTCCAAGTTGCAGTGGTGTTTTCTTCTTCTTTCTTTTGTCTCTTTTAATATTTATTCTATCATAGGCCAGTTTCAACAACTTGATGCATTTCAGAAAGAAGTGCATGTCTTATTCACCTAATTTGTTGTTTAAGTCCCTGAAGTGCCTGGTATAAATGTAGTGGATGTATGATTCCTCAAGTAATCTTACTTCATATCCACTGAATAGTCTTTTGTCAGCTCTTCTTTTCCTCCCCACTTCCTTTCTATCACCATCTCATAGGTTCTCTCATCATAGTACACATTTGAGATGGGAGTGGAGGAATGAGTACCAGATACTACTTTTCTCTTCAATGACTCAGTTGGCTTTACCTTCAACTCAGGGAATACAATTTCCTCTGCTTCCATCTTTTTCTTCTTATCCAGGGGATTGATAAAAGTTTTTTCTTTTCTTAAGAAAATTGTCTTTAATAAATTGAAGTTGTTTGTTCTTCTGAACATCTTAAGTATGTTCTCAAATTCATATCCCCTAAACATAGCTGCATGATTGATCAGTTCAAGTTGAGCTAGCTCCTTCAAATCATGAATCTCAAGGGCATTTACTAGAGTTGAGTACTCAGTAAAGAATTGTACTAGCCCTGAGATTCTCTTTACCATGAACATGTTCCATGTGCTGTCATACTTCCATGCTATTATCTTTTGATCTATCTTGCCCTTGGGAGTAGACACCCTCTGATCAGTTCTGCAGTAGTCAGTCCTTGCAGCTTCAACTGAGATGGTTCTGCAAACCATTCAGGGTACTTGTGGAGCACTGGGGCAAGTAGTTCTTGATCTTTTTGATACAGTAGCATGTCTTCAGCTGACACTCTGCTTCTGGGATTGGTCCTTGTCAATTCTTCTTCTAGTTTCTTGAGTTTTTCTTTCTTTTCATTGATTAATTGAAGAGTTGCAGCTCTTAAAGAATTTGTCTTCATGTTGGCAATCCTTCTTTTTGTGAATCCCTGACTTGAGAGATATTACTTCATTTCCTTATCAGACATGTTATAAGGATCAGGAAATAATGTTTCATGGGATGAGGTTGATATCTTCATTTGAGACAGCTTTTGTAGGGGACCCTTTCTTGGCAGTGGAATTTCATACCTTGTAGATTTCTTCAAGGATGAGTCTTTATGTTTGGAGTGTACTTTGTCATTGTCTTCTCATATTGAATGAAATATTTTCTTTGCAGAATTCTTTCTATAATCTTTTGCTCTTACTTTGAATATCAACTATTCTTGTGAATTGTCTAATTCATCGTTTGATTTCCGCTGCAATACTCTCTAATCAATCAAACGTAAATCACTGATCCTAACAATTGGTATCAGAGCATGTTAATCATTGATCAATCTAACAATTGATCATTGAAACTGCTAATCGATATCTGCATTTGATTGAATTAGCATATTTGCAAGAATCGGTTATAGTTAAATTGAATTTCTGCTACTTTCGTTTTATTGCTTTTTGTTTTCTCTTGGTTCAATTTGGTTTGTTGTGTTTTCTTCTAAATCTGTTAAAACTTAATTGATTTTGGTTGAATCTGAGAATGACTACTTCTTCTAATGACCCTCACAATACCGGTTCTTCAACCAAGCCTCCAACGCTGGTTAGGACTGAGTATAACATATGGCAACGAAGAATGCTTCATCACGTGTCTGTTAACAGTTCAGGTTGTTGGACATCGGTGGTACATGGTCCACATAAGCCTATGTTGAACAATCCGGAAACCAATCAAATGGTTCCGAAGAAGAAGGAACAATACTCAGATGAAGATCTGAAACTGTTTGAGATTGATGCTAAAGCCCATGAAATTCTGGCCATGGCACTGCCAAATGAAATCTGTTCAGGGCTTATGCATCATGAAACTGCTCATGACCTCTGGAATGCACTGAAGGAACAATTCGGTGGAACTGATGAGGTCTTAGCAAACAACAGAGAAATCCTTGCCCAACAATATGAAACATTCTCTCATAGGAAGGGTGAGACACTGAATCAATAGTTTGAGCGTTTTTCCAGTTTGATCTCTGAGCTAAAAATGGTCAAACATGAATATACCAATAGCCAGATGAACAATAGATTCCTTAGATCACTGCCTGAGAGATGGGACACATACACTATTGTCCTACGCTCCAGTGCAAATCTGGATAAACTATCTCTCACCCAACTTCATGGGAAACTGCTTACATTTGAGAGAGAGATAGAGTGGAAAAGGAAACTGGCATCATCAGGAAAGCTCACTGATGACTTTGTACCAGGGAACACTGCCTTGGTTGGTCATGAGTCAGAATATGCTGCATCTGAAAGTAATTATGATGAGCATATAGATTTCTCTTCAAACAGTTCAGATCATGCATTCGTTGGTGTTGATAGTCACTCAGGCTGTAATAGTGGCAATTTATGTTTTATCATGGATGATTTGAAAGGAATAGCTGATGATGATCTAGAAGAGATGGATATTCTGAGCCAAATGGCCTTGATTAATATCAGATCTCAGAAGTTCTACAAGAGGACTGGCAGGAAATTTCCAGGACTCTCTGGCAAAACCAAAGTTGGTTTTGACAAGAGTAAGTTGAGGTGTCACAAATGCCAAAGGCTTGGACACTTTGCTAGAGAGTGTAGATCATCTGGATCTAACTCCTCTACACCCTTTGTGACTTTTCAAGAAATAGTCCACAAAAAGGGGGCAACATCCTGCTAGTTCTGGTCATCATTCACAACTGTTTCGCCTGCATTTTGTCCCTCAGGGTCCAATGTCATATCCGTATCCCTGCTATTACATGCCTCAGCCAAATCCAGTTCAAGTTCCTACTACACAACAACCACAAGCATTACCTGAGCCTCTACCATCTCAATCACAACCTCATCACAGCTTTTTCACCCCTGGTAATGTTGACTGGAGCAGTTTACCAGATGATCTCTCTGGTTCTGAGCAATTATTGCTAGTGATGGTCAACATGGTGGTGAACATCCTTTTGGGAATCTAGCTCTCATGGCCCTGGAATCTACTGAGAGTTCATGCTCCAATGCATCTTCTTCACAGGTAACCCAGGTATCCTCTGAGGCTAAGGCCAAGCTTTGTTCTGAATCTTGCATCGATGCATTTGTCTCTATTAGAGAAGCAAATGTAGCTGTAATTAATCAAAATCTAGAGCTTGAGCAAACTATTTCCAAAAGAAAAGCTGAATATGAGTCTGTCCTTAAGGACAAAGATGATGAGATTTATAAGCTTAAATGCCAATTAAATGATGAAAAGGCTAAGCTAGAGGTCATTCTTGAGAACCATAAGGAACTCAAAGAAAAACTTGCAGTTACCCAAGTTGAGTGTGACCGCTGGGTGTCATCCTGCAAGGGATTTGAAATGCTGCTCAGTAAGCAATCTGCTTCAAATGTGAAGTTGGAATTGGTTACAACCATATTGCACCTCCAACAGATTTTACTCCAAAACCAATAGTAAAATCTGAAGGTGAAAGCAATCTCCAAACCCATCATCATGTGCATCATCCTCCAAGTGATCTCCCAAAATCACAAGATGAAATAAGGGTTGATACCTCAAAAGTCAATTGGCTGATGGGTTAACTACTGATAAGCACATGAAGTTGAGTATTTCAGATGTTGTCCCTCAAAGTAACTTAAGTACTGAAGGGCAAGTTACAACAACTGAAAACATTTCAAATCAGCTGAAATAAATGGATTAACAACTGCTGACAATGAACAGCTAAAGAACAAATCTTCAGTTGTTATAGATTCTTTAGTACTAAACAAAAGTACTGAAAGGAGGAAAGTACTGAAGAGCACACCTTCAGTAGCTTCCACATCAGCAGTTGATCAATCCAAAATGAAGAATAAGCCATGTGAATATGTGGTAAATTCAATCATCTTTCTGATGAATGTTGGTACAGAAAAGGTTCCAAACTCAACAGAGATAAGCTCATTAAAATCCAGATGGTGAAATGAAAAATGAGTTTGAGACCAAGTTTGTACCGCAATCATTCATTGTGATAAACCCAAGCCTTTAACCAATCCAAAATGAAGAATAAGCCATGTGAAATATGTGGTAAATTCAATCATCTTTCTGATGAATGTTGGTACAGAAAAGGTTCCAAACTCAACAGAGATAAGCTCATTAAAATCCAGATGGATGAAATGAAAACTGAGTTTGAGACCAAGTTTGTACCGCAATCATTCCATTGTGATAAACCCAAGCCTTAACCAAATCCAAAAAGAAGGATAAGGTACATCACAAAACAGCTGATGGTGCTCTCATGATAAACATCAGACTAAGTCTGTTAATTTAAGGAGGAAATGGTGGATCACAGGAACTCATCAAACACAAGTACTGATATGTCACAAGAGCTGAAAGCTTTGGCTACAAATCAAACACAACTTGTTATGATGGTTCAGCATTTGTTGGGGAGAGTTAACCGACTAGATGCACCTGTGATCAAATCACTGAAAAGGCATTCCAAGCCCAAATCCAAGGAATCCATTTCAGCACCATCTCCTTCTTCATAGCTGT
Source organism: Flaveria trinervia (assembly GCA_025506515.1). Classification (NCBI taxonomy): domain Eukaryota; kingdom Viridiplantae; phylum Streptophyta; class Magnoliopsida; order Asterales; family Asteraceae; genus Flaveria; species Flaveria trinervia. Next base: position 52,689,721 of record CM046455.1, read on the forward strand.
TAATCATAAGAAACAAGTTATGGTTGCATCTGTTGATGAAAACAGACCCAAAACCAAAAAGGTTTGGGTCTCAAAATCTAACTAGTTTTCTTTTATGCAGGGTTCTTCAACATGCCAAAGGAGCATGTGGTATGTGGACAGTGGAGGATCTATGCATATGACTGGGAGCAGTTTTCTTCTTAATGACTACTCTCAAGGAAAGAAGGGATTTGTTTCATTTGGAAATGGTGCCAGAGGTTACATCATTGGTAAAGGATATGTGTCTAATGGACAAATCCGGTTTGATGATGTCAACCATGTGGAGAATCTCAAGTATAATCTGCTGAGTGTCTGTCAGATGTGTGATAAAGGGCATGTTGCACTTTTCACAAGCCAGAACTGCAGGATTCTGTCTTCCCAAGTTCTAAGGCTGATTGACAAGGTAATGGATAACATACTCTCCTGAAGGCCAACAGTATCAGAAGAGTGTATACCTTGGATTTGTCAAAGAAGATTGATTTGAAGGGTCATCCATGCCTGTCTCCAAAGCCTCTCTTCAGGAATCTAAACTATGGCATAGAAGGCTGGGTCATGTCAATCTCACAAACATGAATCAGCTGATGCACAATCGTTTAGTGAGAGGTTTATCAATAAAGGAGTTCACCGTGATGAAGCCTGCACTGCTTGTTTGAAAGGAAAAAACACAAAGTCTCATTCCCTCCATTGAAGAACCTAAGTCCACTGCCTGCTTGCAGTTACTGCACATGGATCCATTTGGTCCTGTGAGAGTGATGAGCATGGCAAGAAGAAGAAATACTGTCTAGTAATTGTGGATGATTACTCCAGATTCGTATGGACTTTCTTTCTACATTCAAAGGATGAGGTTGCTCAGAAGATTATAAACTTTGTGCTGTATGTTGAGAAGCAGTATTCCCTATCAGTCAAGTGTATAAGGAGTGATAATGGTACTGAATTCAGAAACCATACACTTGATGATTTTATCTTTCAAAAGGAATCAAAAGGTAGTTTAGCATCCAAGGACTCCAGAACAAAATGGAGTAGTGGAGAGAAAGAACAGGACTTTAATTGAAGCTGCAAGGTCCATGTTGGCTGACTCTGGTTTGCCTTTGACCTTTGGGTTGAAGCTATCAATACAGCTTGCTATGTGCAGAATAGAGTGTTAGTAAATCAGAGGTTGATGAAGACTCCATATGAAGCTCTACATCATTTGGCTCCTTTGATTTCATTCTTCAGAGCTTTTGGATGTCCTTGTTTCATTCTCAACACAAAGGGTCAACTCCACAATTTGATCCTAAGGTGGATGCAGGGTATTTTATAGGTTATTCATCCACTTGCAAGGCTTACAGAGTCTTCAACTGCAGAACAAAGATAGTTGAAGAAACCTTGCATGTGAAATTCAATGAATCTCCTAAGGATAAAATTCCACAAAACCCTGTGGAGTGTTTGATCTGGACATACTGCAATATGCTCCTTACCAAACTCCAGCTGTTGCAGATCATGTGGATAAATCATCTTCTGCAGCTAGTCTTCCACCTGGTGGTACTGAAGATGATGATGATATCAGTACTCACCTTTTCAAGTTCAGTGACCAACTGCCTGAGTCTGCTAAACTTGATGTTCCTGTACCTTCAGCAGCTCCATCCACAACAAATGCTGATGAGATTTCTGATTCCTCTACATCGTTTGATTTGCCATCTAATACTTGGTTTCAAGAATCTGAATCAACATCTGCTGATGATGAACCGGCTACAAACACTTGCACTGATCTTACTGTGCACCAAGAGCTGAAGAATCACCCCATGTCTCAAATAATTGGTGGTATCAATGCTGGCGTCTCAACCAGAAGTCAATTGTCTAACTTGTGCCTCTATGCTCTCTTCATGAGTCAGCAAGAGCCAAAGAACTATCATGTTGCTTTGAGAGACAATGGATGGGTGGAAGCCATGCAGCTCAAGCTACTTCAGTTCAAGAAACAGCAAGTGTTGGAACTGGTTCCTCTACCCCCAGGTAAGTGTGCAATAGGCACTAAATGGGTGTTTAGGAACAAAACAGATGAAAATGGGCTTATTGTAAGAACAAGGCTAGACTGGTTGTTCAGGGGTTTTCACAAGAAGAGAGTATTGATTATGATGAGACCTTTGCCCCTGTAGCCAGACTGGAGGCAATTAGATTGTTCTTAGCTTATGCTGCATTCCACAATCTTAAAGTTTTTCAAATGGATGTTAAAGGCATTTTTATATGGTAAAATAAAAGAAGAGGTTTATGTGTGTCAACCACCAGGACCTGAGGATAATAAACATCCAGATTGGGTATACAAGCTTGATAAGGCTCTTTATGGGTTGAAACAAGCTCCTAGAGCCTGGTATGAGACATTATCAAATTCTTCTTCAAAATAATTTCACTAGAGGCTCCATAGATAAAACTTTATTCATTAAGAAGGTGGATCAACATAAGACTTGTTCAAATTTATGTGATGATATTTTTTGCACCCTCTGATTCCCAGTTGTGTGATGACTTTACCAATTTAATGCATAAGAAGTTTGAAATGAGTGCAATGGGAGAATTACAGTTCTTTCTAGGATTGCAAATCAAACAAAAGGCTGATGGGACTTTCATTCATCAGTCTAAATATACAAAGATCTTTTGAATAAGTTTGATTTACAAAATTGTAAACCCTGTTCTACTCCGTGTGCAACACCACACAACTGGATGCAGATCAGAAAGGTAAAGCTATTGATGAAACACTTTACAGATGTAGATGGGTCCTTGATGTACTTACAGCTTCTAGACCATATATCATGTTTGCAATGTGTGTTTGTGCTAGATTTCAGGCTGCTCCTAAAGAGTCTCACTTGATTGCAGTCAAAAGGATCTTTAGATATCTGCAAGGTACACAATCTCTAGGTTTATGGTATTCCATTGGACACTCTTGCAAATTGGTTGCTTTTTCTGATAGTGACTATGCAGGGGTAAGTTAACCAGAAAGTCAACTTCTGGTGGATGTCAATTCCTAGGCAACTGTTTGATTTTTGGCAGAGTAAGAAACAAACATCTGTTGCTACATCCACTACTGAAGCAGAGTACATTGCTGCTACAAGCTGTACTTCTCAGGTACTCTGGCTTCAGAACCAACTTTTGGATTATGGCATACAGAGACTAAGACTCCATTATTAATGGACAGTGCTTCAGCTCTTTGCATTGTCAAGAATCCTGTCCAGCACTCTAGGACCAAACATATAGAGATCATACATCATTTTATTAGGGACTGTTTTGAAAAAGGTCTGATTGATCCAAAGTTTGTGCTAGTGCTGATGAGCTTGCAGACATTTTTACTAAGCCTTTGGATAGTTCGACTTTCCAAAACCTAGTGTAAGGCTTGGTATGCTGCAGTTAGAATAAGTGATAACTATTGATGGTCTCAGTAAATAAGTACTCTGATCATTTGTAACCATATCACAAATAAGTACTGATTTTGTTACAAGAACTGATACAGTCCCAACTACTGATGTAGTTATAACTGATATCAGTACAAACAGACAAGTACTGATGTCCTATGAAACAACTGAAAACAGCCAAAAGACTGATGAGTAAGTGTTGAGGACAGTATGAACAGCTGAAAAGCTATGAATTGACGAAAACAACTAATGAGAATTTTCTCTCAGTTGTTTCTAAAACTGCTGTTTCATCTTAGCACAACTGATGAACAACCATGTCTTCAGTATTTCACAACTACTGATGACTAACACCACGTCGTCAGCTGTACAACAACTGATGACAAACCATGTTTTCAGTAGTTTCATAATACTAATGACTAACACCAAGTTATCAATGTTTCCAACATCTGAAGCTAAAACCATGGTTTTCAGTAGTTTTATAACTACTGATGCCTAAAACCAAGACTTCAGTTGTTTCAACCTCTGAAGGTTAATACCACATCATCAGTCGATTAAAACTACTGATGACTCACACCAAACCCTTCAGTTGCTTTATAACCCGTACCCTATATATACCTTATCTTACAGAGCTTCATCATCTCAAACCTAACATTTAAAAACTCAGAACCTTCTCTCACATCAATGGCGAACATGAAGCTTAAACCACGACACAACTGTGTTGCTTACCTTACCAAATCACCCTTCTGACAAAGTTTGATAATGCCATCGATCTAATGATCAACTCTCCATTACAAAATGGATTTCCTTCTAAATCCTACCTCATGCCGAATCCCTACACCAGTTTTGGACGAACGTCACACCCCTATCACGGGGAGAATGACATCGACTCTCTCCAGTCGTTCGTCAACAACCGTCAGGTGGTCATCACTCCAGCAATCCTTCGCCAAACCCTACAACTGGATGATGCCACTTTCCCCACTGGGTATTCAAAGGGAACCACTGATCTATCATTTGCCCACATGGATACCAGGGTAACCTCAGCGCCTCTACCATCCTGAGAAGCATTCCATGATGCGGAACGACTCATTTTCATATGGTGAATGTATGCTTAGCTCCTAAGACTTCTTCTTGGGATCAAATGACGACGAGGTGGCAGCAGGTATTATTCTCTATCCTTGACCAACAAAGCTTAAATTTTTCTGAAATATTATTTCTTGAACTCAAGGATATGGCCTCAAGCCTATTGCTAACCGATGGATATTATATCCTCGGTTCATAATGGCCATTATAGTAAACCAGCTGAAAGCTGAGGGACTTGTTGGCCTGGAGTCCCTGCCACGGCTGTATTGCCTGAAGTATACTCCAGGCAAAACTCAGACCAGTCACTTAAAGTGGCTGCCAAACTACAAAAACCCACGCAGCTGGAACCCACAGCCACCACCTCCAAATCCAATGTCCTCACCAAACCCAAACACAAGAAAGCCAAAAAGGCTACTCAGGAAATGAGTCCCCTGAGGATGCCCCTGCAACACAAACAAGGTATATCTACTGGTCATAACCCCCAGTAGATACATGTACTCACTCACCCTCAACCGCTCAGGTTTCCTCTCAAAAGGAGCCTGTAGCAACCACCTCTGGGGCACCTATAATCTGGAACCTTCCTCACTTGAGGAGGTTGCCATTGAAACGCACCACTCTCCTCGGGTGCATACTGCCTTCACACCCTCTTCCACTGCAACCTCCCCAAAATCCTACCATAACAATTGCCAAAGTGCTGACTCAGTTGCATTCCTCACCTCCTCCCCAGATACCAATCAAAACTGGGATGGCCTCAACCATTGAGGGCGAGGACCAAGTGCTTCTGACACCCCACAGCACATGGATTACCATATTCAATCTCCAATTGTAGAAATGGAGATTCGAATTTCTGGTGAGGCTACCACTTCTCCTGCTTCAGCAAAAATCAAGATGAATTTGGTACTATCCATAAGACCTCACCAAAGGCAACTGCCGATGAAGGACATAGTCCTGAGGGCAGGAAGTCCCCAGTACCATGACCAAGGGGCACATGCTACTACTGATCTACACTCAGAGCATGTTCATCTGATTCTATCAGGAGGTAGGTGATTCAGTAAACACTGATGATGACCTGGCTTCTTTATGATGTTTTAGCCAAAACACCATCCTCGAGGATGAGGTGAGCAGACTCAAAGAGCTGCTTGCCAAAATTTCTCAGGATCAACGGACCATCGACCCCTCAAAACCCACAGCTGGCACCTTCCTCTGGAGGTCTCCATACACAGAGCCACTCCAAAACACTCAGCCACCTGCCTCTGGCACTATTTCTCAGGGACAGAACCCCCCTGAGCAAATAGCTGCTATCTTTCAACATTCCTTACTCTCATCACATCAACTATCAACTGATATAGTGCTTAAACCTTGATGAGAGGCTTCCCTAGTTATACAACCTTGATAGAGGATGCTGTGAGCAAAGGCTTCTGACAAGCAAACCCTTGCAACCATGCAACCAAAAAGGGGAGATACAGTCAGTAAAGCAAAAAGAAAGAGGATTGCAGATAGGAAAGAAACTGAGAAGGAGAAGGTGAGGAAGCTAACATGGAGAAAGTGAATGAAAGTTAATAAAGACTTCATGTCACATACAAGAAAAGGAGATGAAAAGGAGACGACTTGGAGACAATGGTGAAGGAGGCTGATGCCGAACACAACCGATCAATGGATAAAAATCATTGATCAGTGTTTAGGCAAGGTCACGACACTGAAAAACTGACTCAGAAATCAGAAGACGGGAGATGAAGAAATCCAAGCTAGATGGGCAAGTTATGATGGTTGGAAAGGGAAAGGCTAGTTAGAAATCATGATCAGGTTCATAGCGAAGTATCTTGGTAGATCATTGATTGAAATCAAGGCATGGTCCAGGGACAACATCTTGGCAAAACCACCAAGATTGTTCGTGAAGTATACACCAAAGGATTGGTTATGAAGCCTTAAATGAAGCTGGTGTGGGGCAGGACGAACTAGTCAAGCAATCTAAAGCCGAATCACATCCAAAATGCTAGAACAGCCTGTCAAAATTCCACACCAAAAACCACTAAAACAATCCCTTACCCCAAAAACCACCACAACCACAACCCACCCAAACAATTCCCTTACCCTCAAAACAATAGCGATGATGTACCCCAGAAGAGGAAGAGAGGGTACTGAGGCTAGAAGAAGAGAAGAAGATAATGATGAAGATGAAGATAGGCTGCCAATCTCAGCGTTAACAGTTGCTAAGGCCAAACGTCACTCTCCAACCAATACTCCTGAAACTCAAAGACAAATTGTGAAAGTGAAGCTAGAAGAAGAAGAGCTTCACAAACAACATGATGAGAATGTGAGAAGAGTGACAAAGCATATGCTGCCACATCTTCAATCACACACATGAAGAAGCACACTTTCAGGTATACACTCTTAAACATCATTTCAATATCAAAAGGAGAGAGTGAGGATTTGGCCTGATCCAGGGTGTCTATAGGATTCAAAAGAAAAACATTCCACAGAGATACATTGGCCAAGTGAAGAAGATTGTAGATGAAGTGATCTCATTGGTCTTTGTAGTACCCTGGGAAATCTAGATGACTTCAAGAAAGCCTATAAAGCTAACCTGACCCCATAAAAGATGCTGGAGAATAAATGGTGAAAAAGGGGTTAGTATATAAGAGGCTTGAGGAAGTTAGAAAGAATGAGCTCCAGTTGTTCTTAGAGGGTAATCACCCAGATGAATTTGCTTTATAGAGTAACAAACTG